>JAKFAO010000012.1:600000-1054621 GCA_021527695.1 Naematelia aurantialba
CCACGCTTTGATATGGCTGCTTACTCGTCGGTGTTTCTCCCCAAATCTCGTTTCAACTCCAGCCCCCAGGGCACTACATTGCGCCAAGCATCACAGCAAATGCACCACTGACCAGTATTCCCGACCAACGATGTGGGCCGGTACTGAGACTTGCAGCACCAGGCGAGGCGGTCACTGTCGTGCCTGCTACTGCAGCCTCGGCCGCCGTGGCCGTGGCCGTGGTCTTGGGCTTTGACTCGCTCGAGGTCGACGAATGGCTACTCCGGGCACTCGATGAGGATCCCACATCGTCTGGACTGGCAGACGCTGGATCGGTCTTGGGGTCCTATGGCGGTCAGTCGGGATTCTCGTCAAGCGATGTACCCTGCAGGGGTAGCACGGGTGGAGACTCACGAGACCAGGGACTTCGACGGTGCAGTTGCTGATGAACCATGTATACGCGGCTGCTTGCGGGCCGGGCCCGGTGGACGCAAGCGCCGCTACGCATGATGAGCAGTTTGCCGCCGAGACGAGGGTCTCGTCGTTGCAGATGCAGTTGTCGTCACTGCAGCTCTAAATGTTGTCAGTCTGCACGATCTACGTGGTTCAGTCTGCGTGGTCTGACGTGTTGTCAGTCTGCGCGGCACCGGCCTGGATCTGCGCCCAACCTGCCGCCCAAGCCCATGGGAGGGACCTGATTGCGTCCAAAGAGTGATTCACTCACCTTTGCCACCGAGGCCCAGTTCCTGCATCCGTCGGTACACGAAGCGTCCACGCTGTCTTGGAAGAACGCCTGAGACGCCACGAGCGCCGAAGTGTTGAGCATGTGTCCCGCGTCACCAGCACCGGCGTCACTGCCGTTGGTGCCTGTCGAGGGGATGCTTCCTGTTGCCGAGGAGAAGGTGGACGCCGAAACCGAGGTGGATGCCGACGCCGCGGCGAGTCCATACGACTTGTACGAGAGCGTCAATGTCGTGACGCCACCACCTGGTAAACTGGACACGGACACGGTGGTCTCGTCGCTCACGACGTTGTCGACACCGGGAGTGGTGTGGACGGGAGTGGGATCCGGCACCACTGACGGAGACGACGGGGAGAAGCCACTATCGCCACTGCTGGTGGCGGCAGGACTCGTGTCCGTGCTGCTGATATCGCTGGCGGCGAGGAACATTCCGTCTTCCAGGCTTGAGTCGGTGGGCGTACTTGAGTCGGTGGGCGTGGTTGAGTCGGTGGGCGTGCTTGGGCTGGCAGTGGAGGTGCTTGGGCTGGTAGTGGTCGTTGGACCGGAGGAGGATAAGCTACTGTTCGGCTCGTAGATTTCAACGAGTGCCGAAGGAGACGAATCTGTCGAGCCGGCACCAGCGTTGCCTGTCGTTGCGGTCGAGGAGTCAGCGCCATCCTCGCTGTTCGCTGTGGTTGTTGAACTGTCATTCGTCGATAGGCTGCTGAGTGTCGGACCGGGTCGGAGTGGAGGAGAGGGATGGAGAGATAGTGAGGGGACGATGTCGGTTGGTGTGGTGTCGATCGGTGTGGTGTCGGTCGGTGCGGTGTCGGTCGGTGTGTCAGTCCACGATGTACCTCTCGCATCAGTCGTTCCTGCGGTCAGGCTCGGGCCGCCACTCGCCTCGCTGAGGGTCACCACGTCCGTGCCGACCGTGACCGTCAGTGTCTCTTCGGGACTAATCACCTCGCCTTCGGCGACGCACGCCGCCAGAAACTCGTTGTAGGCATTCACAGCGTCTGCCGTCGCGAGGCACTGGGCACACGCCTGTGCAACCAGCGTGATATTTGGCAAGCAAGCGCACGAGTCGTCGGTGCAGTCGTCTAGGGATACAGACAAGATGGCGCAGCTCTGGGCGGTTGCGGTGCAGTTGGAGGGTGGCGAGGTCGACACGGCCGCCGCTGCCGTAGATGTGTCGGTGGCGGTGTCGGTGTCGTCGGTGGCGGTGTCGGTGTCGGTGGCGGTGGCGGATAGAGACATGTTCCCATTTGAGCTGGGAGAAGAAGGCGCTTGAGGATCCGATACGTCCGAGTTGGCGGCATTCGAGGAGTTCGAGGTTTGGACGGTCAAGCCCGCAAGGGCCAAGAGGCTGGTGGCGAGTGGGAGCGCAACCACCGTTCCAGCGGCCGCGGGCGAGTCGACCGTTACATTGGCCAAAGACGTGTCTGTCGACGTTGTGGCACTTGTTGGGCCCGGTGACTGCGCAGCCACGATCGACAGGTAGAAGAGCAATGGGAAGAGATTACGGAACATGGTCGCCACCGAACCGTCCGTCTGCCCGTGTCTACTCAGTCGTCGGTGTCGTCTAGTCTATTTTCGCGAGCCGGTACGAAATTTGTCAAGAGATATGGGCGAGCACTCTCAAAGAAGCTAAGCGGAGCCGTGCTTATCGTTCGGACGGTACCCTCGAGCCAGTCGAGGTTGGCAACTCGGTCCGTGCGAATGAGGTTGGGTCTCGGGACGGTCAAGGACCAGATACAGTACGATATCGTATGAGATGAACAATCCAGTTAGATACGCACCATGACGCGCTTCGAATCCTTTGGAGGCGAGGCTTTGGGCAAGTTGAAACGCTTGGTGGGTGGAAGTCACACAAAGGAGGCGGGGTGAGACGCTCCGTGAGACTGTTCGAGCTGTGGGGGGCATGAAAGTAGAGGAGCGCCGCGGGCGTGCGGCAGGTGCTGGTGGGGAATTTGACGAGATTAGAGAGCGATGCAGTAAGGTGTATTCAGATGCTGTGTTAATTTCGGAGTCCTGACTCTCAACGCCATGCCGGTAGGGAGTTGCAGGACATTCAATATAACAATGTAAGATATCGGTAGGAATGTGAGTCAGATCAGCGGCAAAGCCACAAACGTCGATGGAGACCTGCACCGAAACCGAGGCAGAACAGGCAGGTGAATTTCATATGCCCAAACCAGGAGACGTAAAGTAGGCAGTCTCGACATTGCCACCACTAGTTCGATATCAGGATGCATGGTTGTTGGGGGCTATTTGAAGCCTCATGAGATAATTTCAAGACAGGACTGAACCACTACCCGGCGCTCCACTCATCATCAGTGTAGCATTCGGTGAGTCGAATCTGCGTCTCTGGGACTCCCGTGGGTTTAGTTCAGTCTCTGCACTGCCGCAGACATCGGTCTCCTCTGTAGGTTCAATGGCATTTGTAGCCTCTGCAGCCTCAATAGCCTCTGTAGCCTCTGTAGCCTCTGTCGGTACCACGCAGGAGATTTTCGCAAACCCCAGTCTCCTCTGGACCGCGTCGCGCCAATGCGTCGACCGCGCGATTTCCGGATACGTTGGCTTGCCCCCCATCCCCTCGTTTTGGGGGCACGTGGAGTTGAAGGAATCTTCAGCCTCCTGCAGCCTCGCCTTGACTGCGCCAAGGTCGCTCTCCGAAGCGTTTCCAGTGAGCCTGGCTCCTTCTACACCTACTCTTGCAGAGACGTGAACTCCAAAGAACCTACGTGTACTGGTTTCCAGATACGTAGGGAAAGCCGTCACGTAAGGGGCGACGCTCGCGTTCGACTTGAGACGTCCCCTCCACGACTCCGGTATGGTGGCGCTTCTATCATCGTTAGTATGCTCTTCCCCCGTCTCGGGTGCTTGTTTTCGCTTCTTTGACCAACTATCTTCCGATGGTGGGAGGCTCGCCAAGCCGGTGACCGAAGGACCCGCCTGGGACCGTTTTACCCAACTCGACTTGCTCCGTCTAGAGCTCTCGGGAGGGACGCTTCGCGCCAAAATGTCTTCTGTCCACAGACCCACTTCGATGAACGGGTGCGGCTTTGTCGGCTGGGGCATGAGCACCTGGTCGGCGTAAGCTCCTGCCGAGACGACAAACTTGGGAAGATGGGGATTCGCGGCCCGAACTCGATCGAGTCGCGAGGACAGCCAGGATCGCCACCACTCGAGCGCCTCGCCACTGGCTGCGCGGGTGGCGAAAGTCCGCCGGTCGTTCTCTGTCCATGTCGCCATCGACTCCCAGGCCTTGCGGTGCTTGCGCACCATGTCCCGGATCGTCCGGTACGCACTCTCCTGCCGGGTGGTGTACCTCTCTCTGCCCGTTCTCTCGACCCACACCTTGGGCACCAGCAGATAGTCGGTGCTGGGGAATGGCTTGACCGCCATGATGGGGTAGATGACAGGCGGCCGTGTGCTCTCCCAGTTTCCATACTTGCGTGTTCGAGAGCTCCCACCCGGAGTGCTCATTCTTCGTAGGTGGTGGGTCTTTGGTTTAGAAAACAAGTAGTGCAAGTGAGTGCAGAATGTAAAAAAGTCTCTCTCGCCCACCCTGCTTGTAAGTGGTCTCCGCACAGACGAAGCCCCTGTCTCTTGTGCTTTGTCAGAATTCGTGGCCCGAGACGCCTCTTTTCTCTCTCCAACGTGGGGCCTCTACTTCGGCAGCACTCTTTGTGGTTCCTACAGAGGTCGAGGGGGCCGAGCTTGCTCTTTTCAGAGTATCTCCTTCAGCCCTCCCTGCTTTTCCACGCTTCGTGTTTCTATTTCAGCTTCCGCTCGTCGAGGTGAATCCTTTGAAGTTACAAGGCGATCAGAATTTCAGAATTTCCGGGGTAGCGGCTACCTACTGGAGAATTCTCTCTTTGTGTCTGCAACACGCACGGACAGAGGCTCGAGATCTTTTGTCTCCCATTTTCCATGCATGATGTTCAGGTGGAATACTGATCCGCAGGCGAGAAAGTGCTGCGGCGTGCCCAAGGAAGGACATGTAGAGGGTAACAAGGCTGCAAGCGCGTGTCCTCAGTACTTCCCGTGCCGTGTTCATTGTTCTCATGGGTATCCCTCCCCTCCTCCTGCTGACTTGGCCGCGCGCTCTCTGCAGCTGGTTGATTTCCCGCAGCCATGGTCACCTTGGCGTCTTCCACCAGCAGACCTTGCAAACGCGCTTGGCTAAACCTAGTTCTTAGCTCTTCTGTCCACCATTCACCAATGCCTTGGCCAGAAAGCTGCTCGGAAGGTACCAGGTTACTGGAAATCATCTGCTCCACCTGCCCCACCCTGGTTCTGGTGGGTATTTGGTGATGCTGCTGGACGGACGGGCCGAAGCGTAGCTCACCGATCTCTACCGCGACGTGGACCCCCAGTATGGTGCAAGAAACAGTGACGGTGGGCGACACGGTCGATTTGCTGGTCAACGGCCACTTCCACGACCGACCCGAGGGAGTTGGCGTCGGAGACCTACCTAGGGGATGCTCCTCCATCGACCAGGAAGCTAGAGCGGTGGTGTCCCTGATAGACGTGGGCTTCTTCATCATCTTTGCCCGATACGGCTTGCTCTCGTATCTGGGTAGCATCAACGCGTAGTCGGGCTTGCCGGGAACATCGTCCCACTTCCTCTCGATGGTCTGGCTTAACCAGCTTTCCCACCACTCGAGGGCCCTCCCTTCATAGACACGCTGAGCAAATGTCTCCATGTCTCCACGCCACCAGCCTGACCTGGACGGATTGTTGGTGTCCATGGACTCCCAGGCCTCCTTGAGGCCCGCGAGATGTGCGAGCCGATGTGCCCGTCCTTGCCATTCCTCGTCGGTGAGGTTCGAGAGGTAGTCGATTTGCTCGTTGTCATCTAACGGCAAATCTTCCTCGAAAGACACGCGAGGTCTGAACAGGAAAGAATGTCCGGGGAAGCCGACGACATCAATCTCTGGAAATATCCTGATGGTCATGTAATCATACGCTGATTCTGACGAAGAGCTGGAGGGAGAAATGCCGGGCGCACCCATTTCAGAGTCTGGGCAATACGACATGGTATCGCCACACGCTGCACGGCTGGACGGAGAGAGGAGAAATGACGAAGAAATTCACCACGGTGTGACACTTCTACCCCGAAGCAAAGATGCAGGTTGCCATCCCTTGTGTCTTCGGTCTCAGCAAAGGCCAGTACGCAGCAAGGACAAAGGACTGCAACGCTTCCGACGACGCCAGACATGTGCCCCGCCTAGTAGCGGGTGACTGTGTCTTCTGTTCCTCCTTCCCGGCTACCATGTCAACAGTTCGCCACTGAGTGGCACGGCAATACCAGAACAGCATTGCATGTCACCTCTTCTTGAATGGTCAGTAGAGCACAGGGTTGTAATTCACTCATATGAGCTGATGCATCCATGGGACCGTAGAAGGACTGAGTACATCCAACTCGGCCCAAGGAAGAGAGACGTAGCAGCTAGCTGGACCACACCGCGTCGTTGACGCGCACGTCAGACAAGCCACTGCCCTCCATTCTCCGCTTGACCTCTCCGGTCCACCATACGAGAGCCTCACCTTGGCTAAGCGAGAACGCCATTTGCCGGCGTTCTATGTCTGCCACGTCACTGAGCGAGCTCTTGAGGCAGCAAAACTTCCTTTGCATTGCCGGCCGTAGCCAGCTAGCGGAAGTCAGCTCGCCCAGTTGTGCTGTGATTTGTAGACCCATGATTGTCTTCTCAATTCGCAACGAGGGAGTTACATGGACGGACAAGAAACTTGAGCTGTCTCTTCGTCCGTCTTGGGCACATATATCCGTAGCTTGATCCGTCCAGTTCAACCTTGCTCTCGAGTCGATCAAGTCTGCCCTGGAGTCCGGGTGCTCATTTGAGTCAGAAACTGTGGATTGGATGTCAGAAACAAGTTGCGAGCTTCTGTGCTCTGTCTGTGTTTTGTTTTGGCCAGGTCTAGCCGTAACATCAGGGACCCATACCTCGGGACCTTGGTAGGTGCCCATGCCTTCCATGGCCGCCGTTTCGAGGGAACTTGTTGGTGCTTGAGAATGTCGGGACCATAGGGAAGTCTTTATCCAGGCAGCCAGTGTACTTTTCAATTTCATCGCGCTGCTCATGGAAGAGGATTTGGGCTGGAAAGCTGGGAACGGCGGGGACGGCATTCGAAAGACTGGAGCCAAGTCGAGCTCGCGCCAAGTTTCTTCCAGTTCTAGCCTTCGCCTCCCGCGGGATTCGTCGGCAAGAATGAGCAGGTCCGTGTTCAGGCCATTTGCGTACCCCGAAACGATCTCGTATCTTCCGCCGTCTGTTCGCTGTCTAGATAGACGCTGCTTTCGACGCGACCAGTCGCCTGTGTTGGCGGTTTTGGCGGTCTCATGGCTCATCTCCACGCTGCAATACACGAAGCCAAACTGTATCTGAGCGTCCCACCACGGGAGAGCACGTCCGTTCTTCAGCGCTTCCTTGAAGTCGTCCATGTAATACGCCTTTGACTCCTCCGACCACCCCCTCGGGCGGCGTTGATGAGGCAGCATCGGGCCGGCTTTGTGAGACACATATGCCACGTCTTGTGCCAATTGCCAGAGCAGTCCTTCTTCGCTGGTCCCAGCCTCCGGCTTCCCATACACTTGCGTCCTCACAAAGGGCCGCACAAACAGGCTGTAGCCGTCATTCGACCGGAGGAACTGCACCACGGGCGTGACCACGACGCCACTCATCTGATGGCGAGACACGGACATGTTCAGCTCAGTCTAGAGTTATGACTCTCTCGCCACTGCGTGAAACGGATTTTAAAGCTCAAACAGCGGCGCCTGCAAGTCTCCAAAGGTGGACTTCGAAAGTCGCTTGTTCTCACAAGCAAATGTGGAAACGGAAAGGCTGAGAAGACTACAAGACATTGACTCTTGGCTAAAATCAAGTAGCGGTGCAATGGACAACGCTCCGTTCAGGCCGGTGGAAGTCGACAACACCGTCCGTTGAACCACTTTGCTTTGTGACGTGTAGAGTCCAAGTATTTCAGAGAAGCGATCTCTCCGCCGAACATTCATGTAGGGTGCATACTGTATCATAGTCAGACCTGGCAGACCTGGTACATTCGTGACACCCTTGTTTCCCGAACTGGAACCCACAAGTTCCATGTCACTCTTGGGACCAATGCGCCGGTTGCACTAACACGTTGGAGATCTCTTGATCCGTTAATCTACGTTTCACTTCGTTGGTCCACCAATCCAGAGCCTGGCCGTGGATGAGAGCATCGATCCAATCCTGACACTCTGTCTCATCGACTCCATCCAGCGAGTCTTGCACTTTGCCGAGTGACCTCTTGAGGTCGGAGACACGCGTGCTATAAATCGATTCCAAGGGCTTGAATCCAGTACTGAGCATTCCCACTTCTGGGGTCACTTGCAGACCCATAATCGTCTTTGTTACTCTGACCGACGGTTTCAGATACGCTGAAGCCTGCAGCCCGAGTATCGAACCCGATATTGAGAGAAATGTCGAGAATGCCCTGGCATAGGCAGCTTGCTTGCCACATCCGTCCGCAGATGCCGGTATCGGCTCGGGGATGATGGCTTGATCACGATCACGTACACTTCTGGCTGAACACTCACCTGTTGGGGTTTGCACTGTGCTTGGTTCAGACAACGACTTGCGGTAGGCACTTGGTTCAGACAACGACTTGCGGTAGGCACTTGGTTCAGACAACGACTTGCGGTAGGCACTAGCGTCGCTCTGAGTGCTTGACCTCTTGAGAAACCACGCCGCCTTCCGGCTGGGAACGAATGACGAGCTGTGAAGAGTCTTGGTGCTGCTCCCTCTGCGCAGAGAGTCCCCAGGTACGATCTCGACATGGGCCCGGCAGCAGCTCGCAGTACGCCATTGGACGTTGTAGTGCCCACCGTTAGTCATCGGCAGTGGCGGGCCGTATCCCCACTTTTTGTTGATGGAGGATTGAACCCTTTCATCCCACCAACGCAAGGCCTGCCCCGCATCCCCCTGCAGTGCATCTCGAAAGTCGGCAAGGCTCCTGGTTGCCGACTTGTATGACCCATTCTTTTCGGGCTGCACATAAGGTATCATGGGTACCGCGTCCCGTGATATATTCATCAGGGTCTGGTCGAGGTCCGATGGTGGATTCGTTACCGGCTCATCGTTCGCTTTCTTTACAAACCACCGTACGAACAGACTGTAGCCCTCGCCCGCGGACATGATCTCTATTACCGGAGTCACAGACATATTATTACTCGCGCAATTCCAACCCACTTCTGGATTCACCAACGTGCCGCTGGTTTCACTGTTCATGAAGAGAGACTCGGCTACTTCTGAAAGATGGGTTGCTCAAGGTCAAATGCGGATACGGAGCTCAACAAGCTCGAGAGAGAGAATATATACTCCAAATCTGGCCTTCTTACTGCGCTCTTTTTATTTCACTATTCCCACAGTGGAGTGGTTCAAAAGGGCTTGCCAGATTCGGCCGTGCGCTATAGCGGACTTTGAGTCGTGCAAGTCAAGGCCATCGTCATTCCTTTGCCTTCTCACGCGTAGGCCGACAACGCTGGCTTTGCGCGGCTAGACAGATTTCGCCATGATTGATGAGCAATCTCCTCAATCCTCGGAGGTCGCCAAGCGGATCCACAAATCTTTAGGTTGCGCGGCGTTAACCAGAGGTCAGGCGTAGGCCTGGCAATGACCAAGACAACAAGCGGCAAGCGCACGGGTTCAAGGGAGGACATGTGTGCCACAGATAAGTTATACGCCAAAATTCCGAAATGCCGCCATGTCGCGGCGCCAACTGCCGAGTGTAAACCTGCCTTGCAACAATCCATCATATCTCATATCTCGAGCGCTGGGAGAGTTTCGAGCTTGTTGGACGTAGCAGTGGTGAGTGAGAGTACAATCACACCACTATCATGATCCCTCTCTCGCCTGCATATGATTATCACGAAGAATCGCTACTCGAGAGTCACCCCTTCGGGGGTGGGGACGACTCAATCTATCTATAGTGAGTGTGCCGGCTCACGCTGATGCCTGAGCTGACGGCTGCTTGTCCCCTCCGTGCTCGTGTGGCTCCGTCCCAACAGCCCAAATTGTCAGTTCTTGCCCTCTCAGCTTCATTGGGACAGCACTGACGGCTCTGTCAGTCTGATGCAAACTCTACCCCTCTCTCTATGTTCGTCCTGCTAGCGCAGTACTGACCCAAGACCTTCCAGAGCTCTTGAGCACCGGTGAAGCGTGGCCGAGGCGTGAGTCTGTGTTCAGTATCTACCTGTTTCGCTTCTGCTACACAGTTTCCACTCGTCTTGTTTGCAAACGCCTTCACTACCCTTTTCATGATTATACAAAATTACAAAGACAAGCATATGTAGGACCCTTCTGGGACTGACTACTTCACAACTGCTGTATGACTCTTCTCTCCATCCTGTTACGCCTCGTTCATCATCTGAGACATACGGGCTGACCTCCGCCAGCGTATCATGCCGCCCCATGTGTCGTACCAGTCGCGCTACGCTGCACCAATGGCTTCTTCCAGTATGAACAGGGGACGTGATGCCAAGACCAGTAAGGATCTTGAGTATGTCTGCTGCGCGAAGTATCGCTCCCGAGTGTCTGCTAAGAGCCGTAGTGTACTCCCTTCTATGGACGACCGCCGCCACTACGATCCTCCAATGTCTCCAGACTCGGATGACGACAGCGACATTTCCGCTCCGTCACCATCCAACCTCACCACCAATTCAGGCAATAAGCTGATCAACTCTGCAAGATGGATGCGGAAAGGCAAGATATGTGCATGGGGACCGACATACGACGAGGTCAAAACGGAACAGCGAGCACGACGGCGGCTGAAGGTGGCGTTACGAGAGTTCTTGCCCGAAGCAGCTTTGGAGGTCGGCGTTCCACCCCCAGCCAACATCGTCGAGGTGCAAGCCAAGCGCGAAGCGCGAAAGCGTCAACGAGAGGACGACTTCATCATGCCCCACCTGGCGAGTCCCTCACCCCCCATGTCCACCATCAAGCTAGCGCCCCTACTCGCATTACCTCAATCGTACCTCGATATTATGATGAACCCGTCAATGCGATACTCACTTGGGGACGATACGGTCGAGACAGGCTTGCAGAGAACGTCAGGCGAACTTCTCGAAGGCGAAAAGGGGTTGATGCAGGCTTTGGGCAGACTGAGGGAGGTCTTGCGTGTCCTCAGCAAGGACGTCCCCATTCCGGACTTTCCAAAAACGAACGGCGATTCGCATGAGTCCGTCGAAACCGCCGAGACTACTCAACCCAGCACCGACGCGTCAGGCGAGCCAGTCATCCCTCCCTTACCCCATATAGGGGATACCGATAATCTCTGGCGAGTCACGCAGGAGCTTCTCGTCAGTGCTCCGCCGCCTGCCATTTCATTTACTGTCACCCCTGCGGGCTCGGCTGGACCTTCAACCGAGCCTCAACCCGTTCCGACTCCCGTTCAGCGCCTCTTTACCGCCCCTACAGGGATCACTCTGAATGCCATTCCTCCCGAAAACCATGCGGGATTCAAGTGGCCCCCTACACATCCCCATTATCCCCAGCACGTCAAGTACAATCTCGATCTCGCTCATCAATGTAAAGCCGTCGACGATGCGCTCGAGCGGATATCCGAGCTCTTGACAGACTGTATCGAGTACAAGGAAAGACTGGAAGAGGCGCGGAATCGAGTGGCAGATATCGCTAGAGCACGGAAGAAGGTCTGGTCGGTTGTCAAAGAACGGGCTGGATACGAGCTAGATCGGTTAGGCCAAAAATGACGGGCTCAGATACCGCGTCATATCTTTTAGCATGGGAAGATTGAGTTGTATGACCTTATCTTCAACCAGACATTGTTGCATGTACCACAGATATTCATACAGAGATTCGGACGAAGTGAGCCAGGAAGATGGAAGTGAGCAAGTCAAAAGCCTGTTGCCTCGATCAGAGGAATCGTCATGCGGCGGCGAGAGGACATACCATACTTCTGCCCTGCCAGACGCATGTTCTTTTTGTTCTGGGCGATGCGATCTTCCAGCTGCGCAGATGTGAGTGGTCTGAATGAAGGACAGTGGTAAAAGCTCACCTCGCCTCGTTGGGTGTAGGCGGTATGCAACAGCGATGTGAGCTGGTGTCGCTGTGCCGCGACTCCCTTGACCTGACCCAAAGGCTGTGAAGAGCTCGTCAGCGACCGTCCCATCGTCCCTCCTGGTACTTTGTCTTGGCGTTGAGAGGGTCGCAGGGGCGGAAGGAGACGGGAGGGAGACGGGAACTCGGGAAACACACTTTATACTCAAACTCGTCTCCCGGCATACCAGGCTTGACGAGCCGTCTCTGTCGTTCCTCCTCTTTCCTGGCCGCTTCCAGATCCTTGCCCACATCGACCTCGACAATATCTGCGCCCTTGCTATTGAACTCATCCCAATGCCGTCCGACACGGCCGTCCTCTGCGGCGTTTGGATCGCCAGACCCGGCACCGGCACCAGCACCGGCACCGGCCGCGACGCCACCCTCAGAGGCGGGGAAGAATGACATGTAGTACTCTGGGTCGTAGGCTGCCCACTGGCCAGAAGGGAGCTTGTAGTATCCCGGATACGGGTCGCCGGCGGTCGGCGGCGGGGGCACGTAGTCTGCCACTGCGGGGGCCGAGGTGATGGAGATACCGGGTGGCTTCGATGTGATAGTTGAGGGTATGGGGACATCGGAGGAGGAGGAGGAGGCTATAACAGTAGGATTAGCTGGTGAACAGCTCAGGAAATCGACACAAGAGGAAGAGGAAGGAAGAAGAGGAAGGAGGAAGGAGACGAGAAGACGGAGGAAAGAAAGAAAAGCAGGAAGGACACTTGGATACGCAGACGTACATAGTCCGAACAGGTCGATATCGGGTTCAGGAGCTTTCTTTTTCGCCTGATTCCTAGCAAGACTGGGCGGGAGAAGCAAACCTGACTTTGCAGGCGGAGCATCGTCATCTTCGTCGACCTCGTCATCATAGTCCGGGTTAAGGGGAGGTGCGGGGACCGCCAATTTAGCAGCAGCAGCAGCAGCCGAAGCTTTGTTCACGGCTAGTCCAGTTTTATCGGGTCTTGATGCGCTGGCGGGAAGCTTCCGCTTGGGAGGGGGAAGCATGCCGACCAAAGCAGAACTAAGGCTTGTTCAGCCAAGCACGCCGCACGAGATCGACGACGAGGACGATGCTGACGATGCTCACCTGCCCTTGCCTTTTGAGCCCAACTTTGGCTTCTTTGCTGAACGGTCCTCGTCCTCGTCATCTCCCGCCTCTCGCATTGCCCTGCTATCGTCACCATCGCCTCGGGTAGATGCTTTGGGGAGATCTAAAGTAATCTTTACTGGTCCGGTACGTTTCTTGGGCTTGGGTGCAGACGGCGCGGTCAAAGGCGGAGGCTTCGCCACAGCTGCAGCTGCGGGATTTGGCTTCGATGGACCGGACTCATTGTCTGATCCTTCCGAATCGGAGGCATAGTTGGCGAGAAGCATCTTGGCGATGCAAATAACGATGCAGAGCGTCTATCCACTCGTCGAGGTTGCCACTGGTGAAACATCTCAAGTCACGTGACTGAAAAAGTCGGAACGAATCCACGATCTCCCGTTACATGTTCTGCCTTGTTCCCGTTTACTCGCCGACCGCCATCTCTCTGCCTGGGGTGTAGACAGCAAGTCTTAAAAATGTCTTCAGTCGCTCGACTCGCCGTGCGCGCCTGTCAGGGCCCGTCGACGTCCAGCCGGAAAGCCTTGCTTCCCCTGCTTGTTCCCCATCCACTCCGCCCACTATCGACGATCGTCCCTTCAGCTCGTGCGCTACGCGCCGTGCAGCCCAGCGCCACCGGCGCCCAACGCAGATGGGCGTCAGCTGCCGTCAAGGAAGTGGAGGATGAGGAGCCTGAGCAGCCAAAGGAAGAGGTGTGGCCAGTGCAGCCTGTGCCGAAACTTAGCGAGAAAGATCGGAAGCGGTTGATACGGCAACGCAATGTGGGAATGTAAGTATACTGTCAATTGTGGCACCGCCGTGGTTCTCGCTCACGTAGCACAGCTCTGCCCACATTGATTCCGGCAAGACGACTCTTACTGAACGAGTGAGTTTGTCGAGCTACGCTCCCCAGCCTGTGGGTGATTGTCGGGCGGCGTCTGATATACGGATAGGTACTGTACTACACCGGGCGAGTGCGCGATATTCACGAGGTCCGTGGCAGAGACGGTATAGGAGCCAAGATGGACTCGATGGAACTCGAGCGGGAAAAGGGCATCACCATCCAATCTGCCGCGACATTCTGCGACTGGGTCGCGCCCCCGCCACCTACCGAGACCACGGAAGGAGGCAAAGTCGACGAGAACAGAGAGAGCTTTGCTATTAATATCATCGATACTCCCGGTGCGTCCACGACAACCCCCTCCTTCCACCCCACCTGTCATCTGCGACCGATATCTGACCCTCTCAGGCCACGTTGACTTTACTATCGAGGTCGAGAGAGCGTTGCGAGTGTTGGACGGAGCTGTGCTCGTCCTCTGCGCTGTGTCTGGTGTACAGGTGCGTCGTGTCGTTCGGGTGTACCTTGACTTGAGCTGAGATGGATTTGATTTTAGAGTCAAACCATTACAGTTGATCGCCAAATGAAGCGATATAATGTCCCTCGCGTCGCTTTTGTCAATAAGATGGACCGGTATGTCGAGCGGTTCCTCCCCTCCCATTCGCTTACCAGCTCGCTAACCCCTCACAGAGCGGGTGCAAACCCCTTCCGCGTTGTTGGACAGCTTCGCAACAAGCTGAACCACAACGCCGCGGCTGTACAGGTACCGATCGGCGCCGAGGACAATCTGCGCGGAGTCGTGGACCTGGTCCGCATGAAAGCCATCTACAACGAGGGTGTCAAGGGGTCAGCTGTTCTTCAGCGAGCGTGGAATATTCGGCTGACGGATTCCAGCAACGAAATTGTCGAGTCTGATGATATTCCCGCCGAGGTGCAAGAGCTGGCGCAGCAAAAGCGCGCAGAGCTGATCGAGCACCTTTCGGATGCTGATGAAACGCTCTGCGATTTGTTCCTGAACGAAGAGCCGATCTCGGACCTGGATATCGCACAGGCTATGCGGCGCGCGACCATCGCCCTGCGATTCACGCCTGTCTTCATGGGCTCGGCATTCAAAAACACTGCTGTTCAGCCTCTGCTCGATGGCGTGTGCATGTACCTGCCCGACCCGTCTGAAGTCAGGAACACCGCGCAGGATGCTAAGCTCCCGGCTCATGCTCCGCCGATTGAGATCGTTCCGGCAGGAGACTGCGCATTGATCGGGCTGGCGTTCAAGCTCGAAGAAGGGCGATTCGGACAGTTGACGTATCTGCGAGTGTATCAGGGAGAACTGAGGCGCGGGTCCATGATCATCAATGCGAGGACCGGTAAGAGGGTCAAGGTGCCCCGCTTGGTCCGCATGCACAGTAACGAGATGGAGGTGAGCAATGGTAGCGTTGTCTGAGGATTCTGTTGATTGTCCTAGGACGTCGACTCGATCGGTGCAGGCGAGATCTGCGCCGTGTTTGGTGTCGAGTGCTCGTCAGGCGACACATTCACGGATGGAAACACCTCGTACACTATGGTGAGGCGCGGAGTTGGAAGCAGCTTGAAATCTTGCTTATTGCCAGACTGCCATGTTCGTCCCGGAGCCCGTCATCTCGCTGGCAATTCGACCAGAAGGTCAGGAGAATGCCAACTTTTCGCGAGCGCTGCACCGGTTCCAGAAGGAAGATCCGACCTTCCGAGTACACATTGATGCCGAGTCGCAAGAGGTTAGCTTCTTTGCTTGTCCTTTACTGTCCTCGGCCATGCGCGGCCATGCACCGTTGCTCCCTGCTGGCTGCTATCTACCGTCTCGTCTACCGTCTATCGTCTGCTGGCTGCTGCCAGGTGTACGCTGACTTGTAACAGACGATTATCTCCGGGATGGGCGAGCTTCATCTTGATATCTACGTCGAGCGGATGAAGCGCGAATACAACGTGCCGTGCGTCACTGGCAAGCCCCGAGTCGCCTTCCGCGAAACGATCACCGACATTGGGACCTTCAACTACACGCACAAGAGGCAGTCGGGCGGTTCGGGTCAGTATGCTAAAGTCATTGGCCACCTCGAGCCGATGGAGCTGGATCCCGAAACTGGCAAGGACACGGAATTCGCCGACCGGGTCATGGGGGCTACTATCCCCCATGGATACCTGCCGGCCATCAGAAAGGTAAATCCTGACCGTCCTCCTAGATCCGCATCGCTCGCACCCTCTTCCTTCGCCGGCGTGCCGGGGGTAGGGGTTGGGCTGGGACTGGGACTGGGGCTGGGGCTGAGGCTGGGTTTGAATCGATCATACTGACGCGCCGCAGGGATTCCAAGAAGCGCTGGACCGGGGTCTGCTGACTGGACACCCTATCAACGGATGCCGCTTCGTCCTGGAAGATGGACAAGCGCATGTTGTCGACTCGAACGAGTTGTCGTTCCGACTCGCCGCCATCGGCGCGTTCAGGGAAGCGTTCGCAAAAGCCAAACCAGTCGTGATGGAGCCTATCATGACGGTCGAGGTGGTTGCGCCTATCGAGTTCCAGGGCACCGTGTTGGGCGCCATCAACCAGCGCCGAGGGACGATCATCGATACAGAGGTCCGGGAAGACGAGTTTACGATGATCGCTGAGGTAGCGCTGAATGACATGTTTGGGTACTCGGGACAGCTCAGAGGCGCCACCCAGGGCAAAGGTATGTCTGTGTCCAAGTTGACCTCATCACTTGATCACGCTTGGCGTTTCGCTTTCATCGCTTTCATCAGTTTCATCGCTTTCATCAGGTTTCGTCGCTTTCATCAGTTTCGTCGCTTTCATCATATTCTTTCTCATTCGTGGCTGCATCACAATCTCTGCCCTTATTGAGTTAAACGTCCTTGTCGCTTTAACCTTATCACTCTTATCGCTCTCACTTTGCACTTGCGCAGGGCAATTGCAAACATGGAGGATGGGAGGCTGACTGCTCTTCTACCCCTCTCAACAGGCGAATTCACCATGGAGTACAAAAGGCACGCACCGGTCCTGCCCCACGTGCAGAAAGAAATGGTCGAGGCGTACCAGAAGCGCATGTTCAAGCCCAAGTAGATGCTTGTTGGTTGCCGAACGACTTTGACGGTTCTCATCATGCCTGGAAGCGCGCAGGGTCGGAGCTTTGGGGCAGTGTTGTGGAGGGCGGTGGGTGATGGCCTCTTGGCGATGGTGTGACGTGTCATGATGAGGTTATGGCGTGCGGTATGGTGTCGCTGTTGGGTCGCCGAGAGCAGTCGGGAACGACGTGCGGGGATGTTAGGCTGTTGATACCCCTGCATGATCTGTAGATCGTTATGCCCAACGTTACATATATACTAGCCACGCGGCCAATCCCCTTGCCACCCTGCCTGTCGTGAGTGCAAGAGCGTCACTGCGAGATGCCGCTTGGGTCGGTGGGCCGTGTATATCATCGCTACATTTCTCTACATCCAGAGAGGAATCGCCAACTCATGCTAGAATGGATGGAGAGGGATCAGATGCGTGCTGTGTATTGATTGGAACTCTCGTCTATCCCTTCAACTGTCGTATCTCTCAAACAATCTTTTAAACCTCGAACGTCATCCCTCCATCGTCTCTTACCCGTCGAAACCCTCCTTTTGGAGATTCAACTCCTCCGCTGTGTCTTAGCCCTCGAAACCCTCTTTTTGGAGATTGAACAGCTCGTGGTATCGCCCTTGACGATCCATGAGCTCCGCATGGGACCCGACTTCGACAATGGACTGGGGCCGACGTCAGCGTGCATGAGAGGGCACGAAGAGACAAGAGAGCGTGGTCACCGAGACCAGTGCATGATAAATGTGGCATAGAGGGAGGGGACGACAGAGGGGACGATAGAACGAGTGTTCGATAGAGAGAGGTGGCGACAGAGGAGCGATAGAGGCGATGACGAGAGCTCATCACCAAGACTTGGCAATGGACATGCCGAGCAGTGGAAGCAAGCTTTTCGACGACACTCACACCATCCTCCACGACGGCAATCATGTCGGCCCTGCGCACCGTCGAGAACCGATGCGAGATGTATATCGTGGTGCACTTGCGTCTTGCCCCGCCGTCGTCCCCTCCTGCTCCTGCTGCTGCTCCCGTTCCCGCTCCAGCCCTCACTCCTTTGGTCCCTCTTGCCCCTCCCTCGCCTTCCCTCTGGCCGCTATCAGAAGCAGCATTAGAGGCAGAGGTAGAGGCAGAGGCAGAGGCAGGATCAGCGGCACCGGTAGAAGCAGAGGCAGAGGAGAGCGCGTGGATGCGCTGGAAGAGCTCTACTTCTGCTCTTGGATCTAGACTCGCTGACGGCTCGCTGTGGGTTGTGTCAGCGCGGTCGGGCCAAGTAAGAGGGAAGGAGGTGGTCAAGTAAGAGCGGCAGGGGCAGCCACCGCGTAAATTCAGAAACTCACTCGAAAACAACGAGATCAGCCTGATCGGCCCGGAGGAACGCGCGCGACAACGCAACGCGCTGCCACTGGCCCCCCGAAAGCGCTGCAAACTTCTCCTTCTCCTGCGACCCCGGCCTAGACTCGCCTGGACCGCCTGGGCCACCTGGACCACCTGGACCGCCAGGACCACCGGGACCACCTGGACCGCCAGGACCACCAGGGGGAAACGGCAGCGGCCCATCGTCCATCATCCCCGGCGGAGGGAATGGCGGGAACCCATCTGGCGGTGGACCGGGGGGTGGGCCGCCTCCACCCCCTCCAAAGCCGCCTGGACCTCGGCCAAAGCCACCTCCCCCAGGGCCCCGGCCGCCTCCGCCCATCAGGCCCCCGCCTCCCCCTCCGCGCCCGCCACCGCCGCCGCCGTGGCCATCGAACGGTCTGGGCGGTCTCATGCTCTCGTCCCTGCCAGAGTCGACCTCTTCGTCGACCTGCTTGCTCGCGTCCGTGGTGATTTCCTCTTCGCTCGCATTCGGCACGCCGGAGCGATTCAGCGCCCCCTCCAACCCCACTTTATCCCGCACTTTCCCCGCCCCGCCACGCTCGATAGCCGTCAGGATCCGGCTGGTATCGTCCATCCACGAGACGGCGCCCACACCGACGTTCTCGCGCAGCGTGAGTGAGTACTTTGAGAAATCCTGGAACAGGCAGCTGGTCCGCGCGTGCAGCGAGTGCGGGTCGTACGACTCTGCCGGGCGACGGTTGATCAGCAGCGTGCCCGAGTGGCCGTACAGCCCCATGAGGGCCTTGACGAGCGTCGTCTTGCCGCCGCCGTTGAACCCGACGATAGCCAGCGTCGTGCCCGCCGGAATCGAGAGGTTGATCCCGCTCAGAGTCGGCTTCGTCGCGCCCGGATACGTAAAGCTCAGATCGACGGCTTCGATAGACATCCCGCCGTCGACTCGCGTGGTCTCGTAGTCCACCAGTGGGACGGGGTTGCCATCGTCGTCGAGCAGCGGCACGCGGAGCTCGTTCTCGAGGCTCTCGGGATCAGAGGTCGCTTCGACAAATGCGGCGAGGTAGAAGATGGATTGGAACGCCTGTTCTAGCACTCTGGTGAACTGTCGAATGGAAGCCAGCAGCGACGCAGCAGTCGACTGGTACAGCCGTATCGAGCCCAGGCTCAGGGACGTCGGGATCGCCCGTAGTGCCAACAACACCTGTCCCCATATCAGCACCCGTGGCATACATTCTTGGTACTTCATCTGCCGTCTCGTGCAAGCTGGACGCTCGGTACGGATAGAAAAACGCGCAGACTCACGTAGAAAGCCGTCTCGACGCCCTGCTGACCGAGCCCGAGACCGAGCTCTACGACGCCAAACTTGCCCTCAATCTCGGTCCGTTCCGCCTGCTGCTCCTGCATGACCTCCTCCCATTTTGCCAGCACCCACTCCTTCAGGCCGAACAACACCACCTCTTGCCGGTACTCGCCCCTCCGCGCAATGTCCTTGACGTTGGCCTGTTTCCGCCTCCGCGCGGTCCACCCCATCCGTCGCGCCGATTTGCTGCGCCCAAACACCCAGCTCCCAGTTAATCGCAGGACGGGCGGAGCGAGCGAGAGCGCCACGAGCAACGCAGACGCGGGCGACCACTGCTGAGCGGTCGCGGCTGTGCCTGCCAGTGTTCGCAGGAGTAGCGCCAGCTGGGTGACGACCTCGACCGTGATGGTGAGCAGGGCAAAGATGGACTGCAGCGTGTCAAAGGCGCCGGTGGTGCCGGACGACACGCCGTTCCGGGTAGACCGAGGTTCGAGACCGGCAAAGACCCCAGCTTCGTATAAGAGCGCCATGACGTGGGGATGCGACATGGCGGGGATGGACAGGCTGAGCTGGGCGGCCAAGAACGCCCGTTCTATCTTGTAGTTGATGTGTGTCTGATGCAATGTCAGCGGTTGGGCCACCAAAGCAGAATACAAGTCGTCACGACGGAGACGACAGGCACCGAAGGGACGGACGGGGAGAGGGGACGGGTAGGGGCAGGGACAAGAGAGGGGACGGGGAGACACTCACGCGAATTAGCTGGTCGTTGTAGCGGGAGAGATAGCTGTAGATATCTTCTCCGGCGGTAAGGACCAAGCTGAGCAGTGCGACACGGAGTACCTCGCTCGCGTCCATTTTTGATCCGCCCTCAAACGACTGCTGGACAACATCCAGCATCCTGCTCTGGGCCCATAGTCTACCTTCATCAACGTCTGCTCTAGCCCAGAACCCCACAACATGGAACTCACCGTGCAGCCGGCAGCACACCCTTGATCAGCCTCCTGCCCAAGAACCCAGCGACGCGCAGCCTCTGGCCTTCCCAGAAGATCCGCAGGAACGGGATCCACAGCAACTGTACGAGCTGCAGCGCGAGGCGGATGTGCGTGAGGCCCAGTGGCCGGTCCTCGCCTTTGGGGCGGTAAGTCCCGTCCGGCTGGAGCCGTGTGAGCAGCCATGTCTGCGCGAGCGGCGACCGATGCCTGTCTTCTTCAGGCAGCTCGAGGTCGTGTGAGCCTGAGCGCGAGGAGGAGCGGGCGCTGGCATGCAGCTGTGCCTTCTCTTCCAGTGGAGCTCCGGGTTCGAGGCGTCCAGACGAGTTTGCCCATGAAGCCGAGGCCGCGGGTGCTTGTCGCCGGCGGACCGAGCTGCCCTTGAGAGCCGACACGACCACGGCGTCTGTGTCCATCCGCCCTCGTATGTACAATGCCAGGTATCAACCTGGCTGTCGCTGTCGCTGTCACCGTCGTTGTCACCGCTGTCGCTGTCGCCACCCGCAGTTGTCATCGCAGCTGCCACGTGGTCCACGTGGCCGGAGAATTCCTTAGAGCACCGGTATCCGCAGGTTGTTCGCTGTGAGCTTTTGATTTTTTTTGTACTTGTACTTCTCCAGCAACTGCGCATTTGGGCAGCCAGAGACAGCTGTGAGCGACCAGGCGAGGGAGCGGGGAGAGGGCGAGGGCGAGACGTCTTGGGGAGAGACGTCGTGGGGGAGATGCACATCGCCCAGAGCCATCTCGGTGGCGCCGTCGCAGTCTTTGGAGCTGACGCAGTCGACGAGCGCTGCGTTGCCAGCAGGATATAAGCTGGGGCTGACCCTCGTCGCGTTACAAGTCTCCCTCTCGTGCTGGAGTCTACCAACTACTGATTGTCTACGCATCACGCATACGCATCACGCATTGTTGTCCAGAGTTACATCCACATCCACACATTGATTCGTCAGCTATCGCTCTGACAAACGCCAATCAGGATGCCTCTCGCAGCCTCGCCGGCCCACTCCCACCCCTCGGACGCCTCTTCCCGGCGCCATAGCTTGCACACGCCGCCGGTGCGACTACCGCCTCCGCCGCACCTGCTTGGCCCGCCGTCGCCACCAGACCTCGACGGCGGCGGCCTCTCGCAGCCGCTGCTGTACCCTGCCGTGCCCGCCTACCACCCACCGCCTGTCGTGTCCCCGCCTCGGCTGCCAAGCTACTCTGCCTCGGTGCACTGCACGCCATCGACGTCGTCGCTATTCGAATACACCCGCGCGCCTACCCCGGCGTCGCTGTACCAGCATCAGTATAGCGCGCAGCCCTCGCCGTCCCCACTGGGTGCGGCCCCGCCAACCTACCCCTCAACGACCTACCCAAGCACGACCCCCCACCGCACCAATACGACGCGTACTGCCCGAACGCCCTCTACCTCCTCTACCTCGACCACCACCTCGACCACTTCCACTTTCACCTCGACCGCCGCCTCCGCCACGGCGTCAAACATCCCGACCTCGCCCTCGCTGGGGACATGGGCAACGTCGCCGTCGGGGCAACCGTACTCGGCCGACACGGGGTACGCGGCCTATGGGCCGTCGGAAGAAGACTACATCACCTACCGCCTCTCCCAGATGTCGCGCTCGCTCGCGCAACGGCGCAAAGACGAGCGCGCGGGCCGGCGGACACGACAGCTCGAGCCAGAGGTGTGGGTGGACCAGGAAGAAAAGGACAGGAGGGAGCGGGACGCGCTGGAGAAGATGGGCGTGTTGCATGAGGAGCGGCTGCGCGCGGCCGCCTTCAGGGAGTGGGAGCGCAGGAGGAGGAGTGAGAGGGTGCGCCGGTCGTGGGGCTGAGGCAGAACGAGAACAGGGGATGTGAAGGGAGGTCCACGGATCCGAGCTGGCGAGAAAGGGGGAGCGAGATCGAGGCGAATGACGCACAAGGTACCATCTCGACACTTACATTTGTACTCTTTGTAACCGCTGTAAACTCGTACGCCTAGTACGCTTTGTTCGCTTTGTACGCTGTACAAGTTGACAATCGCACGTCGTGTATGTAGACTGTATACATCATGTGCATTGACTCGTATTACCAGCGAATTTCAACCATCAGTCAAAATCCTATCGACGCCGGCGCATCGAGTATTTACCCTTGCCCCAACATCGCATTTACTCTGCTCACGCATCCAGTGTTACTCTGCCTACAGTACGTATTTACTCTGCTAGCGCGTTTCTCCGTCGTATCGCTCGCTATAGCAACACAAACGTCCCGTTCGGCCGGACCGCTGCGACCCGCCCACTGTCGACCCACCTACATTCGTCAGCTCCCATCCCAGACCGCATCGAGTAGCGCTGTATCGTCTCTTGTGATCGGTTTAGAGTGAACAGCTAGACGTGATTCCCTTCTGGGGATTTCGCCTATCCGCCTTATGCGAGGGAAGGCAGAATGTCAATTATCGTAATTATCGTTCAGACGTACCCCTCGGCGCCGCGCGCTTTGGCGACCTCGCCCACTCCCGGTCCGCGGACCCACAACTCTCCCTTCATCTCCGCCACTTCCACTTCGCTGCCACACAACACCACTTCGACATTACTCGCCGGCGGACCGACGTGAGCCGGTCCGTCGTCTTGGGCTCCTCGTTCGGTGCCTCGTTGGAACAGGCGCGCAGGGTGGACGGGAGGGGACTGGAGGTCGTAGTAGTGCGTTGCTAGGACCGGTCCAGCCGAGCCTGGGCAGACCAGGACCCGAGGAACCGGGAGAGAGAGTAGGAGGTGCGATAGTGTCAGTGCGCTTGCAGTCGGGAATTCACCTGCGTTTCTCATCAGTTCCGCCCCCAACCCGGCTGTGTTTGCTGGGCGAGGGGGCAAGGGAGCAATGGAGTAAGGTGGGCAGAGGGAGCAAGAGAAAGAAGCAAGAGAGGACGGGGACTGAGAAAGAGAGCAAAGTAGACGCAACATACCGCCGACGCAAAAGATACCGCGCAAAGCATCACCCGCCAGACCACCCAAGACGCCGCCCCTGATACCCCGTAGAGCCAACTTATCAGCCCACGTATCCCGGCCAACTTGACCCCCTCGGATCCAAGGCAGCTTGTGTCGCGCGACAAACGACGCCAGAGGGTGTCGAGCAAAGGCCGCGTGCAGGTCCTCAAGGAGTACCGCATGGTGATCTTTCGTGCTGCTATCGTCAGTGGGAGAGCGGGATAGTGGATGGCGGGGGTGTAGTGGACGGCGTGGGCGGAATGACATGTGTAGTGGCCGGCATGGCAAGCGGCAGCAAGCGACAACCCACAGGAATAACAGAGTCGGCGGTGGGCTGTCCCCCTGCACTAGAGCCTCGAGCTCTGCTCGTGTTTCGGTTTTTTCAGCTCCATTCGACGATGGCCAGTCCGGCACGGCCCGTCCGAGCATTCTGAACCCTGCGCCTGGTCATATCAGCATCTTCGTGACATCATCTTCGTTGAAACGCGTCGTCAAACGCAAAGAAGGAGGGAGAAGTGACAAGCCAGGACGCACCAGACCAGATCGTCGCAAGGGCGAGAGTCATGCCGAACGGCGTGTCCAGCCGCACTGCACTTGCCACGACGTCCTTGAGGGCTCGCGATGGTCGTTTGTCCGCGGGAAAGAGCGAGAGGGTTCCGGCAAGTCCCGCAGTCATGTTCTGATCCGTCAGCGTGGGCATAATCCAAGTCGGGCAACGGGCACGTCGGACATGTAGTGCACATTGGGCACCTTGTGAAAGCATTGGACACGTTGTGAAAGGTGTACGAACGAGATGCGTAAACTTGGTCACTTGGACGTCGCCGCTCTCCGACTGGTGGTAGAAGTACGAGTGGGGATCGTTAAAGTGGGCGTCTGAGGTGTCGGCGTCAACTACGTCCTGTTTCATCCAGACCTGAAGCTCACCAGGAATAGCCACCTCCCCTTCCGCTTCGACTTCCCAGATCTCCTCCCACCACGAGACGAGCATGCCCCTCGTTTTAGCCTGGTTGACCACCTCGCCAAGCTCCCGCTCCGGATCGCCGACGACCAGCACTCCGACCTGCTCCTCCTTTTCATCCACGAGCTGCTCTAGCACCTCGCCAACCAGGCTGGCATGAACGACAAGGAGCCCCGGCCGAGGGTGCGCGGTCTTCTCTTCCAGCGCGGGGGCGAGGAGCGCCGGATGCGGGAGCGGGATGATAGGCGTGCTCGGCGGGGCGGCGAGGGCGAGGAGGAGCAGTGGGAGTTGGGTGGACGGTGATGGGGGTAGAAGGGTGAGGATGGGCGTCGGTGCCGCCGGGAGGAGGGAGAGTGAGGGGAAGAGGTTGTACAGTGCCCGAGGGAGGAGACGAAGGATCTCGCCCAGAGCCTCGTCGGAGAGCTAAGGTCGTTAGTCGCGCCTTCCGTTTCCTGCCTTGGGGAAACATGCAAGTGCGAGTGACGTACGTTGGTATCGAGGATACAACGCGGTTGGGCGCCTTCAGCACCCTTGGGCTCGGGCAGCATGTCACGCACGACCTTGACCCCGTTGGCAGGGCGGACTGTCAGCTACGGGGGTCAGCGCACCGGCATCGATGTCATCACCACCGGATCATCGGCATGAAGTGAAGCAGTGACGTGGAGTGAAGCAGCGTCGTGAAGTGACAAGCAGCTTCATACCGTACAAGCAGGTTGCCAGAAGAGCTGTGGGGAGGGAGGAACGTACAGGGGTACCCTGTCCAGTCGCCCATGATCTGTAAACCCCGGTCTCGCCTTTCTTCCGCACAGAAGACACTTCTGCCTGTTTGCCCAACAACAACGGATGCACAAGCGGCGTCGGGCTGGAGAAACGGAGGTACAGCGCCAGTACCGCCAAGATGGAGAGCAGGACGAGGGTGAGGTTGTCGATTTCAAAGCCCATCGTGGTTCGTCTCGGTCGAGGGGGAGGCAACGAGAGCTGGCTGCGGCGTTGGTGTTGGTGTTGGTGTTGGTGTTGGCTTTGGCTTTGGTGTTGGTGTTGGTGTTGGTGTTGGCGTAGGCAAATGAGCTTTCAGGCAAGGTAGTGGACTGCTTCCTGTATGAACTTCTGTGCGACTCGCTTGTTGAAATCCCTTGTTGAATGTCAGATGGCTGCCAAGACAATGTGCAGAGTCAAGAGTGATAGGTTTCGCCGTTTCAGCTTCAGTTTCGGATTCGTTCGGGCAGCACTGCGCTGCATCTCCATCGTATCTCTCTGCTCTCTGCAGCACAACCCAGCTAGGCAGCAGCATCGGCAGCACCCCAGCACCGCCGATATGGCCGAAGCACCACAACTCCATGGAGGGGACAATGCATACTCTGCACAACCTGGCGAGGCATATCCTGGCGGTGGGTGAACGATGCTCTGTGCCAGAATCTGTGCTTCGAGCTGCGGGCTCCGAGCTTCGAGCTTGGAGTTCAATACGAGTGACAGCGCTGAAGACTCGTAGCCAAGCAGCGAAGTCGGCCTGGCCAGGGACCCCAGGAGGAGACGTACGAAAAGGTGTTGGACCCGTCGTGAGTGCCCAGCACCATTCGGCTTCTTGAGCGAAGATGTAGAAGATGTGGAAGATGTGCGGCCGAGGCTGATGTGGGACAGGACCGGGCGGTGGGTCTCGCTCAAGCCTGCCAACAGGGCGTTTCTGGCCTCTCGTGCCAGGCGTACCGCAGCGGACGCTTCCAAAGCGCAAGGCCCACCGTCAACGTCAACATCAACGTCAACGGCAACATCAATGTCAACGTCCACGTCAACGTCACATCACGGCGGCATCAACATCGGCGTCACTATCATGGCGCCAACTCCTCCTGATCGTCCTCTTCCTCCCGATGCTGTCCCAGTTCCTTACACGCAGCTACACGTTCACCCTCTCCTCGCGCCTCGCGCCGCCGCTCCGGGCATGGTGGGCGCGTACCCCGCTCAACGTGTTCAGGCCGAACCTGAAGCAGTTCACGTTGCCCGAGCTGGCGCGGTTCGACGGCTCCGATCCGTGGCTGCCCATCTACCTCGCGATCGACGGCGACGTCTATGACGTGACGCGGAATCGCCGGATCTACGGCAAGGGCGGGAGCTATAACCTGATGTGAGTGGAGTGGGAGCCCTGCAAGCCAGCGTTGCAAGGGAGAGAATTCAAGCCAGCGTTGCACGGGAGAGAATTTAAGCTTGCGCTGAGAGGGACGAGGATTCAAGGATTGCGCTGAGTAGGACGGTATTCCTTGCGCTGGGAGGGACGGCATTCCTTGCGCTGGGAGGGACGGCCATTTCCTGTCCTGGAGAATTGCGGATTGCCCTCGCGCTGAAAGAACACGAAAGCTGAGACGAGCAGGGCCGGCGTGGACGCCAGCAGGAGCTTTGTCACGGGCTGCTTTGCCACGCACCGCACCCACGACCTGCGCGGTCTCTCGCCCGCGGACCTCAAGGTGGGTCTACATCGCTTGTCACTTTGACTACATCGCTTGTCACCATTTGACTACATCGCTTGTCACTTTGACTGCCCGTTATGACCGCCTCGTAACTGCACCGTTGGAGTATCCCAGCGCTCCATCTCCTGGATCCAAGTCCTCGTACCCCCCCTCTCCCCTCCCCCCGCTGGCTCGCAGGTATGCTGACCACTCGTACACTCGTGCAGTCATTGGACCACTGGAAATCCTTTTTTGCCCAACACGAGAAATACACCCTCGTCGGCCGCGTCGTCCTTCCCCCTATCGATCCTCACTCGCCCATCCCGCCTCCTTGCGTCGACAGCGAGGCGCAAGCAGATGGCGCTGCCGGTACCAGTACCGGTACGGGTACAGGTACGGGTACAGGCGCGGGTACAGGCACAGGACACCGAGGTGCGAAGCCTGCGCCCGTAGAGGCGAATGCTTCGTCCAGTCCCCATGGAGAACTGTGACCTCCAGACACCATGGTGGCGTCTTCAGACACATGGGTCTACAGAGCACAAGGTATTGCCCACCACCCAGGTGTCCCCACAGCGCTTCTCAGCCGTCTCAACACAAGCTCCAATTGCAAAGCGCATCAGCCCTCGAAGTCCGAAGCATCAATGACCATGTACACCGTAGCCCGTGGACCGCTATATGCAATGCATTTGTATCCCTCATAAATCACAGCTCCTCCTTCACCGGGACCTCAGTTCCCGTCGAGGTGGACTCCGAAGCCGAACCCTGCCCGCCCTCAAGCGGCCAACACAACGCTGGCGACGTCGCTTTCAAGTGATACTCGCACTTCTCTGGCTCGGAAATCGAGAGAATCTCATTTGTCGTGCCGCACTGCAAGTCGATCTGGGCATCTTGTCAGCCTATAAAATACCAGCATCATTGAGAAACAAGAGATGGAAAGCCTCACCGTGGCGGAACGCATTGGACCGTTCCAGCATTTTGCGCTGTACATGTCAATGCCTACCCACTGACGCTCGTCAGTACATAGCATCACTCACCCGTTGAGGTACTTCTGGCGCGTGTAATACTCGTAGCTGCCTGGAGACGCAGACATGTTCCACTCGGCAAACGTCCTGAACCCGTGAGCTTTCCATTGACAAAATTTTGGAGCTCACCCTAGATGTGTAGTAGGTCCATTGGGTGACTTTTGGTTCACCCGTCCGAAAAAGCACAACTCGTACACGTACCTAGAATCACGAGTCAGTCTTGCTCCCTCCTCTGGTAGCTTTGGTGGAGTAGCGACTCACCCGCCCGCTCCCTTTTCGATACAAGTCCCGTCGAGCTTCTTCCACTCTGCATCAGGCCCATACTGTTCCTTCATCTTGCCCAGTGTTTCACTCGTCGACGAAAGCTCTCGATTGAGCTGCGCCAAGGCATTTGTCAGGTCATTGTGACGCTGACGGGCCGCAGCGACATCTGCATAGGGTCAGAGATCTCCGACGGTACATCATGAGCGAGAAAACGCACGAGGGGCTTCGGATCCACCCTTCACGGGTGCGGTTGTTTTGCCAATCAGACCCGTCTTGATCATCCAGTCAATCGCAGTGTCCCGAACCGCCGACCAGTACTCGTATAGAGAGTCGGGTATATACTCATCAATCTTCCACACTTCTTCCATCAGCGCCCAGGTAATGAGAGCCAACATATGGAGCCAAGGCAAGAGCACTCACGCAGACCTTCACTGACTTCATCCGCTCCGTCATCGCCCATGTCAGCCAACAAGAGACCCTCCAAGTCCCTCTTCTCAAGCTCATCCAGCTCCTTGTCCTCAATCTCCTCCTCAGTCCCCTCGTCAGCAGGGTGCGGCTCCCCTTCTGGCACTTTCATGAACTCTTCGTATCCGACCACTGCAGCTTTGACAGCCATGTCTTGGTAATTCGGGTTGTACCCCTTGGACAGATCCTCCAGTATAGAGTGCAGAGTGTCGAGCTCCTTCTCGAGTCGTGATGTGCGGGAACGTAATCGTGTGAGGGCGAGGCGGTGTGTAAGCAGGGTGGTATACAGCGCTGGAGCAGTAATCAGTCCGTAATCGGCTCAAGCGCAATCAACACAAAGGGAACAAACGGGATTGCTTGCGCCTTTCCAGGAGTTCAGCAGATTGCGATTCGACACGATCAAGCGCGGCTACACTTGGTCAGCGGGTAGAATCGCGTCTGAACACCGACTCACCTCGTGCCTCTTGAACTTCTTTCTCCTTCACCAAGACCTCTTTGCGTTTCTGTTCTACTTCCTTCTGCAGCCTTGCCCGCTCCCCGGTCGCCCACTTGACGTATGTTCCTCGAATCTTGGACCCCTATGATCTCTTAGTCTCGTTCACAAATAATGCGCATACACAATTACTCACAGTCTTGCGAGTCTTCATCTCTGCTTCAAACTTCTCACGATGCGCTCTGCCAATCTCGGCGCATTTGTCCGGGCAGGCTCCTGTCGCCCATTCGTCGGACCCGTCACAGCACTCGGGATCTACCCATAAGTGCCACTCCGACGGATCAGGCAACGTGTGACAGATGCAGGGAGCTTACCGCACAGGCCATCGTTGACACGACTGGACAATAGCTTGCCCGGGATATGCCCCTCGTTGGCGCAGTAGAATGCCCCATTCCCGCACGCCGCCGTCCCAGGCTCGTCAGACCCGTCAGGGCAGTCGCAGTAATCGTCGTTGATGGCCGAGTAGTTGATAGTGCGGGATCCGTCAAGGCATTGGAAGGTATTGGAGGGGTTTGGCTCGTATTGCGCGTGCCCTGCAGCGGTGAGCTAAAGGGATGGTCCATTGTGCTGGAGTGGGAACGAACAAGCTGGGTCCAGACCGCGGATCTGCGCCGGAGTGATCGGCTTGGCTGCGTCTGCTCGTACAGTGAGAGGCAGGAGAGCTGATGCGACTATCGCTGTGATGGCAAGCATGATGCTGCTGGCTGAGCCTTGCTTTTGTACACTGAGAAGTCTACAGAGTAGAGAGGTTTAGCTGAATGAATGAATAGATGAGCTGTAGATCCCCCTCCACCGGCGCGCTGTCGCAAGCCTATTTCATAGATTCTCACCTTCCAGGTTTGCACGCCTATTCACATAAGATAGGCACGCTGTTCGGCTACTGTCCGACAAGCGGCGCAAGATTTCGCAAGGCTCACTGCGCTGATCTCCAAGTACTGACGCGGCGGCAAGTATGCATGCATATCTGGCTGCTTCGTGGGAGAGACCGCTCGTGATCGCCTCACCTGCATGTACATCTATGAGCCTACACTATGCACGAATGCGTGAATGAACAGTACGTGGTGGCCGAGTCGGCGGCAAAGTTGTCCCGGCAAAAGTCGAGACGCGTAAATCGGACCATTTGATTCGACGAGCCTTGTTTTGCTCGACCATCTCTACATCGACCGGCTTGACACGGCCAGCGAGTCGTCTCGACTCTTTGTACACTTAGCATACCCTGTCTTGGTCCGCCTCCTGACTAGCGATGATGCTGCACACCTCGCGCATCGCTGCGCGACCGATTTTTGCGCTGGCGCGACCACCATCCCTCCCCGCCTCTGTCTCCGCCTCGGTTCTCCGATCGAGGTCAAGATCGTTGGCGACAGAGGCCAAGTTTGATCCGTCCACGGTCGAGCGGGCTACCGACGAAGTCGATGTGTGTATCGTTGGCGGTGGACCGGCTGGACTGTCAGCGGCGATCCGGTTGAAACAGCTCGAGCAGGAAAACGGAGGCGAAGAGCTCCGGGTGGTCGTGCTTGAGAAGGGCGGCGAAGTCGGTACGTCCTCCGCATCCGCTCGATTCTCGTTATTTCGTGTCTGTATCTGACTAGGATCAGGTGCACATATCCTGTCTGGAGCAGTGATCGAGACAAAGGCACTGGATGAGTTACTTCCCGATTGGAAGGCGCTCGGCGCCCCACTGAACCAGCCCGCTACGTCCGACTCGATGCGGTTCCTCACGCGAAACTCTTCGTTCCCCATGCCCCATCCACCACAGATGAACAACAAGGGCAACTACATCGTCTCCCTATCGCGCTTCACTGCATGGCTGGGCGAACAGGCCGAGGCCGCCGGCGTCGAGGTGTATCCTGGTTTCGCGGGCGCGCGGGTCGTGTACAACGAGGATGGCAGCGGTGTGAAAGGCGTATGCACAGGCGATGTCGGGCTAGACAAGGATGGGCAGCCGAAAGACTCGTTTGAGCCCGGTATGGAGTTTCACGCCAAGGTCACACTGATCGCCGAGGGGGCGCACGGCAGTCTGAGCAAGGAGCTGCAGCGCAAGTTTGATCTCCGGCGAGGCGTCGATCCGCAGACATACGGCCTGGGTATCAAGGAGGTCTGGAAGGTCCGTGACGAGGTATACGAGCCCGGAAAGATCGTGCATACTCTAGGGTGGCCGTTGGACTACAAGACCTACGGCGGCAGCTGGCTGTATCACATGGAGGACAACATGGTCAGTCTGGGACTGGTCATCGGCCTCGATTACGCAAATCCCTACTTGTCACCATACAAAGAGTTCCAAGTGAGTTGTCTGGCCATCTTTACAGAGCTACGGCATGTGCTCATACCGGTGTCTAGCGGATGAAACATCATCCATTCTTCGCGAATATCCTGAAAGACGGGAAATGCATTGCGTACGGCGCTCGGGCACTGAACGAAGGCGGCCTTCAGTCGATCCCGAAACTCCACTTTCCAGGGGGCGCCCTCATCGGCTGTTCGGCCGGCTTCTTGAATGTCCCAAAGGTGATTGCCATCCACAGTCGAACCTTTATGCTGACGCTGCGCAGATCAAAGGGACACACAACGCCATGAAGTCTGGCATGTTGGCTGCTGAGACGGCCTATACGGCGTTGCGAGGCGAAGCGTCAGCCGCGTCAGAGAGCGACTCGGATAAACTTGTCGATATGAGCGGTTACGAGACTGCTGTGAAAGACTCGTTCATCTGGAAAGAGCTCAACGAGGTCCGAAACCTGCGACCATCATTTCATAATCCCCTTGGTCTGTGGGGCGGAATGGCGTATTCCGGCCTCGACAGCTTGCTGTTGAGGGGGCGCATACCCTGGACTTTCCATAACAAAGTCGAAGACTATGCTACGACAAAGAAGGCCAGGTAGGGCCGAGATTCTGCAACAGAGTGGTGAAGAATGCTGATGACGAACAGCGAGGTCAAACCGATTGAGTATCCCGCGCCAGATGGGAAACTCTCGTTTGACATTCTCACCTCGGTGTCACTGACAGGCACCAACCATGCGGAGAACCAGCCTGTACATCTGCGACTGCCCGAAGAGTCCGGCGCACGCGAACGGCACACGCACCAGAATGTCGCTGGTATGTATCGAGGTTCCCGTGGTTGCCGATCCCAATGCAGAAAGCTGATTGGTGCCAGAATACGCGGGACTATTGGGCAGAGTGTGCCCGGCAGCAGTGTACGAGTACGCAGATGCAGAGGGCTCGGAGGAGGATGCAGACGGGAAGAGGTTTGTCATCAACTCTCAGAATTGCATTCACGTGAGTATCTCAGTCTCCCGAGGCGGACCTGTTTTGCCAGTCTGCCGTTCTGCTGCACTTCCGTCGTTGTGTGGCCTGGTCTGACGGGTTGCAGTGCAAGACGTGTTCGATCAAGACACCGACGCAGGACATTACATGGACCGGTAAGTCGATTCCTGTCGGGAGCAAGAGGCGGTGGCTGATGCGTGTGGCAGTACCCGAAGGTGGCGGGGGACCAAAGTACAGTACGTTTCGGATATGGTTTCACTGAACCTTGTCGGCGCGCTGATCCGTTTCACAGCTATCACTTGAGACTCACACTTTCATCACATTGTATGCATGGCGATTGTTCCGACATTAAGCGACCAGCGGCCAAGGCAGAAAGCGTCCTTTGGCCGTCTCTGCACATCCTTCCCTGTTGTCGATCCCGAGACTGTGATGGTATTCCGGCGTCCATACCGACCCCACACTTGTCTACATGTCATGACCCCACATCCACACGTCTGTACGACTCGCAACTCCAGTATCATCGCTTCCCCAACCTGGCTCAACAAGTCACACTGACACTGCTTCCTTGGTGATCCCTTGTCCCTTGTCCCTTGTCCCCTTGTCTCTTTGTCTCCTTGTCTCTCGTCGCTCGTCCCTTGGGCCTGTACTGACCGAACACCGCACCATACCCAGCCGTTCGCCGCTCCTTTATGCTCTGCCCACCGCATCTAGCACCACTACCCTTTCCATCACGTCGTTTCGTTGTGCCGTTCCTTTGTGGGTCCTGCGACACGGCCCCGGGAGCCCCTTTCCTCCCGGGCCAACGTTGATCGCTTCCTTTGTTCTGCGCATGTCTCGCTTCCGTCTTCCACTGCATCGCATGTGTCGACTGAGCGTTTCATCCTCTTCACTCACGCAGCACGCAGCTGGACCTCCACACCCCATCCCCGTCCCCGTCCTCCGCCCCCACCTCACTTCGGTCTCGGTCGCCCGCCTCACGCCGCTCTCACCTCCTCGCAGGGGGTTTCGTCTCGCCTCGCCTTGCCACTCCTCTGTTCTCTGCACTGCCAAACTCCGGCGGGCACGGAGTACGGCCACTCGCATCCCGTGCGCATCACACGACACGAGACCGATCCACGACACGGCACACCCCTAGGCCCGGCACACGACATACTCTACCGAAACCTTGCGCCTCTCCGCCCCCCGTCTCCGTGCTCGGCACACCGCGCAACCCGAGCCCCAAACTCCCCCCCTGACGTAAGGGGACCCCTCTGGGACTCCTGTGCACTCCTGTGCACCCCTGTGCAGCCCCTACAACTCCTGACCGGGCCGCCTCTGGCCCGCAAGCCACCTGTCAAACCGTGGCCATCCTGTCCGACTTGTCCGAGGTCGATTTACTCCACACGGCGCGGTGCTCGCTCCTTTCTCTCACGACGGCACCTGTGCCTTCGCGAGGATAAAAGGTGAGCAGGTCGGCGTGGCCCGGAACTCGCATCCTGCTCTTGGCCTCGGTCCTGCGCCTGCCTGCTCCTGCTCCACCGGCCAAACCCCACTCAAATCCCATTGCCCGAGGCTGCCAACCTCGCCCCTTTGCCCTGCCTGCCTGCCTGCCTGCCTGCCTGCCTGCCAGCCTGCCTGCCTGCCTGCCTGCCTGCCTGCCTGCCTGCCTGGGCTCGCGACCTTGTCGAGGTATCGGCTGCCCAATACCCGCTTGGAAGGTGGCGCTTCTCGTATCGCTGGTCGATACACCGATACCACCCTTTGTCCACCCCCTTGCCTGCTCTTCGAGCCCAATCGCTCCCGTTGACCGCTTGTCCGCGTTTCCCGACTCGCCCCTGCAGCCTGGGCCCTCTATCCTCTCTCCTCTCTTCTCTGCCCTCCAGCCTTCGCTCCACCCTCGACGGGTGTAGTTGAAGTGGTTATCGCCTTTGTATCCAAACTTCCCCACGGCGTGCCTGTGCACCTCTGTTCTGCAGCCGATATCGCTATCGTATCGCGCCGGTTGCCGAGACCCGCGCGCCATCTTCTTGTGGCTATCGTCATCGGCGTAAGCGTCGGCGTCGGCGTCGCTGTCCTGTCGGCGTCGCTGTCGCTGTCGGCGTAGTCTTCCCGCTCCAAGCGAGCCCTTCTCGTGCCGTCTGACCGACGCGACCGAAGGCGCGAAGGCAAGAAGCCAGCGGCCCTCTCACCTTCACCCTCACCCTCACCCTCACCCTCGCCCTCACTCTCACCCTCGCCCTCGACCTCGCCTCACCCTCACCCTCGCCCCACCCTCGCCCTCGCCCTTAGCCCCGCCGTCGCCTTCGCCCTTGTCCCGCCGTCACCGTCGCCGCCACCCCACGCCACCCCCCCCCCTCCCCCCCAGTGCCCTCGGTGCCCGCTGGCTGGCGATCGCGTCCCACTTGCCCTTCCCATTGTGTGCCTAGAAGGCCACAGCCGCAGCCACCGCGCCGCCGCACCGCACCGCACCGCACCCCCCCCGCTGGCCCACCAGCGCGCCAAACGAGGTCAAGATGATGTTTTCATCTCCTCGTCCGCTCGGACACTATTCCCCGGCACAGAGCAAGATGGCCACTGCGACGATGGGCACCCTCCGCCTCGAGCTCGAGCGGTACAAGCGCTCGCCGGTGTTCTCGGCGGAAATGTACCTCGACTGTCTGAATCGGTGAGTCGGTCGATCGCGCACGGACGTGCTGTCCGACCACCACCACCACCCACACACGCACCCACCCCAAGCACATCATACTGCATCCGACCCTATTTTTACTACGAATACGTACTCCTCCTCCCTCGTCCATTCCACTTCACTCGACGATCAACTCTGGCCGCACCGCGTCACTCCACGCATCATCCCTCTAACAAACTTCCTTCCATCACAGCCGGCAGCGCTCCCTCTGCTCACCGATACGGTGACCCCTAGCCTTCCCAGTACATCAGCAGTGCAGCACTGACTCGCGTAGCCTGCTCGAACCCCTTGCAATCTTGCAGGGCTGCGCGGGCCTTCGCGTGTGGCTGGCCGAGGTGCAGTTCTTCATGGGCAAGATGAAACAGCGTTCTTTTGCCGGTGTCCCCCTGTGAGTTGGAGTCCATAGCCAGACCCAGGTGCCCCCGTGTCCAGGTGCCCGCATGTCCAGATGTCCAGATACCCAGATGTCCAGCCAAATGCCCAGATGCCCAGTGGCCCGACGCCACAAAGACCAGATACCCGGCGCCGACAACAAACAGACAGAAGTGTATACGGGATGCTGACCCGTGTCCAGAACAATGCGAGAGAGACAAATCCTGCAGTGGTATTCCGCGCGTTGGCGAGAGTTGCGCGGCGGACCCTGCGACATGGGCCGGCCTGAAGCGCAGATTGTGAGTGGCACTGGGCTGTCGACTCCGTCCCTTTCTCCGCCTCTGTCGCTCGCTCCCTCTCCCTCTATCCCTCTCCCTCTTTCCTTCTCCCTCTCTCCCTCTCTCCCTCTTTCTATGCTTGGTTTCATCTTGTCCCGTGAAACGCAGCGTTCACGTCGCCACGTCCGTGCTGACGACAGCAGATCCTCATCGCCATGGGCGAAATGGCAACGTTTTAGCCGACGACCCCACGTTCTCCCAAGTCAACCCTCTTCGACGTCATTTCCAACACAACTCTCATTCTCAACGTGTCGCCAAGATGTTCATTTCCCTCTACGCCGTGAAATATCGCCCGTTAGTCTCAGAATCTCAGAACAAAGCCAAGTATTATCCTACAGGACAGCACAGTACCGCCCTGACCACAGCGGCTGGGCTCTGGCCTTTGCCGCGTGCTGGTTGGCGCATACCCTATACTTTCTCGCGCGCGCTTGGTTGTCTTTCACGCGCTTTGTATCCGAGTGCCATATGTATGCATGTATCGCGGACAGCCACATCCACGGAACTGCCACGACCCAGCCGCAGCCACAGTGTGAGTTCACCATTGGCTGCTCGTTGGTCGAGCCAGAGGAGCCTCAAGTGAACTTGCACCCAAGAGGACTTGCATGATAAGCTAGCTCGCTGCGGGTGTCAACTACTGAACATGTATGCTCCTCTCGTACTCGATGGTATGGCAACGCAAACGCATACTGTGCACGACTTGGGTCTCTCGCCGGCCTGACCAGTCCTCACTTCCAGCGCCAGATCGTGTAGCCTCTCATTCCCGTTCTACATACTGTATGAACTCGTCGTTCTTTGCACAACCTTGATGCCTATGACGCGGCGTCGGGTACCTACGAAGGGATGCAGGTGGTGTTGAGGTTGCACGCGCCCTTGGTCTTGGTCAGCCTCTGTACTTCTGTAACATATTCCGTCTGTCCGTATCCGAAGCGCAACTGGCGTCGTAAAGCGTACCTTGCGGAACCTGTAGCTCTGCCCCTGGTAGTCGAACAGACTGTGGCAGCGCTCAAACCTGTTCCCGCTCGGTGTAAAGTCGAAGCAGGCGGTCTGGCACGAGCATGCGTCGTCGTTTTCCGTGACGGTAAGCGAGTACTGATTCGCCGGTCCATCGCCCAGTCCGTTGTTCGGGACGAGCACAGACAAGGGGTTTCGTTCCGGCAGGCAAGTGGTGCTGTCGATGCTGTGGCCCGTACCGGGCACCCCAAAGCAGTCGTCAACTGTCTTATAGCATCAGCGTCAGCCTCTTCAATGTTCCACAAGGACAGCAAAGAGGAAGCGGGGGACGCAGAGGAATCGACTTGCAAGGGTAGAAATAGGCGTTTTCGTTGCCGGTGGCCACTTGGGAGGCCACACTGGTGGCGGCTACAAAGAACGCAACAACGGCAGTGAAGGTAAACTTCATCGCGTCACTCGATGTGTGATTGTGTGTGGGCTACAGCGAAGATAGTCGAGCTGGGAGATGGATGTGAATGAAGAGATGAGGACGTTATGCTCACGGCAGGCTGAGCTTTATACCTCAGTCGGCCTGCTGCACACTTGTGAGAGGTCAGGTGGGGTCGGGAAATGGACACGGCGCACACGCTGATCACGGCGTATGAATCTGACCCCACTCACATCCTCAAATACCCTTCTCTGTCTCACTCTGGTAAATCTCCCACACAGAGAGCAGATGGTTGGATTCTGGCTCTGCCCCCAGACCTGGCTCTGCCCCCAGACCCTCGCTCCACCGAGGCCTTCATGGTCGCGTCACGGGATGCATCTATAAACTGCTCAAAGGATACTTGTCACCCCTTCCTCCTCACATGCACAAAGTGGTCCACGTTCCCATTTCAATGACTTGCGATTGCAATCTGTGGGAACGGACAGAGGCCACTCCCCACCACACAGTCTCGTGCCGACTTCGGCAGACATTCGATCACGCGCACGGACCGTGGTGTGGAGCATGGACACGCTGTATCGTTGCGCTCCGACAAGTGACGATACGCCCTCCTGTGCACCACGAGGCAATGAATTCCGGCCACGAACTCGTTCAATAATTGTGGTGATACAACAGCAGCAGAGGTAAAGACAGATTGCATCTCGTGATTCATTCCTTACGCCACCTCGGTCGCTTGACTTTCTACAACCTTGATGCCTTCCGACTGCGGCCCTTCAATCCGGCTGCCCTCGGCAACTAGGACTTAGCAGTTGTTCGATGCACAACTTCCCTGCAAAGTCTTTATCAGCCGAGTCCTTGTGAGACTGAGCACCGGAAGGGGACAGCGACGACGTACGCCGATGAAGCGATAGCTCTCGTCATCCGGGTTGAGTGTCAGGCAGAAGCCGGTAGCAGTGAACGAGAACGAGTCGCTCTGGCACGAGCAACTGCCATCTTCCCTGGTCTTGACGAGGCAGAACTCGTTGCGCGGCACGTTGCCGAGGCCCGTGTTGGGGATGTGCACAGAGCCGCGGCCCGCTTCGCTCAAGCAGCCGGGGTTGTAGATGCTGACTCCGATACCCTTGTTGGTCGAGCAGTTGTCGTCTATACGACCGGGTGAGCATGTATCAACAAGCCTGGTATATAGACTGGAGCTGGACTCACCGTCGTAGAAGTTGGCGTAGTTGCTCAAGGCCATGGTGCTGCTCGCGAGCCCCAGGAGTGCCGTGACGGAAAGTGCAAACCTCATTATGAAAATCGGAGGTGGTCAAAGTGGTCTTTGGGCGAGCGGGATGTTGGCGTACTAAGATGTTGTAGATTGGAGAGGAGGGAGGCCAAGTACCCCCAAGCACAGCGGGCTTTATACCTCTTAAGAGGGCTGGGAACGTTGCCACGCTTTGCGACGGCGCCGGGAAAGGAGTTGGCGCCTGGAGCATCAACGTCATCAAGACATGTGGGTCGTTAGACTCCCATCACACAACTCACATGTATCAAGGACCATCTCCTGGAGTTGAAGCGAGTTTGTCCCCAAGAACGTCTCTCGCCGACCTCGGCAGCACGCTCATGTGGGGTACATGGACAATCGAAAGCACTTTGAGGGGCTTGGGGTGCTGCATGTCTCATCTCGCGTTGGTACCAGCCACAAAGAGGACGAGCGATGACATATCTAAAGGACAGGATGACCGACCCAAGTGACTTGAACAGAGGGCGTACGAAGACCGGCGTGCCCTGCTTGGCGATCCACCGAGACGGCTTGGTCCGATCTCGCTAGGGCTGCGGTTGAACACAGCTCAAGCGATCCAGGCAATCCAGGCGCCCCAGGCCATGCAGGTAGTTCGGATGGCCTGGGACTCAGACCGGCTTGACATTCTACAAACGCATCCCTGAGCTGTTACCGCTTTTGCTCGACGAGAAATCCCGACTGGCATGCCACAAGTGTGGGTCTTCATGGTCTTCAAATGGTCGAGGCAGATGTTGCTCAGACATGTCTCTGGCAGTATCCTACACACGGTCACAGGGCCGGCAACTCATCGAACTCTTTCGAATTGCACAGTCCTGGTCACTTATGGTGTGGGTGTCACGCCGACTGTTGATAATCCTCTCAATGCTACAGCAGCTTTCGCGAACTGATAGCATTCGCACAATGAGTGTGTTGGCGGCCAATTACTGTAAGTGGAAGACGACTTGGGAGGTTTCTTCAGCTAGGGCATGTCCTTAGGAGGCTTTTTCCCTTCAGTGCCAAGACTGTGAGAGACGCGGGTAAGTTAGTTTATCAAGGGGCAACCGTGCCAAATACAGATTGCATCTTCCCTTCTCGTACTCTGTCTCCTCGTACTCGATGGTTGGCAGACTCAGACTAGCCAAGACTGCGACTATGGACAACCTTGATGCCTGGTACAGGCGGGCGCTGCCTCTGAACGACCGTGGCAGCGTCGTCGGGACGCCGCTCAAGCGTCGGTCGGCTGAGCTGGCTCTTCCTCAGCCGACGCTTCGGCTCCGTGGCACGAGTTCTCGCGGCATGCGCCCTACGCAGTCCGCGTCAACTCGCTCCCTAACTTGTGTGTTCCGGAGCCTGGTGCTGTGTAGTAGGCAGTACAGTAGGCGGGGAGAGGATGGTCACTCACGTGGTGGAAGCTGTAGCTTCGGGTGAGCGGGTCGACGGGGAAGCACCTGCCAGTGGCGAAGAACGAGTGGCCGCGGGTCTGGCACGAGCAGTGGCCGTCGGCTCGCGTCTGCACGAGACAGTAGAGGTTGGAGTTGTCGACGCCGCGACGCGTGTCCGGGACGTAGACGGACCGTCGGTTGAGCTCGTCGGTAATGCAGCGCGAGTTGCGGATGTCGTGCACGAACGGGCTGGCGCCGCCCTGGCAGTTGAGCCCTAAAGTTGGTCAGTTGAGTCCACGGGTGTGAAGAGATTGCCTTGGGCAGCACAGTGGCTCAAAAGACGCATGGTAAGAACAAGGCATGGTATGGAACAAGGCATGGAACAAGGCATGTCTGGCGCACCGTTGTGGAATCGAGCCAGGAAGCTCTGGGCCTGGACGAGGGTCGTGCAGGCAACGAAGAAGGCAATGATGGTAGTAAAGGCAAACTTCATCTTGTCGTTATTGGGGTGGCTGGTGATGGATGCAGTATTGGGTCGCAAGACGAGTGCTGTTGAGAGATGTTGATGTTCTGAGATGGAGCGGATGGAGAGTCGGAGAGCGCTCACGGCGAGCGACCTTTATACCCCAGACGGGGGACTCGAGACGGGCACTCGTGCTCGTACGATGCCAGCTTGGGGGGGACGGATAATCGCGATCGGGCGCCTGCTGTCCACGGCGTGGTAGCTCGCTCGTTGGGGGTGCTGCTAGCCAGGTAGAGTGGGCTACAACTGCCCTTTGCTGCTATTTGGGACAGAACGGGGTCCCTCGGAACCATATTCGACACCACCGGACCAGGTCAGCAGGCCATCGTTAGCGAGGGCAAGGCTGCCATGCTCCCCAAAGGACAGTCCCCGTCGCTCTACAGCGTAGGCACAGCAGCACGTTCACAAGAGATGCCTCGTGGTCGATCTCATCCTCCTCTTGAGCGCTGGGAAACCCGGAGGGTCGACGATCATAGTGCCTTCTGTCAGCGTGACGGTATACAATCCCGCTGCGCTCACATGAGTCTTTAGACGCACGGACTCGGGAGCCCATCTTCACGCTCGCTTGGCATCCGCGAGCCTCGGGCCACATCGCTCCGAAGAGGGCCAAGAGCGACCTCCTCCTCAACTGGTGGTCGTTGCACGTTCGCCAGGCAAGACGTTTGCAGTGGTTTCTGGGGCAGCTAATCCCGCTATACACGTCTGCTGACCACTCATCGTCACATTGGGGGTGTCAATCCCGCTAACGATCGCTCCGAGCCGAGTGGAACCACGCCCCGTGTTCCATGATGCAGCACCGACCGCTCTGGCCGACTTGGCATACCCCTTCCCAGCTCCACTGGGAGCAGGATCGAGGGCACAGCTGACATGGTGGTTGAGTGCGAAAGAGACGTGTTACGCAGTGCGACTTGTAGGGTGGGAAGCAGGTTGCATTGATCCGCATCGTACTTGCTGCCCACACCCCATTGCGCGTTTCAACAGTACATGTTCCTAGCACAAGCGAATACTACTCATCGCATTGGCTAGCCTCGCAACAGTGTTCTCGCTGTCGATGGCATCCGCTCTCTGTTCCTCGCTCCACTTCGGCGCCCACGATGCGTCTCAGTATGCCCCGCAGTTGTTGTCATCACAGCTGCCCTACCACGAGTCAGCAGCAGCCGAGACTCTTTGTGATCCAGCAGGAGAGCGTCCTCGTCTGGGACACCCCACAGCCCGAACAGAGTTGGCCTTGGCTAGGGGCTGCCCGCCACGACTAGCGTGCTACAGTATCTGCGGGTTAGGGTGTCTCCTCTCCTCTGCGATACAGAGCAACCTCCCGTTCGATCCACCCAGCTCGCTCCCAACGACCACCGTCCCACCCACATACGACCTCCTGAGTGAAGGCTGACCCGGCGGCAAAGACGCCGAACACCCCCTCGGCCCTTCATCCGGTGGCAAGTCGAGACTCAAGACTCGGGACTCACATGTACGAACCGATAACTCTGGTCCTTCGGGTCGAGGGGGAGGCAGAAGCCCGTTGCTGTAAACTTGTAGCTCGCGCTCTGGCACGAGCAGCTCCCGTCTGGAGAGGTCTTGACGAGACAGAATGCGTTGGCGGCGTCATCCCCCATGCCCGTATTGGGTATCTCGACGGACCCGCGGCCTGCTTCGCCCAGACACCCGGGATTGTGGATCGACACCCCCAGGCCCTTGTTGGTCGTACACGCGTCGTCTGAGGTTTAGCATCATTCCCTCAGTTCTCCTCACAGTGCACCATGCACCGTGCACAGTGGGTTGCCGTTGCCCAGGGGCTCGAGGGGAGGAAGACGAAGACGCACCATCGTAGAAATGCGCATAGTACCCAAGCGCGCTGACATTCGCCACCAGACCAAACAGGGTGCCGCAGAGCAGCACGGGGATACTCGAGAGCTTCATCGTGAGGATGACAAATTGGTGGAATGGTTCGCAGTCAGGCGAGAGGAGGATGCTCAGTCAGAGTGCTCGTTGGTGCCATGCTGATACTGCGCATGCTTGCGTTGTTATACGTCGTGCGCTTCAGACTTCCCTTGTCGAGCTCTGACTTGCTGATCAGCCATGAGTGATGTGTGATGTGCGATGTGCTGTGCGGGATGTGTCATGGGGGGTGTGTGATGTGTGATGTGCTGTGCGGGATGTGACATATGGGGTATTGTGTTACGTGTTTAATGAGGCCATCGTTCAGATCAGCAAGCCCAGTGCGCAACATCAGTCGCCTATGATCAATGATCAATGATCACCAGAATATCCGAATGGAGCAGCAGCATGTCAGACATCCAACAACACACCCATACCCCATGCGTCTCATCCCTTCACTCCTTGTAAGCAATGGTCACTTTGGACCTTCACTCCTTATAAGCGATCACGACTTTCACCCCTCCCTCAGAGTCGATCATGACTTTCCACTTGACCCCTTACTCTTATGAGGTCCTCGTGAATTTCGGCGTGGGAGCCGTGGATCTAGTTATGCCACTCGTCGATACGTCGATATAGTTTAGCACCAAACGTCGCGCTACGCCCAGGGCCAAGTTATACGCCAAACGGGTATGCGCCAAGCCGGTATGGCTGCAACCGAGTGGCGCGACGCCATCGCCTCCTTTCATAGTCCACCTCGACCGACCATCCGGAAGATCGTCGCGACCACCCACTCCTTGCTCTCGGGTGAGTTATACGTCAGCGCAGTCGGTACAGATTGGCAAGCTTTGATGATTTCCCGCCAATTCCAATCTGATCTACCATATACAGTGCCATGTCTCGGCTCACGGCTCTCCGTTATCATCCCGCTGCAGGACCACATGGCACGACTGACGAACCATCAACATTCATGCTGCATCTCCATATATGTGTGCTATCCCTGCGTGACTTGTTCTTCCTCGATGCGACATGCTCCGCCTAGACTGCTCAGCAGGTCTTGGCGTAAGTCGAAGTGTGGCTCTGTCCCCGCCGTCAGTCATCACCCCGGGGCTTCTCAAACAGTCTTACCGAAATATGCTTCTTGTCAAGTTCCTGGTTCTTGTCATCCATCTCCCTGCCCGCCTTGCTCGACTTGCTTGCGATAGACATCGAATAGCTAGGTCCCCGGTCGTTGAGAAGATCCTCCGTACTGTAGCACATCAGCAAGGACCAATGAAAATACCGCGACCAACCAAACGTACACTTGCAAAATATCCTCAATGAGCTTCCTCGCCAAGTCGCCCGACAGTGACTCCCGCACGACGACACGAAGGATCTCGGTGCCCTCACAGTCTGGCGGCAAAGGGTAGCTGTAGAAGCGTCAGCTCGGTGTATCGCCATTCGGGTGACTCTGGGAACAGACTTTGGCACAATCCAGCCGATGCCTCTCAACTGAAGCTGCACCCAAGCCTGCTTGACCCCGGGGTACTGCGCCCTGACCTCATCGGTGAATTTGAACGACACGACAGGTAGACCCTCCTCGTAGAAAGCGGCGTCATCTTCATTGATGGGGGATTTTCCCTTCACGAGTTGTTGGGCGGCTCCAGAAATCGCCGGCAGTGCGCCGCTGGGCTTTGGAAGGTGGATCTGGGAAAGGATGTCAAAGTAGCCCGAGTTCAAGAGTGCCCGCGAGATGAGGCGAGCCTTTGCCAGGTTATTCTCCATGATGCGGCGGTAGCCGTCGAATCCGAGATTGAGGACTGACGATCGTCAGAGGGTGCTCCGACGGTGCGACTCACAATTGAACATCTGGGCGAGGATGGGGTGGGCTGGTCTGCTGAAGTTCAGATTGAAAGAGTAGTCAGTCTAATGGCGTCAGCCGGAAAACTACCATTAGCGGGAGGATCATACCGCGCCAAGGTAATGCAGCTCGAAAATGAGGTCTTTTGGGAGATATTCTGCACTTCGCCAGATGATCCATCCGACACCAACGGAGCCTTGAAGAATCAGTAATGACTTTTCCAATAGTAAATGTGGCACGTACTCATTCCGTACTTGTGCCCCGACGCGTTGATCGACTGGACCCTCGGGATTTTGAAGTCCCAGTCAAAATGAGGGTAGGCGAAGGGTCTATCTGATCAGGGGGACACCAAGAGGAAAACGCCAACTCACGCAACAAACCCGCCCGAGGCAGCGTCAACGTGGATAGGAACGTGGTTGCCAGTCTGCTCCTCGTACTTGTCCAACTCGGCGGCCATGCCAGTGACCGACTCAAAGACACCAGTGTAGGTGGATCCTAGAATGCTGCAGGTGTTAGTTAAAGGTATACGTGGCAGTCGAGAAGCTGACACAAAGACACCAATGGTGTTCTCGTCGACAAATTTTATGGCGTCCTTCGGGCCCATTACATAGTTGCTCTGATATGATCAGCCCGGGTGCCGCCATCATGGTATCTCTCACCTCCTTGGTGACCGGCACCAAGCGGCATTCGACCTCGAAGTATCTGGCAAACTTTTCGAGCGCAACCTGAGCATCGGCGCCCATGACGATGTTTGGACCGGGATTGTGGATGTCCTTGCCGGCCGCCTTCATCTTGTCTTGCCACCTGCGCTTGAGCGCAAGACCGCCCAGCATGATGGCTTCGGAAGAGCCTGTGGTGGCAGTCCCCATAGCAGTGGCCTCCTTGGGTGCGTGCCACAGGTGAGATATCATGGACTGGCATCGGGTGAGCTTTCTCATGACTGAGAGGAGGGAGAATAGGAGACGTACGATGCATCGCTCGTGGATCTGCTGAGCAGCGGGGTACTCATCTTGGTCGACCAGGTTCTTTGCACACGTCAGTTGACAGCAGGAAATGTAACGTATTGCTATTCACCTTGTTGATATTCTCAGAGATGAGTCTGTCGCACTCGTCAGGGACCCAAGTATGGACGAATCTACAGGCTCATCAGCTTCTGGCCGTGCTCCAGGGAAGTGAATTGACGAAGCTAGGTTCATGTTCGGGTTTCCATCTGCCTGATCAGCAAGTGCCCTCAAATAGCCTGTATGGCAGTTGTGACATACCGAGGATGAGCTCGTCGTGTAGGATCTGGTAGGCGACTTTGGGGTCCACTCCGGACGAGGGCATGCGGTACTTGGGCACCTCGGTGTCGACCTCGTACCGTGATCCATATGCAATGTCATGCAGGTCTTGTCTACCAGTGTAAGCGGACGACCCTTGTCAAGCCCATCACCCAACGACTCTAGAGTACCACTCTCAACAGAGACAGCTAGACGGAAGGACAGCATGGCCCTTTGACGCGACAGGGAGAAAGTATCGGTCGTAGAGGACCCGAGGCAAGTCACCATCTCGGGCGAGCAGGAAGAACTCAAGGATAGACAAATAGTCGGACGGAGAAGAGCAGGAGACAAGGACAAGAGACCCACCTCTTTCCGGTATGTTTGTGAATCGGATGGTCGCGAGACTCTGCAATGAGCTTGTCCGCATCGACGTGTCGCCCGAGAGCCATGTTGATGTTCGACTTGGGGTCGGGGCAGTAGCTGGCAGAAGGGCAGGCGTCGAACAAGACGACAGTAAGGTAGAACAGCAGATAGAGAGCAGGTAGAGAGAGAAGGAGAGCGAGAGACAGAGAGAAGGAAGGAAGGAAGGAAGGAAGAATCAAGCAGGCGACGAAACGTGTGCACTGCAAACTGTCAAAACAGTCGACACGACGTCACCATCCTCGCCAAAACAAGGAAAATCCCGGGGCCCCGATCGCCTGGACAGTCTATTTCGGGCGACGCGGCGTGAAGAGAAACTATTCGTTACAAGCAGCACAGGTGAATACAACAATGTCCTACTGGAAAACACCTCGCCGTATTGCGTTACGCACCGCCAGAGTCGGTAACCACACGCCCCATACCTGCGTGATGATCACCACCACGATCTCTACTACGAGGAAGCCAATCAGACTAGATGCTGTCAGCGTTGACTCTACGAGTTCCTTCTCCACGAATATGTCACGTAATCCGACAGTAAACGAGGGTGCAAAAGTGCGACCGAATCCAGAGCGGCAAGAGGGAGCATGACCTAAGCTTCTGATAGAGAGGAGAGAGCGGCACGAGTACTGACAAGCTTGTGCCACGACCAATCCGAGCCACATACGTCTCATCCACCTGACCCTTTCCAACATACGCGCAGATAAACGCTGCAAGCACAAAGATCGCATTCAAACTTAGCCACACGGCTGTATACAGCGGTTGCCTGACAAAGCGCGCACACCAGAGCCGCTTGGACCGTGGCTCGCCGTCCACCACCGTCCACGGCCAAATCAGGCGATTTTGCTTGGTCCCGTTGGGGAGGTCGTAGATCGCCCGCCGGGGAGGCTGTTCTACCAGTGGCACGTGGACTGTCCCGAGGTATACCAGCATAAACGTCAGGTGTTGGAGCAGCGCTGTGGAAGTGGCCATCAGTCTTACTCGTATTCAGTTGACGGGCGACGAGGGACAAGACTCGCGAAAGATCAAGAGTGCGCCAGCAGCGCCCAACGAGTTTGCAATTGCGCTAAAACACCGCGTCAGCCGACAACGTCTGAAATCCGACGATGTGGAAGCTCGCGCCAGGGACACGTTCCTCGTTGGCGTTATAGCGAATAGAGACTGACCTTGGAAGGGTGAGTCCCGCGGTGGGGCCGTCCGATGCCGTCTTCGGGACAGTCCAAAACCCGCTCTTCCAGCACGTCGTGTCCCCGTCCCCGACTTCACTCCACGAACAAATCCCCCACACGCCAAACCCATATACCGTCCCGCCCGAGTGAACCTCCACCAGCCACCCCAGTATACCCATGTTAGAGCCGGTTTGCTGATCCGTGTCGATCAACGGCACGTTGAAGAAGTAGACCCAGACCAGGAGCGCGAATGACACAAAGAGCAGGAGCACGACAAACCAGTATCGAATCCCGCCGACCGGGAGGGCCGCAAAGTCCGACTTGTACTCTTCAGCATTTCGCTTCTTGGCCATCTTGCTTGCACGAGACGCAGGGTTGTTGTTGACCTTTGCTGCTCGATTCCGACCGCATATTTCTTCCATCGATTCAGCCGATAAAGCGGTCAAAGGATGCAAAGGAGCTGTTGGTCAAAGGATAATTAGTCAGACCCCGTACAATACGGTGTCTCGTAAGTGGTCGTGTGTATCACCGCAAACGGTGAGTAGAAGTGGACCCGGCGAAAATTTGCTAGGCATGGACATACAAGTAGACAGTCTATGCATCTAAGGCTTATCCCGCCTTGTTTTGCGCACGACATCTCGTCTCTTCATTCCCGCCTCCACGCCGATCCCCGCAAAGACGACCGCCACGCCCGCCCACTGTCCCTTTGATAGTTTGTGGTCGAACACAACGACACTCAGCAGCATGGTGAACAGCTTCCGCGTGACCGTGACCATGACGAGTGTGAGACTCCCAAAATGCTGGATGGTCTCAAAGATGAACAACTGGCCGAGTCCACCTAGAAGAGCATATGCGAGGAGGGGCGAGAGGGCGGTTGGGTGAGTGAGGAGGAACTGGATTGATTCAACAAACGCGGGAGGAGCGAAAGTGATGGGTGCCGAGGGAACATCGGGCAACAAATGCGTCGCGAGAGGTGTAGGGAGGTGATGCAGCATTGACATGGGATGCGACGGGAGCGGAAAGAGCATGAGGGGCAAGAGGAGCAGTTGAGTCAAAAGAGCCATGGTGAACATCATTTGCTGTCCGGTAAAATGGGGGTATGTCGCGAAAATTTGATCTTGCGTAGAATTGGTCAGACCGTCAATGAACAGACTAGCATCATATGAGCTGGATGCTGGCCCCTTTTGCTAAAGCACCGAGCTCACCCGATACCAAGGAGGGTAAGACCGTAGACACTGTCTGAGCCACCTTTCTTTGATCCCCCGCGACCGAAGAGCATGAACATGCTGATTCCAACCGTGACGAGCGCGACCACGAGATACTTGTGCGCGCCGAAACGCCGTCGATACAGCAGAACATTCAGGAGCAAGACAGGAATGAGCTTGCAGGACTGCATCGAGACATCAGCAAAGGGCAACACATCGTACCTGGCGCACGGCGCCTCTGAAACCGCGTGTCTGGACTCACCTTGCCGAGAACCATGGTAGGGTACGATATATGTCTCAGTGCAAGGAACCCAATGGGACCTGCCAAAGTCTGGAACACCGAGACCTGCAATAACAGCGCCGGCAGAGTCTTGTGCCAAGGCACAACGAGGTTTTCCTTCCCCCCCAACGTACCCTTTCCATCGCGTTTCTCTTCGCGGACAGATGAGCGTTGACCAGCACCTCCTGATCCTGATCCTGACCATAAAAGTGACAGGCCAAGGATGGTAGTAAGGCTTTCACTAGATGTTCTTCCCGATCGCCATGCCTTGATACTCAAGTACACTAATGCCGACAGGCAGGAGGCAGTGGCTTGAGCAAAGTTGAGGAACAGAGGCGAGGGGAATCGGTCGCCGGTCGTGTGTTCGGGGTATATAGTGGGGAAGGGTACCGATACTAAAGTCCTTCAGTGTTCGTTCTTCTGCCTTCCACCTCTCGCTCTTCCACACTCTTTGTTGATGAAAGTTGAAGGAAGAGAAACATGAAGGATGGAGCAAGGAGGAGTCACTCACGTCTTTCTTGGGCAATCGCCCAGAGGAGAAACGCAGCATAGACCCCCAAGACACACACTCCCAGCCTTAGGGCTCCCATCCTCGCTGTCGTGAGTTGAAGACGAGATCGAGACCGAGCAAAACACCGATCAGACTGTCAGTGAAACTGGAAACGTTGTTTGAAACGCTCGCCGAAAACACGTCGACGACACGGTCGGAGCCCCGCGATCCTAGCCACGTGTGCGTCGCGTGTGACCTAAAGCTGATCTTTGGTGCGACGTGCAGAGAGAGAGGTTGAGCTCAAGATCCTACGAGGTTGGCCAAAGCAGCGGTCCCGTGCAGCAACGTTAGGGCAGTGTCTGCGCGGCTCGTGTCCAGCGTCGTTAAGATGTCAGCTGGTCTGCTGGAAGCAGAGTTGGGCGTGTCGCCTCGCACCGGCCTATTAAATTCGGCCCGGTTCCGGCGTCGAGGCGGTTTCCATGTCGGTCTGTGCTGTGACTGAATTCCGACACACAGGTCTTCGGTGCAGGACGTCTGCTTCCTCCCATCTGCACACTTCTCTCGCACCGCAGCATGCCCACTTTGAGCGAGCCTGAGTCACTCTTGAGCCTCTCGCACCTGTCTTCCTCGCCCGACCACCCCCTCTCGTCATGGCCCTCTCTCCCACCAGACCCGCGGGGCAGGACGGCCCTCCTCACTCCCGCACTCGTGTCAGCCGCGTCGTCAAACATCATAAGTGGCCAGCGATTCGCACTTGACTGGCCTGTATATCCCGCCTCCATCCCGCTGTATGGACGGATGCTGACCGAACATACCGTCAAACGCGTGGACCGGCGCACGGCTCGTAGTGCCGTCGAGGCGACAGAGAAGGGCGAGCCTTGGCAGCCGTGTTTCGACGACTTCCTCCATCTAAACACGCAGGGCACGACACAGTGGGATTACTTTATGCATTACTCGTATCCCCATTCAGGCCTGTTCTATGGCGGACTCACATCAGATGACATTGAAGCGGAAAGGACGGGGGATATCGGCGTCGCAGGTCAGTACCAGACATATTTCCCTCGTATTGAGGAAGTGGGAAAAGAGGTGGGGCGGGAGGCGACCCGCTGTACGAAACGCCGAGATGACCAAGTATGAAGAGGAATTTGAGCACTTTTAGATATAGCACCTAGCTGAATAGACGACGTAGCTATTGCCAAAGCAGGCGGGATCCAGACTCGCGGTATACTCGTGGACCTACCGCTATTCCTCTCCGAGACCGGTCAAGCCCCACTTGATCCGTTCACCGGCCGAGCCGAGTTGGACACCCTTTTCGCTGGCATAGAGCACTTCAAGCTTGATCCTCAAGTAGGAGACGTGCTCCTCCTTCGCCTCGGCTTTGAGGATGCCATCCAGGAGAATATCGAGCGGGTCAAGTCGGGCGAGGAGAGTAGGCTCAAGGGGAATTGGGCGGGCATGGTTGCCAGCCACGAGCTTGCCAGGTGGTTGTGGACCAAGGGGATCGTCGCTGTTGCGACTGATGGTCCGACATTTGAAGAATGGCGTGAGTCCTTGTTATTTCCCCGGACCTCCCATCTGCGTCGTCCCTTACCTACATGACCTCTTACCCGTTTCGCCACCCCGGGTACGGTCACTACCTACTTGCCTTGTCGCTGAACAGAGACTAAACCTATTCCAGCCGCACCCGACATAAACATGTGCATGCACCCGATTCTGCTCTCGGGAATGGGCATCATGATAGGCGAACTGCTGCGGCTCAAGGCGCTGGCCGAGGAATGTCACAAGCAGAGCCGGTGGAGCTTTTGGTTCAGCAGCTGTCCGTTGATGATAGAGCACGGAATTGCCAGTCCTCCAAATGCTGTCGCCATCATGTGATGGTCACACCATCGCCGCCTAGGGATAACAACAGAGTCACCAGGACAAGACTGTACTGTATGATGCATCATAATTCGTCCTTGCGACTAAGTATTGACGGATGCTCAAAGACTTCCAGCAGTTCTAGCCATCTCAGCAAGAGTGCAGCATACCGGATTTCCCAGACGACTCACTTTGTCTAGATGATTCCGATACCTCTATTGGCAGAACAACAGAGTACTCGATGTACATGTCCCCTTGGAGCACGTCACCATATGCTGGCATCTGCGAAGTCATCAGCGCCGGGTATAGTGTCCATCTCATGCAGCGGCACTCACGCCTTCTCCTTCGATCACTTCGACCTCTCCTGGCTGAGTCGTTCCCTTGCGCGAAAGGTTGATGGTTCGACCGTCGAGGTGTCGTAGAATGCGCTCGAAACCCAGCAATGCCTGTGAAGTCAGCTAGTCCGCTTTGATGTTCCATTTTAATGACTGCTTTGAGTGATCGAGAAGAATCAATTTGAATGATCGGCTTGATTATTTGACTTGTAGGTGAGATTCGTCGACGCACCTCTGCTACGCTGAGTGTCACTCTCCCAATGATTCCAGACTCCTTTCGCGCCCAAGTAGTTTGACCCTCCAGCCTCCGACTGCGCACACGAACAATCACGTCCCCCGCTTCCCACTCTACACTCTCATCCGCCTCGCCATGGAAGATCTCCTCGAATCCCTCGGGCGCGCCTGCAGGAATATGCACGGCCAACGTATGTTGGGTTTCGAGGAGTTTGGTGCCGTCACATGTGGGACACCGTCGAGCTATAATTTTCCCCTTGCCGCCGCAGTGGTTGCATCTGCCCAACAGTCGTGAGTATAAGCACCATCATACACAAGCCCATGCACGGCGTCGTGCATGACGCCGTGCACATTGAGAAGGCTTGCTTAGACTCACGTCATTTGGACATTGGTGAACATGCCTGGGAAGACCTGGTGGCGCTGCACGACAACACCCTGCCCGCCACACTGGTTGCAGTCGTGGATGTCGGCGTCCGAGTGCGCGCCAGACCCATGGCAGTGTGTGCAGATGACTTTGCGAGGTATTTGGAACTGCCTCGTCAGCGTCCGTCCGTATGAACCGTTTGTGACATTCGCCATAGCTAGCGGGTCGGTGGGGTGCAGGGCATAGATGTGTAAGGTGTGCACGCTGTACAGAGCAGACAAGGCGTAGAATGCACCAGGTGTGCACGGTGTGCAAGATGTGCAGGATGACAGGATGTGTAGGGAGGGTAAGGTTCGTAGGTGTGCTGGGTGGGAGCACGTCTAACCCACCTCAACAGTACGGCCCGTGTACATATCCGCCAGCTCGACCTCGAGATTCGTGAGCATGCTCGGCCCGCGCTGCTCCTGCTGTCCACCGCCAAAGAACCTCGAGAAGATATCGTTAGGATTCCGACCCCCGTGCTGTTTCTGCGCTTCGTGCTGCTTGATACCCTCCTCCCCATGTCTGTCGTATATCGTTCGTGTCTGCTCGCATCAGCACCACGCCAGACAGCACCAGCATGTCACGCGACACAGCGTAAAGAGAGGAACCGGATAGAGACGTGGCGTACCTCAGAATCAGAGAGCACCTCGTATGCTGTTCCCAGTCAGTATGGATTTGACGATCGAAACACATCGGCGGCTGGTGGACGCACCTCGGGACACCTCGATGAACTTTTCATGTGCGCTCTCGTCGGGGTTGATATCTGGGTGCAGCTTCTTGGACAGTTTCTGAGAATCATAGCGCATCAGTACACGCCAATCTACTAAGGTGCATGTCCAAGCTGACCCGGTACGCCTTCTTGATGTCCACATCAGTCGCGTCTTTCTTGACTGCACGATCGTTAGCACCACGACACCACGACACCACGACACCACGACGAAGAAACGAGAAATAGACGTACCGCCCAGAACGGCATAGAACGACTGAGCAGCGAGACAGCCCGACAACAGACACAGCGAGACGACCCATAGTAGAGTCGCTGGCAGCATGCTCGACTGAACGCTGCTGGTACTGCTGTGGTCGAGAAGACGACCAGCAGCGAGGTGCTGAAATCGCGCTGGAACACGGGTGATTCTCGGGGAAATAGCAGCATCACCACCCATCGCATGACAACAGTCATACTCTACGCCGCTCCCGCTGTCTTTCTGTGTACAAGCTCTACTTGCATTGTACAAGAGCGACTGGAGAGGCTATAGTATGTGATCGCATCGTCTGGTGTGTAATTCATACGCATACGACCATTGTCAGACACTTCGATACGATATGCCGATCGCTACGACCCTGCCCGGGGGTGCCGAACGGAGGCGGCATGAATTCGACGAATACCTACCGTACACCGAGCGCATCCAGGCAGATCTCAGAGAAGATGCAGACGAGCTCCGAGCGCAGGAGGGATGGGACCAGGACACTGCTCAAGGGGTAAACCAGTGGATCGAGGACAAGGGGAATGTCTGGAGAGCCCTCAGGGTATTTCAACTTGGATACTGTTACAGGACTGGAGCTGACGATGTGCAGAGGAACCGGTACGATCCCGACAAGACACACTCGTTCCTTCTCGCTGCACTCGGACAGCGAGTGAACCTCTCGCTACACGCGCCGATCCCGTCGTTCCCGCCGTACTCGGACTCGTCGCTGTTCTACATCCTCCCTCTACCGACATACGTCGACCGCCAGAACCGGCCCGTCGCAGTCCTCTCGCTGCGAGACGTGGCGCGTGACGAGAACGGGGGACTGACGGACATGAAAGACTGGACATGGTGGGCTTTGGAGATGGTTCGGCGGATGCTCGTCGACTGGTGGATCAAAGGAGCCTGGGATGTCGCCGGCAGCGGCAGGGCGAAACCAACTCGGCCAAGGGGGTACGGCGGCGAGGGCTGTCTCTTACTGGTAGATGCCGCGGGCGCGAGTTATCGCAATCTCGAGGTGGAGATGCTCCCGACGCTACTCTCCGTAGGACACAACAATTTCCCCGGCATCTTTGAGAGCGTGTTCGTCGTCAATGCCGGTTGGACGCATCGCAGTATGTGGACAGTCGTCAAGCGGGTCTTGCCAAGATCTGCGCTGGAAAAGGTCAATTTCCTCGATACGAAGGAGAGTTTGGAAACGGTGTTTGAACCGGACCGTCTACCCAAGAGTGCGTTTCTTCGCTATGATCTTCGGCAGTACCAGCTCGCATGACTACACTGACACTTCGCAGTGTTCGGTGGCGACGCGGACTTCCTGTTCGAGGAATCGCAGAATCTCTTTCTCCGGCGATATCAACATCGTGGTCTTTGTGCTGCTCAACCGGATTCACACGCACTCTCACGAGCTACATCTTGCTCGTCCATCGCCGATATATATCAGACCGCTCGGAACACGCCCGCGACATCCCGCCCGACCAGCCGGAGGTCCAGTATATCTGGAGGTCCTGGTCTGGGCCCCTTTGGAGCGGCACTTCGCATGACCAGGAGCCATGATCGGACAATGCCAGCCCTTACCACCACACCAGTTACAAAGACCACGCAGCTTCCGGTGACTCGGGGGCAAAGCGAGACTACGCCAGATGCGCTTGCCGCCGAGGAAAGTGCCAGCTCTGCGTCTGACTACACCGAGCCGTCAGAAACACCACACTCTCGGATGGGCAATCTATCGGAGACCAGGCAGAATCCGATACAACGGATCAAATCTCTCACCGACTTCCACCTATACCTTTCCCCATCCCGCTTGGCACATATTGACCTGCTATCAGACTCGTCTGACGACGAGGGCCCGCCAAAAGTCTCCGTTCGCCGCCCTCTGCGACCGGCACCGACCGATGGTCTTTCGCTGGCGGAAAGGCGTGCTCGGCCACAGTTGCGTTTGTTGGGCGCTTTGGATGGTCCGCAAGCCCAGCAGTCTGTGAGGACGTACTCTGATCGATTACAAGCCCACCACGCGAGGGTGTTGGAGCAGTATCGGGGGAAGACGCCACTTGCCCACTCCCTCCTGGCCGAAGCCCCGTCTCCGAGAGTACCTGACAACGTGGAGTTTGAGCATCAGGAAAACATGATCGAAGATCACACGACCTCGCCGCCATCGCTTGTCGACACGGCGGCGTCGCATTTGGAGATACCGAGGTCACCTGGAGAAGCCGAGGAAGAGCCAAATCAGCCTGTATCTGCTTTCTCACGCGACAGCAACCCGTGGTTCGGCTACCCTGCGGTCCGCTCGTCCTCGGGCCATCTGGAACCGCGGTACCATCGGCGTCGCAAGCGGGATCTAGCGAAGACCCTCCTGTTCCTGTTCATGCTCCGTATTCAGTCGTGGCGAGATTGGTTCGAGCGCGTGTTCGGGCTCAACCGCCTCGGTTCCTGGAGAGCGAGGAGCACCCACGTCCTGCCCCGTAACCCTACGGAAGGGCTCATGCAGAGCAAGGGGAGCTTAAAGCGCTCAAGCACAGAGTTGGCGCACGGTGGAATCAGGGAGAAGGACTGGATATGGATGGCGATTGGGTTTCTGTTGCTACGGGGCACTTGGACAAGGGCGCTGAGTGCACCGCTTGAAGCGCTGGGTTTGGAGAATGTCAGTCATCTGCTGGGGCTGGTATAGCCGTTGTAATGGCCACTTTGAGGTTGTTGTAGCTGGGAGGCTTGTTGTAGCGGGACATGCATTCTGCTCTCTACCCACGGCCGTGCGACCTCACGAGTCGTGGTCACGGATTGAGAGTGCCCGGGCTACTGCACCTATAGGAGTGCACGTCGGGGACACCCAGGACACACATAGGATGCATCTGTTTCAAGCACCCGAGCGTTGCCAGCCCCAGCGTCGCGTCTCGCGTTTGTTCTAAATCGGTGTCGTTGCCCTTGCGAAGACCGGGATCCACCCCCAGCGCTGCGAATGCGAGGCGGGTCGATCAGCCTTCGCTTTGGCTAGGCTCTATCCTCCCTTCCTTGGCCTTGACATATAAAGAAAGGCTCATTTTACTGTGCGGCAGTGGCCTTCTAGAACTTTCTCGCCCAATGCGCCGCTATGATATACTCTTGGGCAAGAGGAGCTAGGCTTGCTGGGTATCGGCAGCAACCCACAGCCAGCCTGGATCGGGCGATCCGCCAGGAGCTTCGATCGTAGATCGCTACTTTCGCTACTCGTTTAGCGTAGCCTTCGGGGCGGTGAGTGTCCTTCGGCCGTTCAGAAGTGCTTCTGCAGCTCCCTTGTTTCTGCTCTTGGATCCCTCGAGGCCCTTCGCCGGTTTCAAGGGTCCATGAAGCCCAAACCAACATAAATCGACGTGTCCCTACCTTCAGGAGGCATCCCACGCCAAGAGAAACGACAACAACGACATGCCGCTGTTATCCAGTGTTATGTATGCGCTCTTTCCGTACGCTCCGCGCACGGGACATCAGAGACGAACGACTCTAGATATCCCTAGTGCACCCTATACCGGTGATTCTCTCGCGCATACTACGCAGAGACGCATCGCTCGCCCGGGTGGACCGACGCACAACCGAGTCGAAGTTTACAGCCGCACAGGCGCCAAGTGCCAATCCAGTATCCAGCAGCCAACCCCCAGCCGCGGTGCAGCCGTGCGTCCCTCTGTGATCCTCGTCAGGTTCCCGGACTCGTATTACGACTACGAGGCCTCCCCGACAGACACACAAGGTCACAGCACGCACATGACGCATCGGACGGCTGGGGAACGCGTGTGCTGGCTCGGTTCAGAGCCCCTTCAGCATTACAACTCGTTTCAGTTCTTCGACATGTGGCTCACAACAGAGATATCGAGCCAACTAGATAGGACAGGTTCCGTGGACTGGAAGCAACTACATCGGCAAGCCAGGTCGATGTGGCGCAAATTCCACCCGCCTGCCAAGCTCGTCTCGACGATCAAGTACAGCGTCCTGGAGCTTGTCAACGACCCCGATACCTGCTGGTCCAAATACCTCCTGGGTCCAGATGACCGTCGAGCGATGGAGAACGCTTTGATATTGGAGCGGAAACGTCTAGGATTCACTCCCCCGCCCGTGATGCGGGTCCTGCCTGACTACGTCCGCTCCGACGGACTGGGCACACCTACGTCCATCACGTCGGATCGATCAGCTGTCGCTCACGACCCCACTGATGAGACCAATTCGATACCCTTCCCAACTCTTCCAGCTGTACGACGGACGATTGACTCTACCGAGTCATTCTTCCCCCCTGACATTATTTCATGGCGTAGAGGTTATCGGGGGCCATGCATCGAGAAGGCATCACATGCATCAGATGAGGAGGACCTGCAAGATCCACGGTTTGAGCATTCGAAGAGGGCTGTGCGGAGACGTTTCATAAGATCGAACGACCTGTATTGACTGCAGACTTGGCGGGGATAGGTTTGTAATGCCTCGTATTGAAAACTGATTGTCACCAACTTATGAAAGATGTGTAGGATATGTACAGTGTGGCTAACGAGCCGACCAACAGCACCCTGTGCACAGTGAGAGCTTTCAGCAGTTCCACGACTCATGACCCTAGAGCTGCAGGCTCAAACGGCCACTCGACGTCCACATTGCAACTCTAATGAAGCAATTGGGATGAGTGGCAAAACGCCTTCTCTCTCGCATCTTCTTAAGGAGTGCCGTCTCCTGCGCATATCCGAGCACTCCCCGAAAGAAGGCAGTGTTTTGTGAATCTTGGTTGAGAGGCAGGCCAATTCTCCGCCAGTCTTCGCAACGACCTGGGTCGTTGGTGTTTCGGGAAGTGAGAACAAAGGGGCATGACGTTGAGCCAGCGCTCATACCTCCTTGGTGTCTTCGTACAGCCTTATAATACCCCGCTTCCCTCGTAGGTCTGAGCACGTTCCAGTAGATCTCTGCCCGGCTCGGTCTATTCATTCGCATTGTCAAGGTCTCGAGAAGGATCTTATCCAGATGGCCCGACGGAGAGAGCCGACGAACTCAACGCGGACAGGGACGCCGACCCCTGCTCCCTCTCGCAGTAACTCTTGGGATTTCTTCCGTGATTTGGCCAGCGAAACCATGCATGCACCACCCCATCAAGTACCAGATTATTCAAGCTTGGGTGTGCGGGCTCCCGGAATGGCCGGTCCTGCCGCCAAACAACAGGCGGGGGTCACCACCGCACGCGCTGCCAATAGCGCTGGGTCGTCTCTGGTAAGACCCCGCTGCATGAGTGGCGACAGGGAGCGCATCGTTTGGACGACACGAACCTGCGAAACTGATAGGTACTTACTGGGAGGCGCCAACCAAGGGGACCAAGATGACCCGTTCTACGTACCGGACCTCACGACTAGGCAGAGCGGCTTCTCTGCCAGACGTAGACACCCCCTGGAAACCCGTCCGTCCGGGGCGCCCACGTCACAGGGAACAACAAATTCACCACGAAGCCTGCTCATTGGGGAAGCATATCTGGGCAAACCCACAACGAGATCGGACGGAGCGCTTGTGTTCCAGGCCGAGGACAGAGTATACTACATGATCTCGTCGGGCTGTGAACCGGGTCTGCTTGGAAGTCATAAACGATGGGCTGATATCGTGTTGGACCTGACCAACCCAGCATTTGGGCAGAACCGTAAACTGCTTGCCGCTACCATACAGGAAATCTGGAACGCCGACAGTCTGCCAGTCTCATTGGATATCCATTTGGATCACTCGACCAATGTGATTCGCCACTGGGCCCCCGAAAACTTACTCAGATTGACAGACCAGCAGTTTGATCAGATCGAGGACCTGATGGTTCGTCTTGATGGGTTGAAGTCTCTGGACGAGACATTCCGCGATCCTTTCCCCTCAAACGTGATGGTGTTGGTTCCCAAACAGGACGAGAGAGGTCGAGTCACGCGCGACTACTCAACACGGTGCACAAGTGAAAATTGGGACGAAGCTCCGTCTTTGACTCGGATCACTGAAAGTATCGCGTCTGGTAGCAGTGTGCGTGCTCCAAATCGCGCTCGGCAGTCCATAGAGAGAATGTCTCGGGTTTTGGACGGCTATCTGTATGTTTAATAAATGCGAGGTAGGTTTCTCCTGGTATTACCATGCGAAGAAATGGTATGGAATCGGATGAAGCACGGGCACTGCAACCAATGGCGAGATACTTTATGTATCCAGAGTATTATGCATCGAGTGTCGAGATCAAAGCCCTTTCAAACGAGACCTAAGCCTCTCTCATTGCCACCACTCAGTCCGTGCGTAAGATAGATCACGTGACGAAAACAAGGATTTCGAGCGTTTGATCTGTCTCTTTCCCCTTTCAACCCGTTCGTTTGCTTCTTGCTTTTGGCCGACCGCAGCTCGAGGCAAAAGGGCTGAGCATGGCGCGAGATCGAGAGCGCACACCAAGCGCTACAGTACAGGCAGCCAAGCGTGCCCGAACAGACGCGTCGAGCAGCAAACACATCACGCTCCCGACTGACACCGAGCTCGCAGCGCACCGCGAGCGATATGCCAAAGCTACGCCATACAAATACGCTGCTATCGGTGGGCTGCTGAGCGATGAGCTTGTGAGTTTGTGCGACTTTTATTTGTATCAGCTGCTAAGTGTGGGAGCTTGAAGGGGTTGTCGAGGAATCTAGGACTTATGGAGTCAGAGGGGAAGAGGGAAGCCTACCTGGCTGGGGATGGGAGCAAAAGGAGACGGACATATACAAGGTAGGGTGCTATGCTCGACGCGGAAGTTAACTGACATTTCCTGATAGATCCAGCAGACCCCTGATCTATCCTCGCTCGACCCAGAACACCTGCCGGATGAGACACTGGCGTCCCTACCTCAACTCACCAAGCTGAAAGATGCTCTGTATTCTCAAGAGTTCCGCAGCTTTGTGCGAGAGGTCACTGGATGTGGGCCTCTGTCGGGAATAAAGACGGACGGGTCTGTAGGACTCTACACTCAGGGGTGAGTGTCTAAAATTTGAGCCGCCGTCCACCGACTGATCTCTCAGATCACATCTCTTGCTGCACGACGATTCGATCTCTACCCGCCTCATCTCGTACATCCTGTATCTGCCCAACTCTCCAGTGGACGCACCATCAACTTCCGCTACATCTTTGGCTCCCTCGGCCAGCGGCTCGTTCCTGAAAGGCTGGAATGCTGCGTGGGGCGGCTCGTTGGAGCTGTATCCAGTCGAGAATGGAGAGGAGGTCGGGCTGCCGGGTGTGAAACGGTCCGGCAAGGTGGATGTCAAGTGGGGTCAAATCGTCTTCTTTGAGGTCCGTCGTCAGCCAAGTGGGGAAGGCAGAAGCTGACTCGTACCTCCAGGTCCGACCTGGTCGGAGCTACCATTCGGTCGAGGAGGTCATTGTCGGAGACGGACGCCAACGGTTAAGCATCAACGGCTGGTGCGTCACCTGTAGTTGGTTCATTGCTTTGCTAATTTGACCAGGTTCCACAAGCCTGTAGAGGGTGAACTCGGCTACCAGCCAATAGATGCAGAAAAGGCAAAGGAAGATCTCAGCTCGTTGGCTCAGATTGTATGTGCAGGACATGTCATTGATCCCAGTACTAAAGAGGCGCAGACGTCGGCTCCGTCTGTCCCCTTCACGCCTTACGAGGCAGAACCACCAGCTGGCCTCACTCCCTCGCATATCTCCGTCCTCGCTCCATTCCTCGCTCCTTCGTACCTCACGCCGGCGACGCTCGAGAAACTGTCTGGCCAATTTGTCGAGGCTTCCGAAATCGTTCTCCACAACTTCCTGCACCCTGATCTCGCTCAAAAGCTCAAATCCGAGACGCAGGCTGCGGATGCGACCGATTACCCTGAACGCAGTATCATGTCTGCTCAGGAAACTGGTGAGGGTGACGGTTGGCACATTGCTGGCCCCACCTCGAAGCACCGGTACCTTGCACTCCAATCGTCAACGTCCAGGACTCCTGTCCTAGAGTCGATCCTCAACACTCTACTCCCATCAGAAGCATTCCGTGCTTGGTTGTCCGTTGTCTCGTCCCTTGCGCCCACAGCTCGTCGGACAGAAGCACGACGGTTCCGGCGCGGCCTCGACTACACCCTCGCTGCGGGCGAAGAGCGCTCTGGAGATGCGCGACTGGACGTCTGGCTCGGTGCGACCTGGTGGGCCGATGTACAGCCCGGCTCGGACGAGGATGATGCGCTGGCCGAACACGGTGGTTGGGACGCATACATTGCTGCTCCAGATGACGACGAAGACCCCGCGGTGTTTCAGAGCGCGCTGGCCAAGAAGGGACCTAAACCCGAACACGAGTCTGCGCAGAACGGGAACGGCCGCTCGAAACAGGAGAACGGGGCAGCTGTCCCCGCGAAGGAGACGGAGAATGAGGCAGCTCTTACTGAAGAAACCAGCGGTTCAAAGACAGCGGGTCCGTCGATCAGTATGAACGGGACGGAGCTCGAGTTCGATCCGGATCAGTTCAGCCCGTCAGACTTCGACACCGACTCGGAAGCGGGCGACGAGGACGACGGACCCCTGCTCATGCAGGCAGCATCATTCAACAAGCTGTTACTCGTCTTGCGGGATCCCGGAGTGATGCGCTTCGTCAAGTATCTCTCGGCGGGTGCAGAGGGTAGTCGGTGGGACGTCGGTGGCGAATGGGAGGTGGGCGTAATGGAGGAGGATGACGAGGCTGCGGAGGATTGAGAGGGATCCTATGCAATCCCGTCATGGCATGCTAGGCTGGCGGGTTTTATGGCGACTCGGATCTGTACCCTACATACAAGCTTTCGGCATTTTATGCACCACTGTGCTCAGCCAACCCCGACCCTCAGCCCAAGTCGGAGGACTTTTCGACCAGCGAGATCAACGTGCACTCTGAACGAATCCCATCCAACAGCCAGTGGTCAGCCCTGACTGCAAGTCCTCCAAGTCTTCACAGCTTTACGCTGCAGTTGCCGTCGTCCGTGTTCTGCACGTACGTCACGTACCTACCCTTCTTGTTCTTGTGACGGTGGCAAAGTCGTTTCTTGTTGTTATCCTTTGACGTGCTCCCAGCGCGAGACGAGCAAACGCGCAAGAGAACATTTGCACCTTTCTCACCCGCCGCGGTCCTTTGACCACCGCCGACGATGTTCCACAGCGTCAGCGCCTACTCATCGACCAGCTCCCCGCCAGCGACAGCGTACAAAAGCTTCGTCTTGCTCCACCCTGGTCGTCCAGTGGCGCCAAGTGACCCAAAGCGCTGAATTCGAGACCGACCGACCAACAGATACCAAGAGAGCGAGCAGATTCAGTGAACAGTGCCAGTGCCCAGCGACAGCAAGATGCCCACAGAAGTCACCGTTGCGCCATTTCGGTACCAGCAGCAATACCCAGTTGGACTCGAGCACCCCCGGACGTTCTCGAGCGTCTACACACAGCCGCGCACTCTGCCTGCGCTGGCACCACTGAACACGCTGGGTATCAGCATGGGCACGGGCATGGGAACAGGCATGGGAGGACTTCACCCTCACCCTCAATTGACAATACCACCGACGGGTCCAGCGCCGGTCGGCGAGCTCGTCCAGCCCCGCGCGGGCCAAGTGCTCCCAAATGGCGTCCGCAATCCGTGGGCCCCGTACGCTGGCGAGACGTATGCGCCCGCCTCGGAGGCCGCGCACATGATGCAGGCCAACCAGCTCCAGCTTGGCCATGGCCACGCAGGGCCTGGGAGCATCGGTGGGGCGGCCAGCCTGATGACCGGAGGCCTGGGCGGCACGAGGACCGATGATGGATGGGGAGGATCGATGCAACGGCAGCACAATAGCCACGCACCCGATATGACCAGCACGGCCGGGGCCATCCCGCATCTGCAAACAAGTGGCAATTGGCTCAACTCGCCGTCCAGCTGGGCCAACCACGCGCGCATGACACCCTCGATCGCCGGATCGGCTCACCTACAACTGGCACCGCCCCCACCACCGCAAGCACACCACCCCCCGCCGCACCTACACATCGCAACTGGGCAGCTGGCGCCTCACGTTGCCGATTCCGGTGCCCACCAGCAAATCATTAGACCGCGACGTATGAGCCTCACCCCGACCGTCAGACACGAGACACTCATGGCCAACAAGGCGCCGAGCTCCACGCCTGGAAGACATCGCTCGCTCAGCGTGGCTGAGAGCCCCGTGTATCGCAGATTGAGCGTTGGCTCGGCGGGAAGCGGCAGCGGAAGCAATAGAGCCCAGCATCCCACGGCATATGGTGGTGAGGGAGGTCTGCAGAGGGGAGGCAGCAGGAAATCAGCTGGTCCGAGGAAGAGGACTTGTAGCGCATGTTCGGCCCCAGTGTTCTAAGCACAACGGTCAACTGTGTCGACGAATCTAGCCTTTGCGTGGTCCTAACAGCTGTAAAATAGTTTGTATGAGTAGACGTATTAGCAGGAATTGTACAATATGGTGTCGTCAACATGCATATGGCGTTGTTGTGGGGAAATCGATGAGCTGTCTCGGTCATGCAGGAACAAATGGGATCCCCCTTTCTTCCCGTGCTACTTCAAATGGGCTCCGCATGGAATTTGTCTTTTCACGATATAATTGACTGTTCAAAATTCAGCATCAAAACAACATAGCAGAGGCCAATGCTCACGTGTAAGCTTCACGTAATCCGCCAAGTCGCATATGGAGACCTTCCAGCTGAGCAGCTACTGTCAGAAGAGCATTTTGGTGGTTTTGGATGGTTTGTGCGACAGCTTGAGAGGGTCAGTCAACCATACTAAGTATGAACAAATGACGCACCATGCGGTGAAGGAGCGTCTTGGTCATGGGACAGCGAGGCAACAACGCGCTGCAGTTGCTGACTTGGTGAGCGGGCGATGCAGGCGACTATGACTCCAACTCACTGTAATCGTCTTCCTATACCGTAATGCACGCTCTTGCAAGTCGCTTGCAACTCTCTTGAAGAACCTGACCAAAGATCAGTACTGCCACGCCCAACGTATGGCTCCTATACTGACTCCTGAGGGAATTCTCTATGTATGGACGCCTTGGTGACGCCAGGTCTTCCATCTGATGGTCTGAGCACATTGATTATATCCAGCACTTTGCTGTTATCTGCGCCGATCGCTGACATCTTCTCCAGCAATTGTGCGTGCACATGTTCGAGCGATGTAAGGTTTTGCCGAATCGCGTAATACTCCTGACCAAATGGTCAGTAATTCGACGGTGCACCCGAGCAAGTATCTGCTCACCTCATTCGCAGCTTTGATGTCGCTGCTGGTCTGCCAGATCGCTCGTCCCAGACCCTCGGTATTAATGGTCGATCCTAGCTGTTTTTGCTGTTTGATCATATTACTGTCCCATAAGCGTCATGCTACGATCACACGGATTGCTTACTCGATGCTTTCGAGGCCCTTCTGTGTAGAATCAGGGAGCTCTGAGAATTTGGCCGTCTTGTTCAACCCGCCAGGCTGTGATGCCGATCCCGCTAAAGGCTGTAATGGCTGATTTGCGGATTGGCCGAAAAGTCCGCCGGAAGGTTGCTGGTTAGTCGACTGGCCAAATAGACTACCTGCAGGCTGCTGAGTGGATTGCTGTTGTTGAGTCGGTTGCCCAAAGAGACTGGTCGAGGGTTGCTGCTGCTGTGTGGATTGGCCAAAGAGTGATGTGGATGCAGGGGGTTGTTGCGCATTGCTGTTGGACCCGAAGAGAGTACCTCCAGCCGGCTGCTGAGATTGCGCGCCAAAGAGACCACCAGGGTTGGCGGCAGAAGACTGTTGGCCAAATAGTCCAGATGATCCTGCCTGTTGGTTCTGCTGTTGTTGCTGTTGCTGTCCAGCTTGAAGAGGTCCCCCAAACAAGCCACCACCTGTCCCCGAACTGCCTGCAGTGCCTGCAGTATTTCCGAACGATCCACCCCCTCCACCAAATAATGATCCACCAGTCGACGCCTGCTGAGCTTGGGGCTGGTTCTGGGCAGTGTTGCCAAATAGCCCACCAGCGGTTCCATTCGCTGCAGGAGGTTGGGTGGAAGAGGAGCCAAAAGAGAAGGGTTGCGCTGGGGCGGACGAGCTTGCAGGGGTTTGACTGGTGGTAGGGGTTGGGCCGGTGAGAGAGAAGGACGGGATGGTGTTCGTCGCCGGTGCGGATGTGCTCGCCTTGTTGGCGCTGTTGCCAAAGTTGAAGCTGTAGGCTGTCAGCTTATCCCAGCTTCAAAGCGTCAGAGCTGACCTAAAAGACATCTCGACAAGAACAGGGGGTATGTCGAGGTAAAGGTTGAGCTCGTCACTCGCTGCAAATGACCCAGGAATTGAATACCGTCAGTCGCGGTCTGTAGGCGTGCGGCGGAGATAGGCGCGCATTGATTCCATTTGCCACCCGAAGTTGTTGATGAGTTGCATATCTTTTCGCGAGATCTTTATCGCCTGCTTTCAAGTCTGCTGTTGCGCTTCGTGCCCAAGAGCCGTGTCAGACACACCTGTATTAGAACCACAAGGGGTCCTTCAGCGGCCCTTAGGGCACCAAGGAGAAGCCGTTGCTGCTGAACCTCATTGAAAACGCCGTCTCCACTTGTGCTGCGCCTTTGTACTGCGCCATGTCGTCCGACCTAGACAAGTGAGTCCAGCCAGCAGCCAGCTTGCTTTTGCAGGCCAGAGCAACACTTTATGAGGGGGGCGCTGATGGGGATACGCAGACAAATAGCCCAACTGCAGCGTGGAGAGATCATTCCGGAAGCGGCGGTCAAGGATTTGTGTATAAAGGCTCGCGAGATTCTCATGGAGGAAGGAAATGTCCAATATGTGGACAGCCCAGTGACAGTGAGTTATCGATCACGGCTCGTACGCCTTGACCTCCTCTCTGATGGTGTTCAAGATATGCGGCGACATTCACGGCCAGTTCTTCGACCTCATGGAGTTGTTCAAGATAGGCGGTCATTGTCCCGACACAAATTATGTCTTCATGGGTAAGTCCTCCTCGCCAGCCCAGCTTGGCGGCTGCCTTTCTGTGGTTCTGGAGTCATATTATATGTCTCTGATTCCCTCAGGTGACTTTGTCGACCGAGGCTTCTACTCTGTCGAGACATTCGTGCTCCTGCTGCTTCTCAAAGTCCGGTATCCAGACCGGATAACCCTGATCCGAGGCAACCACGAGTCGCGGCAGATCACGCAGGTGTACGGCTTCTACGACGAGTGTCAGCGCAAGTACGGCTCGAGTAATGTGTGGCGGTACTGCTGCGACGTGTTTGATTACTTGAGTCTAGGGGCGATCGTGGACGGGCGGGTGTTTTGCGTTCACGGCGGTCTGAGTCCCCAGGTCGCGCGACTAGACCAAGTGAGTTGTGCTGCGAGCTCGTTGTCGTTGCCGGTCCGTCGTGCGGCGCGCGGCGCGCGGGTAGGAAACGCGTAGGCTGACCCAGGGTTCTAGATACGCGTGATCGACCGTAAACAGGAAGTCCCGCACGAGGGACCCATGTGCGATCTGCTGTGGTCAGATCCCGACGGTTAGGCCTCATGGGTGGTCCCGACTGCCTAGCTGATATGGCATAGAAATCGCGGGATGGGGCATGTCGCCGAGAGGAGCAGGCTATCTGTTCGGTAACGATGCAGTCCAGCAGTTCAACCACAACAACGATATCGAGCTCATCGCACGAGCACATCAGCTGGTCATGGAGGGGTTCAAGGTGAGCTGCCGACCAACGTACTGTGGAAATAGCTGACGGATCCAGATGATGTTTGACCGCAAGATCGTCACTGTCTGGTCTGCACCCAATTACTGCTACCGGTCAGTTGCGGAGCTGTACCATTTGTGCAAGCTGACATATTCAGGTGTGGAAACGTTGCTAGCATATTAGAACTGGACGAAGACTTGCGGCAGGAGTACAAGGTGAGCGAGCGAGGCATACTACAGAAGCGAGTTGTCGGCTGATGGATATCAGGTGTTCGATCCGGCACCACACGACGCCCGCTCAATACCGCAAAAACGACCGATGATGCACGAATACTTCCTGTGAAGGGGCTCTGGGAACATTCACGGACTGGGACACACAAACGAGACATCTTACAACAAGTTCAACACGAAAACAATGAGGATACTGTATCTGCATAGCTTTCTGGGAATGTATCTGCACGAGGTGCATCTATTGTACTGTGTGTCCCATGTCCGTTATTCACGGGAGTGCCTTGCGTGCAGAGTAATGTGCTCTGCTCTCCCAGGCCTAATATTAAGCTCCAGCTGTCTAAGGTTCCGGCTGACTATGATCATATTGGTCACCGTAAGATGATATGGAATACAGACATTACAGTGATGGTTTGGACTTGTCTGGCTCCGGGACTTGTCTGGCTCGGGAATTGCCAAGCTACTCTGTCTCTCGTGGCGCTAAAGTAGGGAGCTACTGTCTCTCGTGGTGCTACGGTAGGAGGGGAGGGCGGTCGAGTGAGAGTGAGAGAAGACAAGGGCAGTGGAGCCTTGTCGGGCAGGTGCTGTGGCCCTATCGATTCTTGCCCTGCAGCGTCACCCAAACGCACTCCCACCCCTCGTTCCACCCCATACCTCGCCAAAGGGCCTCACTCGCCTCGTTGCCCGCCTTGACGACGACCCAGCCCGTCGTCTGGCGGCCGTCGGCGCGCATCGCGCGCAACCGCTCGGCAACGAGCCACTTGGCCAGCCCGCGCCGGCGGTGGCTCGGGAGCGTGAAGAGCGCGCCCATGTCGCCGTAGGTGTGGGTCATGATCCATGCCACGGGGGGTGCGGGGGGAGCGGCGGCGGGAGTGGTCAAGGCGAAAGTGGGCAAGACGTGGGCGGGAGTGGTGGAAGCCGTCGAGGAGGAAGTGGTCGTGGAGCGATCCTGGGAAGCGAGAGGAGAAGAAGAAGGGGAAGGGGAGGGAGACCGAGCGAGCGGACGGATGACGGTGGTGTATGGCACGCGGGTACGGTAGTACTCGAGTGGCGCGCTCGAGTCGCGGTGCTCCTTGATCTTTTTACATGCACTGGTTAGCGCTAGCTAGCGAGAAATGGTTGCGGAACTGTAACCGGGAGAAGAGAGCAAAGTAGAGAGAGCAGAGCAGCCAAGACCTACCAGCTCACAGTCTTCCATCCTCCCACCATCGACGACCAACCCGACTCTCGCGCTCTTCCTGTCCGTCTCCTTGTCCCCCGACTTCTTATCACCCGACTCCGCCTCGTCCCCCGATTTCTTGTCACCCGAATCCGGCTCGTCAATCGATTTCTTGTCACCCGACTTCTTGTCACCCGACTTCGCCTTATCCCGCACCTCCTCCTCGTAATCCCGCCCCCAGCGGTCCGGCGCCACAAACGTCAAGCACCGATTCCGCAACCTCGTGCCCTCGAGCCTACATGCGCCAGGCAGCCAGCGCGCGTCCAGTGCGCCGAGGATCTCGACCCCGGGAGAACGCGCGACCATCTCCCCCAGCGCGGCCTGGACGAGCGCCTGCATCGCCTCTACTTGCGCCTCAGACGGCGCTGCGATGCGGGTCCTGGCTGGACTTTCAGACGCCTCCCCTCGAGTGTTAGAGTGCGGATTTCCAGATGGCGCTGCTATCTGAGTCTCGGAGGGGGAGCCGGCACTCGGTGCCCCGGTCGCGGTGCCGCTGCTGCGGCCGCTGCCGTCCAAGGAGGTGAGGAGGCGCAGCTGGTAGGTCATTTCCGCGGGGAGGTGGATGATGATGACCCATGGTTCTGGTGGTGTTGGTGTGGACGCGGTACTAGTGTCGACTGTTCCCTCGTGGTCGTGATCACTGCCACTGCCGCCGCCATCCAGAGCAGCAGGCGGGGCAGTATCCGATGTCGCGTACAGAGACGACACACCAGTTCGTGGAGATACTGCATCTGCAGAAGAGAATGTAGCCGTAGTGGATGCGGAGGACGAGGTCTCTCCGTTTCTAGAACGACTATGAGGAGGGGCAGAAGGAGGAGAAGAACAGGCAGCAGGGGGAAACGTCGCCCAAGCCGACCCGAACAGCTCGTCCGCCGACCCGGGCGCCGGCGACACAGGCCACCAGTTGAGCGCGATCGTACCGCATACCGGCAGCGCACGGGGCAGCAGCGGCGTGATCAGTGGGAGGAGAGACGGCGGGTGGTGTGGGTACAGCATTGGGCAAGCGTGGCTCGCCTGGTGGTTTGTTGTTGCTGGATGCTCGTGCTGCCGCTTGATTCCCACTGTGTCGTGTTCAAGGTCGGGTGTGGAGTTGGTGTTGGCGTCGGTTTGGTGTATGTGTCCGTGGCCGTGTCTGTGTCTGTGTCTGTGCCGAGCTCTGCTTGAAGTGGTCGTCCGAGTCGGAGTCCTACTTCGTCTAATCGATGACGTCTAACTCGTCTACTCTTGTTCTCAGCTGAGCAACTTCTAACCAATATACCGCCAGTATAAACGGCGATACCCACACTATGCATGTCATGGACGTACACACCGCCCAGCTATATCCCGCCCAGCGAGTCCACACGACTCGCCCGAGAAAACGACTCGCAAACGCATCGCTTGTCCACCGGAAATCGCCGACATCGACACGCGCCACATGCTTATCTCCCTTGCCACATTGGAAGCCCCTTCAACAACATCACCATCTCCCTGCCCCTGTGCGCAAGTTCATGCTGGACTGCTGCATCGCTAGACTGCTGGACTACTGGACCACTAGAACCCTGGACCGCACCGCTAGACTGCTAGACCGACTGCAGCCATGCACACACAACACCTACGCCTCAGCCCATTTATCTCACAGACCAATATGGCCATGTAGACACCCCCCGCCTCTTTAATCCACCGTCTATTCCACACCCTTCCAGCACGATATCTAATCGAGGAGGATGGTCTCGACCAATTTGGCCTACAATCATCAACATCGTCCGTAACCCGCAACCAGAAGCCACTCACAGTAACGCGGTAAGGGTCGATGTTCGAGGCCGGGCGACGGTCCTCGAGGTAGCCATAGCCCTGGGCGCCGACGTGACGGGGGATTCGGATCTGAACAATGAGCTTTCATTGTACGGTTCGGAAACGGAAGCTCACAGAGGCACCACGGTTGGCGACACCGGCAGAGAAGGTCGACATGGACGCGGTCTCGTGCTTGCCGGTCAGACGAAGCTCGTTGTCCTCGCCGTAAACGGCAATGTGCTCGTGGTGCTTCTTCTCGAGCTTCTTGATGGCGTCCTCGATGGCAGCCATACCCTTGCCAGGCGTGCGCATGGTAGTGGTAGAGAAGTTGGAGTGGCAGCCAGCACCGTTCCAGTCACCCTTGAGGGGTTTAGGGTGGAACGAGGGCTGCAAAAGTCAGCTCAGGCGGCCAAGCAGAAATGTCAGAGGCTCACCTTGATACCCCACTCCTCGCCGATTCGGAGGAGGAGGAATCGGGCCATCCAGAGGTGGTCACCCATGTCAATACCGAGGCAGGGGCCGACCTGGAACTCCCACTGGGCAGGCATGACTTCGGCGTTGATACCGGAGATGTTCACGCCGGCGTAGAGGCAGGCGCGGTAGTGTGCCTCGATGAAATCACGGGCAAACACCTTGCCGGCGCCGACACCGCAGTAGTACGGGCCCTGGGGGCCTGGGAAACCCATCTTGGGCCAGCCGTAAACCTGGCCGTCGGCGTCAAAGAGGGTGTACTCCTGCTCGAGACCGAACCACGGCTCATCAGACGCAGCGGCGTCCATCACCTTCTTGCAGTGTGCACGGTAGTTGGACTTGTTGGGGGTGCCGTCGTTGTCGTAGCACTCGCACAGCACGAGGATGTTGTCGCCGGCACGGAAGGGGTCTTTGAAGATGGCGCAGGGGCGCTGTACGTGTCAGGGACTGAGAATATGTAGGTACATCGGGGACGGGGGTGCAGCATGTATGAGAAACGAGGGACTTACGAGGTAGACGTCCGAGTTGTCGCCTGGGGCCTGGTTGGTGGATGACCCGTCAAAGTTCCACTCTTTGAGGTCGGCGACAGACTCTGGCTTCTTGTCGATGGTCATGGTCTTGCATCGGAGACCGCCATCGCCGTCGATCCAGATGTCTGCGGGTCAGCAAGTGGACGAGGGTGTAAGACCGGGTGATAAGAGGAAGATCAAGTAGTGAGGGGTGATGTGATAGGGCGGGAGGTGAGGATGTGATAGGAAGGGTGATGAGGTGGAGCGAAGGGTTATGAGGTGATGGAAGGGTGGTGAGGATTGGTAGACAGGCGGATGATGTGGAAGGAAGGGTGACATGGAAGGAAGGGTGGTGAGTGCAAGAGCAGGTGGTAGGAAGGTTGAGATAGCGGTGGGAGATAGCCGAAAGAGCGGGCCAAAGCAGGATGTCCAAAGTAGACCACTCGAAGCACTCACATTCAGCCTGGATACGAGTACCCTGTGGAAGGGCGAGGTAGGGTGCGAGCAGGTCGACCCGCTTGGTAGCGATGAGTTGAGACATGTTGGCTGGTTTTTAAGGAGGAAGAGCTGTATCGCAAGTCCGGCGGAGTCGCGCGAGAGATATGTACGGGATGAAATGGATGGCGAGTATGGACGAGCAGACGAGTGGACGAGCAGACGAGCGGACGAGTGAGAACGACGAGTCGAGGGGGTTGATGGTTGTAGAGGAAGCACGGGGATGTCGCAGGGAGAGGAAGGGAGATGAGGCGCAGTAATGATGGGAATGAAGGACGGGGTGCACGGAGCGAGCAGCCGAGTCGGGCGAGCGGGTTCAGGGTGAGACGGGGTCGGCGGGCAGGGCAGGGGCAAGTCTCAATCAGCGCGGCTCGTTTCGTCGCTGCCACTGTCGCTGTCACCAGGCAGCTGGTACTCACCGGTGGGGCTGTGGTCGGCGGGACGAACGATGAGCGAGGTAGAGAGAAGAGAACAGAAGACGTCCACTGGGCCGTTCTGGCGAGTCAGGTTTGGGGGATTATCCAGAGAGAAAAAAAAAAAGGTGTCGGACGAGATACGGCCAAGTTCACAGCGCACTCCCCAAAGGTCGTGGCGGAAGAGTACGTACTCCTTTCTTTCCTCGTTCCTTCCTTCCTTTCCTTCCTTCTTCCTTCCTCTCCTTCCTTCTTCCTTCCTTCCTTACTTCGTTCCTTCCTTCCTCTTCCCCTGCCTCTCCTTCCTTCCCCTGCGCTCTTTCTTTCCTTCCTTGCTCTTTCCTCCTCCGCCTCCTGCCCCTGAAGATGATAAGAATCTCATTCAGCCAATGATCGTCGGCCATTTTCGGACCGCTGCGTCGGCGATAACACCGCAGCGACGGGGACACCAGGTGTGGCACTTGACGGCTGTTCTGGCGGTATCCCGACTGCATTACACCGGCTGTCTGGTCAGTGGGCATTTTATTCGGCATCCTGACACGGCTCCATGACCAAAATGCTCACAGACGCCTTATGTCTGATGCCTGTTCCGATGCCAGATATCTGACTCCCCTGCCTGATGCCTGATGCCAGAAGCTCCTCGATGCCAGATGCTTCCTGGATGTCTTCGGCTGACACCGCGGCAAGCCGGACCCCTTCAAACCCAGCAGCCTCAGTGCGACTAAGAACCCGACGGCGTCTCAGTGCCGTACAAACCCTGCAGAGCTGATCAAATACCATCACCACACGCTTGAGACTCGAGCTTCCAGCTCAGAATTACATCCAACATCTGTTCCACCCGGCTACGGCTATACTAATCACACACATCGCACCACCGTGCCCTTCTCTGCCATATTACAGTGCGAGATGCTCTCAATCCGCGAGCTCACACACTCTACAAGAACAACGTGACCGTGCCGACGTCGGTCTTGCCGATCACCTTGCTGAATCCAGGAGGCGGGGGAGGGTGGTGAGGCGGCTTGCCGCCCTTGCCTGGTGGAGGAGGCGGGTGTTTGCCTCCCTTGCCTGGCGGGGGCGGGGGGAACTTGCCACCCTTGCCTGGCGGAGGAGGCGGGAACTTGCCACCCTTGCCTGGCGGCGGAGGCGGGTGTTTGCCGCCCTTGCCTGGCGGTGGCGGGGGGAACTTGCCTGGCGGAGGTGGGGGGAACTTGCCACCCTTCCCTGGCGGGGGAGGAGGGCGCTTGTCTCCCTTACCTGGCGGAGGTGGGGGGAACTTGCCGCCCTTGCCTGGAGGCGGGGGTGGGAACTCGCCCTCCCTGCCTGGAGGCGGTGGTGGGAACTCGCCATCCTGGTCAGGCCAGAATCTGCCACCGTTGCCTCGGGGACCAAGCCCGTGGGCACGCTTGAAGCCGTGTCGACCCTCTCCGTGGTGTTCTTCGTCGTGGAATTCCCTGAACGATATCAGCACCCAACCCAATCGCACAATGACACGACGTGAACACCGCAAAGTACACTCACATAGCCATGAACTCGTCCGACTCGGCATCCGTCCCGCCAGCCAGAGTAGAGTTCTTCTTGAATGGGAAAATAAGGCCCTTGATAAACGACCCAGTCTCGCCCACAACCTCCTTGAGCACCTTCTTCTCCTTGTGCGGCGCGGCGACGTGGACCGAGCCGACCAAGGTCGCGGCCTCGTAGAAGCCTTTGAAAGTAGGGTACGTGACGTGCACCGATCCGGTACGGGACAACGTCTTGACGACGGTCGAGACGAATGGCGGCGCGTGGATCGAGACGTTTACTTTGCCGGTCGTCGTGAACGCGCCGATAAAGACAGGCGGAGGAGGAGGAGGCGGGTGAGGTGGCCTCCGGCCGGGCGGTCCCGGGGGGCCTTTGGGTCCCTTGGGGCCCTTGGGCTCCTTAGCGTCCCTGCCAGGTCGACGGTCCTCCTCGTTGTCAAACGGCCCGAAAGAGAACGGGAACCATCCAGCGCGGCCACGAGCCTCTCGGTCCGGGTGGGGGTGATGGTACTCGGATCGCTTCAAGCCCCTGACCGACTTCTTCTCGTGCGACTTGTGTTCGCGCTTTCCACGCTTCTCCCATCGAGGGCCCCTCTCCTCCTCGTCCTCATTCTCGTGCTCGTAGTCGTCGTCGTGGTCCTCGTGGTCCTCGTGTTCCTCGTCGTGCTCGTGCTCGTGCTCGTGCTTGTACTCGTGCTCGTGCTCGTGTCCGTGTCCGTGTCCGTGCTCCTGGTGGCCGTGCTCCTCGTGTTCAAAGTCCTCGTGTGCGGACTTGTGGTGCGGCGGAGGGGGGTGAGGGTGCGTGCTATTCGGTCCGTGGGGAGGGAACAGCGGGTGCACATGCACCACGGCAGTGATATCGCCCGTGACGGTGTGGATGACGAGGGCCTTGGTCACGTTGAATGATCCCGTAACGTCGCCCGACTTGGTCTCGATGCTAAGATCGTCGATGTCGGCGGTGGGAAGGAAGACGTCGCCGTCGGCTGAGACGCTCAGCGCGTCGAAAGGCAGTTGCGCGGCCGAGGGGTGGACGACGAGTCGGAGCGTCGCCGGAGACCAGAGGGAGAGCGAGGGGATCGACTCGGCTGAGATGGGAAGGACGAGGTGGACGATGTGGCGGGCTTGCTCATTCCACTGCACGGTCAGCGCTTGTTGACGTGATACATTACCAGGAGTGGAAATTGCATATGGATGTCAAAGGGGGAGGAGTTGGGGGGAGGTAGTGAAAAGGGGGAGAAAAGCGAAGGACATACCTCGATGCTGAGGGCGTCGGAGAACGGAGTAGAAGTCATCTGAACGCCCTCTACAGTCTCGCCACCCCAAACAGATTCGACATCAACCTCGGCGGCTTCAACGTCCGCACGCGAGACGACGATTTGACGCTCGCCCGCGCCTTCGCCGTCAAAGGCCACCGATAGGTCGCCACCGGCGAGGGGGAATGTTGCGTTCGCGGTCTGGAGCACTTCGGTGCCGTCGAAAAAGTCGATTGGGGCAGCATAGGTCGCGACAGTCACGGTGGGCTACAAGAAGATATCAGCACGTTGCACGATGCATCACCGCCACCGTGCCACAGGAAGCAGACGACCATGATTCGGAGAGGTCAGATGCCTAGAGCAAAGGAGGGAGTTTGGAGCCGAGTCGAGTCGAACTGATGCTGCGCAGTCACTACTCACCTCGACATCTTCCCACGCCGCATGTTTACTGCACCCACCCTGTTGATTGAAGTGGAAACCGTGGTGTGGCCCGTGAGGGTTTGCAAAGGCCTGGGTCAAGCCATGGAGAGCGCCAGTGACGAGCCATGCGAAAGCGCCGACTAGAAGCACCTTGCGCACCGTTGAGAGGCCGCGGAATCGCTCAGCAAGCGTTGGTTTCTCGCCACCGAGTCGAAGGCCAGTCGACTTGGGATGTACCTCGTCAATGGGCTGCTTCTCGCTCGTAGGTAAGAGCGGTTCAGCGGACATTGTGGTGAATGCCCAAGTGTTGGGTAAATCAAATGTGATGAATGTCAACGTCAACGTCAAGAAGACGACGCCAAGCTGGCAAAAGTAAAACTTGCAAACGGACAGCCAGGACAAGGTTTTTATTAGAGGCTAGCTTGGAGAGCTCGGGATCTTTCGTCACCCGGCGCATGTGCCTGCGAAATGGAGCTTGAGCCTGCGAGGGCATTCTGGCGTGCACTACGGGCACAGTATGCAGACTCTGTAGGCAATACCGCTCTCGGCACTTTGGCAGGACAAAGAGAGTCGGGGGAGAAACCACGGTACCGTTGCTTTGGCAGTCCGGCGACCCAAAAGGGGTAAGGGATGTGGTGTCTCGGCCGGCAGGCGAGCTCGCAGAGCTTCCGATGTAGCAAGAGAGGTACGCCCTTGAATGCGCAGCTTGAGCGCAGCGATTTTCTTAACCCGCAGTTCTTTGTGTTTTGGCTTTTCCGCGGGTCCCAGAGAGGCGGGCTACTTTTTTGCGCAGGCCGCAGCGCAGCAGCGCAGCTAAGCTTTCTGCGGGGAATATCCCATGTCGCCAGCAAGAGTCTGTGGCAAGAAGAATTAGAGGTCGGGATGAATACCGTAGATCGCTGCGCTTGCTACGTGGAGATGGGAGACGACTTGGCGCGCTACTGGCTTCCGGCGCAGTTGCAGATCCAGCCACAAGCTAGAGTGGTTTGGGAAATACTGATCGAGTACTTGGGTCTCGGTGAATCACCGGCTCAGCTCCCGGCGCTAGGCGTCGCAGTATTCGCAGTCTGAGCAGTCGTGATGCAATACTCGGTACAGTACAACAAAGGGATTCTATCCCTTGGGCTCTTCTGCTCGTGGCAATCTCCAGATGGACAATCCAGCTCCGCGCCGCAGCAATGATACCAAGCACGACTAGATGACAAGTCCGAGCCTGCGATCAAATTACGAGTCGACCGAGTCCGAGACTGATGCACACTGTTCTCAATGAGCTGCTGAGGAGGCGACCGGGCCTTAACATCCGCAATGCGAGTACGCTGAGCAAAGGACGAATGGATAGAGAAGTGAACGGAAATCGAGAAGTGAACGCAAGCGACCGGACAGCAGACACATACCCACGCCGATCCCCACGGTGAGACTCGCACCGAGCGGCGAGCCTTTTGGCCGCACCCGCGCAAAGGCACCTTGTTTCCGGGCTTCGTACAGTGCGTACACGCCGATACCCGTGAACGTCGCAGCGCCGGTGACGCGGCATGCACTGCGCGTTGTGATGTGACGTGACGTGCATTGAAGCGGCGTGATATCGCAGGCCAGAGTATCGTGGCGTCAGGGTGGCAGGGGGTGGAGCATGAATGTGTGCCAAGGAGGATGAGAGCCGGCGAGCGAGCCGTCCGTTCGACGGTGGATTGGAGTAGGCGAGCAAGTGGTCAGTTGAAGGGGGATCGGCCAAGGCGAGCGAACGGTCAGATGGGTTCGGTCAGATGGGTTTGGATATAGAGAGGATGGGATAGTTGAGTTGGTACATGAACCGTCAGGTTGGAAGACCGCCAGTCCGATTGGCGAAATCAGCGACAAGGAACGGCCGGAACAGACGGGAGGTGGTGAGGCGAGTGAGAGTGGTCTAGATCAGTTTTCTCCATGCTACTGATTGTCACAACGTACAAGCAGTCTTCCTGCTTTTGCCCCCGTGGCTGCGGTGCCCTCACAGCCGGACTCGCCGAAGGCTCCATCACAGCTACTCCCGGTATAACGATTGCAGGTACTCTCGAGTATGCAGCAGGAAGAAAGCACTGATCCCGCTGGACCCGTGCCTGAAGTTGGGTGGCGAGAGAGATGAGGTCAGGCGGTTGTGGACATTTACCATCCAGGTGTTTGACGTCGTATCGATATGATCGACCTTCGTCCCCTGTTCACTGGCCATTCGGCGAGTCGATGAACGTGGACTGACGATGCGGGCCTGGGTGTCGCTGGATCTGGGCTGGCTGCTTGTGGCTTCGGTTCTGCTTGGCGTGGCCAAGGCTGCTCCGGGTCTCTCGGGACTTCATGTCCCGTTTGACCAGCTTTCGAGCTGTCCCGATCTGCCTCCTCGAGCAGCCCCAAGCTGTGCGAAAGACGTGTACGTCGAGTGGCGTAGCTACCTCTGACTGAATCCCCTCTCCCTCTAGCCTACCGCCCTCCCCACTCGCTTCACAGGAAGATACTGATCCCTCAGACGGCCGGATGATATCAAGACCATCCTCGCGATAGGCGACAGTATCACCGCTGGATTCCTCGCTCTCCCTTCGCCCCCGCCTGACCCCGCGTCATCCACCGACTCGCATGCATCGTCCTCGTCCTCGTCATCCTTGTCATCTCCATTCTCCTGGTCCCTGTTTTCGTCCTCGTCCGCCCCGGCCGAGCAGGAATATGCAGTATACCGGCGACGACGCCTTGGGAAGTGGTCGATGTCGACCCCACTAGACGTGCAGGAATATCGTGGGCTCTCTTACCCGACCGGCGCGGATCCCGGAGCAGTGACGATCCACAATATCCTCTCGAGATATACATCGCTCACAGGCGGGAGTACGGGGCATCGGCCGCCTAGAGGATGTTTCAACCTCTTTGGCTGGCTGGTCGGGTTTGGTGGATGTGGCGGCGGAAAGGGGGATGGGCTGAATGGCGCCGTGTCGGGAAGTACTAGTGGGAGTCTGGTTGCGCAGGTCAAGGGTAAGTCGGGCATTTTTCAAACGAGTCGGACAGGAGAATGTTGGATTGGTTGTCGGGGCCATGACTATCCACCCAGGAGCGCTGCTGGAACAAGATGGACGAATACCAGGAGGGAAAGTCTGAACATTGCAGGAGGGATGGTCAAATAGGAGAGACGCTCAGACGCTGATGTTGCAGATAATCTCATCCCGGCTCTAGACGCGCTCGAGGTAAATCAAGACGACTGGGCATTTGTCAATGTCGGCATCGGTGCCAATGACATTGTACGTCGTCTCACCCAGTGAAAACAGACACTACTACATTCGGTACACTTGGCCCGTGCTGATGCCTCCAGTGTGCTTTCTGTCTCACGCGTGCGTGGTGCAGATCCTGGACGTGTTGTATATGCTGACTGTACAAGCGAATATGACACAACCTGCGGGCCCACTCGTTGGAACGCCGCAGGAATTTACCAGGGGTATCAAGGATGCAGTCGAGTTGCTTCGGAAGCGGCTGCGTGAGTGCTCGTGATTTGCCATTTTCCTTTGCCATCTTGTTACAGCCTGTCCATCTTGCGGTTGGTCAGCTTGTTCAACATGTCACCTGCCCGCTTGCACTGTCCATCTTGCCACCTGCTCATCTGAAAATGCTGACCCGCGCAGCCAAGTTGATTGTGAATATAAGTCGGTATCACATTCGTCTCATACGTGCGCAACTCATCATCCAGTTGGTGTGCTTCGAGTCTCTGCGATTTACGACCTCACTGTGCAAGATCCTTACTGGTGCGTTGAATTCTGACTTGTCTTACCCCGCTCTCTCTCTCTCGTCTTACCCCTCATCCCTCACCCTCTCTCCATCTTACCCCCTCCACCCCTTCCGCCAGTAGCCAGTCCACGTTTCTGACGCCAGGCAGCCAGGGACCTCTCCAACTTTGGAACATCCCACATCTCCCACTGGAATGTTCTTGTGCGCTCTTACCTGGTCCGCTAGGCGAGGTGACTCGCAGAAAGATGGACGTCCTAGGCGAGGAGTACGACCGTGCCGTACTGGAAATGGTTAGAGACTGGGAAGTTGTAGGCAGTGCCCAATTCGGCGCCCTATGGTGTGTCCCAGCAACGCTCGACACTCGTCAAGGAGGCAGCTGATAGGTGTTTAGGCAGCCTGGATCGGCGGTCGATCTTGCCAACTGGCCGGTCGAGGCTCTCAGCCCGGTCGACTGCTTCCACCCGTCTGTTAAGGCACACGAGCGCGTCGCCGGGGGGTTCTGGAACCGCCTGACTCTGAGCCTGGTGAGTCCGGCCTCTGCCTATTCGCGATCGCGATGAGTTTCTCTACGTGTATATCGGCTCATAACCTCTGTCTGTAGGAGGAAAAGGCAAGACCGATTGTATGGGATAAGCAAGAGATATTGGTGCGATGTCTGGAGGAAGAGGATCGATTCCCTATCGGCCAAATTGGGGCTCATGAGAGCGTCTCCTCCTGGAGTGGCTGAGGGTGTGTTGGAGGGTATGACATGGCATATTCTTTCCAATGAGTGGTTATGGGTTTTGGGATATGGAGTTGTTGTACTGGAGTATTGGATGCATACATGTACTACGTGACTGGCGATGCAATGCTTGTTGTAGCCCTCTTGATTCCACTGGGAGCCCCAGGCGGAGAGTTCCGCTGGATCGTTTTCGGAAGCGGTCGGCTCGTCGAAAATCAGACTTGTGTGCCCTCTGCACTACCTTCAGCTCTACTAGACGGTGGGCATTCGGGCTCCTGAAGACCATGTCACTCCGCGCCATCCCTCGACTGCACCGGCAGGCCGCCTCTCTCGGCAAGCTGCGACGGGTCCCACTCTCCATCCGTCAGCTGTCGACCTCCTCGCGTCTCCTGGCCGACCCCTACCCTCTGCCCCTGTCCAACCCGGACCTCGCAGCGCTAGCGTCGCGATCCCCATCCGCCCCACCCCACCCAGACGAGTCGAGCGAGTATCCCCTCCCCCAGCCGCTTGACAGGACGGGAGAGGACGAGAAGACGCTGCGCGCGCGGTTGGTGTATCAGACTCGGAAGCGGGGGACGCTGGAGGCGGATCTGTTGCTGGCTACGTTTGGAAGGGACTTTTTACGCAACATGTCGGTCGACGAGATGCGCGTGTTTGATAAGGTGAGCTTACGCGCAAGCCGCATGGCAATTGTGACGTTGTGCTTTGTGCTCTATTGCCTCCATGTCGGCGGGGCAGGGAAGAGAGGAAGTGCCGGTCGATGGAGCGGAGGAAGCGCAGATGGGTGATTGACTTGTGATTGCCGATCGCTGTGGTTCGTATGAGAATATGGGAACACTGAAGTTTCGTGGGCGTCGCTCCTGGGGTACTGTATATGGCGCCGGTGCTGCTTCAGCAAGGACTGCTGTTGCCACTCCATTTCGCGGGCGGTATGGGAGTAAGAGCGCAACGGCTTGTCACTCGGGGCGAAGGAGGCTGCAGCATCATTTCCCTTGTGTGATGCTCTACGTTCTGCCTGCGCAAAGGACCCGCTGATACCGGCTGTAGCTGCTCGACGAGCCAGACTGGGATATCTACTATTGGTCGATCGGGAAGAAAGAGCCACCCCCCAAATGGAAGGACTCGGAGCTGCTGAAGAAGTGAGTGGCCCTCCCTTCCCCTCTTTCAAGCTTGCTGGGGCACGAGGATCACGCGGACATTCCGGATATGGTGAGGAGTTACACGCACGTTCGGGATATGGCGAGGATCTATGTGGACATTCCAGATATGATGCGGATCTATGTGGACGTTCCAAATCGTGACGAGGATCCAGGCCGAGGGGATGGGCTGTTAGACTCGTAGCTAACGCCTCACAGGCTACAACGGCACGCGAAAAACGAGGGCAAAGTGGTTAGGATGATGCCGGCGCTGATGCAGCAAGAGCCAGAGCTGTGACCGTGGTTCGGGTCGCTCACAAGGAGGAATTCATCGCCTCGCTCACGCCGACATTTGTAAAATTGCTGCTCCAGCTCCTGGATTGTATTCTACTGCGCGTTTCCGTATCACAAGACCGCAGGACCCTTTTCGCGACGAGCTTTGCACACACCACCCAGTCAACGCCGCGTAAAGCTGCATGGTGCATGTTTCATATGTATGGCTATCCAGGACGGAGCATCGAGTCCACACGTACAAGCATACACATGGCGTCTACCCTTTGTCGCTGTCATGAGCGCTCCCCCACGGGGTAGAACTACGATGACCTCATGCTTCTCCCGTACACGTACTTAATAAAGCCTTCCTTCTCTCTTTCCGCCGTCATCTCTTCACCACCACGTACGCTGTTCTACACCACATCAGCCAGTCGCGAAACAAAATGCAAGTAGAGAGCGTCCAAGCAGGGGTCAAGGACCTCGCGAAGCGGCTGGTATCGCTCGACCCGTGAGTTTGGGTTAGCGCTGCTCCATGCTAACGAGACGGCAGTGTCGACTTTGACTCCGCAGTCAACCAGTACTTTGAGGTGAGCTTTGGTCATGTCCGACTCCTTCGATGGGAGGTGGATGAGAACAGGTGGCTTGCCTGCCGAGGACATGGGCCTCTCCACCTCACAAGGGTTTTCCCTTGGTATGATAACTGCGGACCGTAGTTTCGGAGACTTCCCTACTCCTTCTTCTTTCCCTACGCTTGATACCCACATCATCGCCGTGACCCGCCTTAGAACTCTCATTGTCACTCTGGCAGCTCACAGCATCTGACATCATCAGGCAAACGCAGTCCTCGAGTCGCCACAATTCATAGTCAGCGGCTCAACCCGCATCAAGCAATGGTGCCTTGTCCAGACGTATCCTGCAAGCCAGAGCAAGCTTGTCGGCGAGCCCAACTATGACGAGAAGTAAGCAAACCCCGTGCACATGTTGTTTCGACCCTAGCTGAAGTGGCCAGGACTCAAATCGCCACGTTCTCATACCAGCGCACCTACACCACCCCGTACATCCCCGTCGCTTCATTTGTCTCGCAAAAGAACATCGTTCTCAACTTTGACGCCAAGTTGAGGCTCAATGTCGTCGAGGATGAAGACGTCGACCTGCTAGTAACCAAAGCCAGTGTGCGAAGACGCGAGCTGGCCCCTTTTGAAGCCTTCATGTCAGCTTCCGGAGTAGTACTAAGCGTAATGAGCTGACCGGGTCAGTCCGTGGGATTTCTTGCGTCCTCTGCTCAGTATTCCGGTGGTTGGACTGTTCATCTTGGCTGGCTTCTTGTTCCGCCACAACCCGAAGCGAGAGAATATCCCAGCGTTCGCTTATCATGCAGTGATTGAAGCGTTTCAGTCGGTATGGGTATTCCTCATTGGTGAGAAGGAGAAGTTCCAGGCGAAGGCCGTGAATTATAGTGGAGCTCAGGGCCAAAAGGTAATGGGGTAAGTGACCTTCTCTACGCTGGATATCCTCGAAATCGACTTTGTGCAGCCTTGTCCAGAAAGTCCGAAACACGGCGGCGAACATCAAGCACGACGTGGAAGTCGGTGCTAAGAACGCTGGAAACAAAGCAGGAGAGGTAAAACAGAGCGGCCAAGTATACCTGGAGGAGGCTGTCCAGACAGCGGGAAAAGTCAAGTCAGAGGCAGAGGACAAGGCGGGACAGATGGCTACTGAAGCCAAGGCGTACGCAGGCGACATTGAAGAAAAGGTCGAAGACGCCGCTCAAGACGTCGAGACGCAATGTAAGTGCAGTATTTCGATGCTCGAAGGAGCCGCTGACATCGGCCAGTTGCTGAAACCTTCGACCAAGCCGAGCAGGATGTGCCGGAAGGTGCGAAGACCCCGATGGGAGGAAGCGATCCCAATGCCCACAATGCGCCCAGCTACGCTCAGGCTGTAGCTGAGTAGTGTTGAGGCGCTGGATACCATATACTCGCATGTAGAAAACAGCTGGCCATGATAGACTAGGTGATGTACCACTTCATATGTATGTGCATGTTCTCGAAGGATGACTCCCGACAGAGATGAAACGTGGTGCCTGAGTGGCGGTGAGTATCCTGTTCCAATCGGCATCTCGTCAACGTTGACATGTGCCGTCTTTTCCGCGTTGCCACCTTTGTTTGAGCATATCAGCACATTCAGCACACGACGGCCGACTAGGGAAGCGCCAATGAAAGGGCGTTGTCTGTATGGAGTGCGAGCCAGTCGAGGTGATATCTCTGTGAGGGCCGTTGGTACTGGGAACGGTGGATTGACACGCGCGCAGACCCACGGTGAACGATGACGACGAACGCGTACGGTGTGGTGGCCATCACTGTCGACTTTGCATTTGAGCCGTCCGCCGCCTCTTGGTCAGTGACGGTACCCTTTGGTTCGTCCGTGGATGACATCGTTGGGCTTGCTCTCGAGGCGCGGGACCGAAAGGACGGTCCGGCGTGGAGGTCTCAGTGGGAGGCGCCGGCAAGTACGAGTACAAGAACTCGCCGGACGGATCATTGGGGATTGCGGGAAGTGCGTGTGGTGGAAGAAGGGAGCTGGTGGACTGAGGACCAGGTCAAGGACTACAGGAGTCGTGAGTCCGTCCAATATGCTTTCCGTGACACGCTCAAGGAAATCCCCCGTAGCCGTACTTGATCGCTCTACTGTCCTTCCGATACCAGGTGTATCGACATACGGTCTCATCCCGCCGAACTCCCGTCTTCTGACTATATCCGCACATCTGCCTAACACCACTTCCCTAGATCCGGTGGTCACGACACTCCCCGTGGTCGCTGGTACCACGACAGCCCACCTACTCGAGCAGCTCAGGTCGGAACTTGGTCTTCCCCGCGCTGCGGCGGCCATAGCGGGAGGGAAGGAGAGACAAAAACGAGTGAAGGGTCGAACGAGCATCAGCTCTGCTTGGCTGTCTGCGGGGTCTCGCGGGACAGAATCCGCCGAGGATGTGATCAGCTGGCAAGTGACGTGGAAAGGGGCAGGCTCAAGTGGAGTGCTGGCTCTAGACGAGCGAATCCTGGATAGGATCGGAAAGGAGTCAATACTGGTCATCGACGTCAGAGTGGACGAAGGCTGGCTCTTTCAGAAGACAACGACGTCCCCCGGCCTGCCTTATTCGCCTACAGAAGGAGACATGGAGCATGCTGGCTTCCAAACCCATTTATCGCCGGCTCAGCCCAACCGGGCCCTGGACACAGTTGCCAAGTCAGAAGATGTGCCAATCAGCCCTACCCCCTCAAGCAGGAGTACACGCCTCTCCGAGCTATTCCACGGCTGGCTAGAGGCCAACAAGCATCCGGCTCCACCTCCATCGCCCCAGGGGTCTGTCAAAGTGCCGCTTGGCCATCCAAGTCAGACCGCAGACGGAATACGCGGCTCTGGACCCATCGAGGTAACGGAGCTGCGGATGGCTGATGGAAGAGCCTTGAGTGTGTCGGGACCTATCAATGCGAAGCTACTCGGATTAGAGGATGGGACCTCGAGTGACAATGTTTTGAGACAGGACGCGAGCGGGGTAGGAGTGATGGGGGCACCTGGAGAATCAGAAGATAGTGGCGACGAATGGGAGCGCTTCCTTGTGAGCAGTTTCTCTCTTGTCCGCTATACGGGTGCTCAGTTGTGTAGAGTGACCTGAACCTGCACGGACCCAAGAGGGAAGCAATGGCGGCCCTATCTCCAGCGCGCAAGGCGTATCTCTTGGCGCAAACCAGGGTCTCTACAGGAGACTCGCCCTCGAAGTTCTCTTCGAGAAAGACACCAGACCACCCCAGATCACAGAGCTCCGTGTCCCTAGCTGCAGGATCAAATGCGGTCTTCGGTCGATTGCTACCACAACTCACCGGGTCGTCGAATGCTTCCTCCTCCAGCCAGTCGAAACGTCCTCTCCACGGACACGGACAACGCTGGACCAAGCGGCTCTCAATCACCAGCTTGGGAGGCTGGACAGGGGTGGCGCCAGGCGACTCTTCGGATGAAGACATGCTCACTCCAAGAGCAGAAAAGCGGAGCCTGTCTGATGACAATGAGACCAAGCCGCTCGAGAGGCAGACCACGGGCGGATTGTGGGCCTGGTGGACTGGTGCCGCCAAAGTTGAAGGAGGTAGCCCCGAATCGTTTATCAATCTCTTGAAAGATTCGTGAGTGCAGTAGCGAATATTAACTAACATAGCAGTAAGAAATCGATCTCGACCATGGTCAAGCATGTCTTATCTCTGCGCATCACATTGTCTACGGCAAAAGTGTCGTGGATTGGCGACTTTGTGGAAATTGGTGGCCTGGACACGTTGCAGAATCTCCTGGCCAAGCTGGCAATGTCAACAAGGGAAGCTGGCGATGTCAACGAGCAGGTCGTCGGAGAGGTCGTAAAGTGCCTGAGAGTGGTAATGAATACGGAGGTGAGTAGAGATGTTCAACTGACTGCATTGCTGATATGAGATAGATCGGCTTCAATGGGGTGCTCGATCGTCCCATCTTGATAAACTCCATCGGCTTGGTATTGCGCACACGATCTCTCAAGCTTCGATGTCAGGTGGCAGATGTTTTGGCAGCTTTGTGTGTGTTGTCACCTGAAGAGGGACATCCACTCGTGCTCGCCGCCATGTCTGAATTGCGAATCACCTTCAACGAGCGATTGCGCTTCACCTGGCTGGTAGAGAGTCTCGGAACGCAATCTACCGAGAATGCCGAAGAGACTGATATTTGGGAATGGCGGACAGCGGTCCTGTCTTTCTTTAATGCCCTCTCCAACTCGCCAAACATACTTGAAGCCCGATGCGAACTCAGGGGAGAGCTTCAGAGACGTGGGCTCGGGGAGGCTATCGACGTAAGTCTTTCAATGTGTGTGTTGCTGATCTGAAGGCTCTACAGCAAATGTCAGGCCCTGAGGCATTTGTCGCACAAGCTGTGTTATACCTCGAGGAAAGGGAAGAGGATTGGGCCGAACTGCGTTACCTCAACCTGGATGACGCGGCGAACACAACTCTTCATGCCGCGGCTACCGTACTCGTTCGAACCGCTTCTTGCTCATCCGACTGGGCTGCAATGGTGACCGACCTTTTGCAGAGGTGCAATACTACCCTTTCGAGAAATGTTCCAAAGTACGTGTATCCTCACCTGCCGTGCCCGCTGCTGAACAAGTGAAGGGACCATGCGTTGCGACTGCTGGTGATTTTGGACAAATTCGCCACTCACGTTCTGGATATTCTCGATCTGCAAGTATTTTCTGACTCCTCGCCGCAGACCTGATTAACGAGAGGTGCAGGTCGGAAGAATGGAACTTTGCACACGACCGTTTCAACTCCGATGTAAGGGACCTATTCCTGACTGACGGCTGGCCCGACATGGCACAGCCAACAAGAGGCGAGAACGCCATCGTTTCGTATGTGCAGGAGATTGGTAAACTGGAGCGACATGTGCAGTCTCTCATTTCCAATGTAGGCACTGTTCCTTGGGGGATCTCACTGACGAGCAATATAGTCGGAGCAACTGCGCGACCAGATAGCGACGCAGCAAGCTGAACTCATCACGCTCCGTAACCTCCGCCAGGAAGGTTCAGCCGACCAAGAGGTACGAACAGGGTAGCGCCCATGCTGGTGTCACTGACCACTTTGGGATCAGGCTGAGGGTGTCGTCCATCGCTTGATTCAGAAAGAGAAAGAGGTACAGCTCTTGTTAGCGCAGATGGAAGGGCTCGAGAGCGGGCACGAGAAGCAAGAGCGACAGGTGAGTGGCAAGCTTCTGAGCGGCCGGTAGAGCATTATAGCTGCTAAACGATTCAGCCTGGCCCCTCCTTTCGAGATAGAGAACGACTCCGCTTCGCCACGATTGTTGAGGAAAACACGGAACTGGAGAAAAGGGTTCGTTCGCTAAATCATGTCTCTATCGCAGCACGCTGACTTGGTATCTGTAGCTTACAAGTATCACTCAAGAACTAGCGCTTAGTCAGAAGGAGAGCGAGTACCTCCAACGCGCTCTCGAGACTGTTAGATCTCGTATTGTGGTACACGACGGGACCAACGACACACCCGATTCTGAGGGGGACGCAGCAGACACCCGTGCGGAGAAGATCTCTTCCGAACGGGCGCTAGATCCACACGTTGTGGCGACGGAGATAGTCGCGTCCTGGGTCAAACAGGAGGAAAGGATTGCTGCGCTGCAAGAACGACTGAGCGAGGTTGGCGGCAATCAGCGTGGCCAGCAACACTTTGATGGGTTGGCAATAGGACAGAGACAGGTCGTCTGCAGATGTCGAGAGGAGGGTAGCTGGTCACAATTGTCTCCGCCTCCGCCTCCTCCGCCGCCTCCCCCGCCGTCTCCTCCTCCGCTCCCTGCTTCATCGACCCCACAACCGACGTCAAAACCGCACAATTCGCCAGTCCCACTTCCTCCTCCTCCTCCTCCTCCTCCTCCCCATCCTTCATTTTCTGCATCTTCCACCTTCAGCCCAGTGCATGAGCCAGTATTGCCGCCCCCACCACCACCTCCGCCTCCTCCTCCGCCGCCGCCGCCGCTTGCCCCTCCTCCTCCACCGCCTCCTCCGCCTCCGCCTCCTCCTTCATCCGAGCCACGCTTCACCACGAATTTAGGCACCCCAGCTCTTCCAGTATCCCCACCCCCACCGCCGCCTCCACCACCACCGCCACCAATGTCAGCCCCTCCTGGGCCCATTGCATCCAAGCGAGCGGAAAACCTCAACAGGTCGGTAGCCCTCGCACCCCCGCCACCAGCACCTCATTTAGGAGGATCATCCAGTGGTGCTAAGAGACCACTCAAGGTATCTCTTTCCTAACATACATGTGCTGATACTCAAAGCCGTTTTTTTGGAACAAGCTTGCCGGTCGTTTGAACGGTGAGACTATCTGGGCTCAATTAGCTCCCAACGTCGGCATCAACCTCGATGATCTTGAAGACGTATTTTCGGCGGAGGTGGGGAAAGCCAAAGCCGGCAACAATCACCACAAGGCAAGGCAGACAGTAATATCGCATCTCGATATCAGTGAGTCGACCAGGTGACTGTGGTTGGCGCTAGCTGAAAGCTGCAGCCCGCTCAAACAACATCGGTATAATGCTGAAACGTTTGAAACTCTCGCCACCCAATATTAAGCAGGCTATCCTCGAGCTAAACGAAGAATCTCTTAGTGTGGACGATTTAGCCGCTATGAGCCGCATGCTGCCTACAGCTGAGGAAGCGGAGCGAATGAAAGCCTTCGAAGGAGAGATCGACAAGCTCGCCAAACCTGACCAATACTTCCGCGAGGTTAGTATCTCCGTTCCTTCCATCGTAAGCAGGATGGACGGTGTGCTGAGTACCCCAGCTCATCACAATACCAAATCTCAAGGCTCGTTTCGACGCCATGGTCTATAGAGGCCGCTTTGAACTTCATCTGGCCGAAGTCATGCCAGATCTAGGAATCCTGAGAAACGCCGCGTTCGAGCTGAGACAAAGTGAAAGAATACGCCAGGTGTTGAATGTGAGAGGAAAAGGAATCGAAATCAATTTGATGACTAATGAAGCTCAGGCAGTTCTGGCTTTGGGTAACGCCTTGAATGGGGGTACATTCAGGGGCAATGCTCAGGGCTTCCAGCTGGATGCTCTGCTCAAGGTGGGAGACAACGAGCAACCAGGATGTTCAATATTGACAAGTGGCACTCAGCTAAAGGAAACACGCACCACAAAGACGTCAGCATGCCCAACAATGCTGCACTACCTGGCTCGTGTACTCTTGCGGACGGACGCTAGGATGATATTGTTCATCGAGGACATGCCGGCGGTAGAAGCCGCGGCTCGAAGTGAGGACTACATGGAGTGGTGACGAGCAAGTTGGCTAATGGCCCCAGTTTCACTCAAAGAGCTGAATTCCTCTATCGATGCTATCCGCGTAGGCTTGAGGCACACGAAGCAGACGGTTGCCGCTCATCGTTCTGCACATCCTTCCGACCAGTTTGAATCGATTATGGTTCCTTTCGTCGAACTTGCGGTCGCGCAGGCAGAGAACCTGGAGCGCCTGCAATTGGACCTTTATGAGCAGCTCTCCCAACTCGTATCATTCTTTGGTGATAGCACTTGCAATGATGCTGCCGCCAAGTCAGAAGAACTCTTCGGCATCATCGTGGCGTTCTCCAACTCGCTGCAAAAAGCAGCGGCGGAGATAACCAAACATGCGGTCAAACCGGATCCGACAGCGAAGGATGGAATCAGAGTCGATTCAAGTATCGTCCAGACTACAGCAAACACCGGCAGCTCGACCGCCACCGGGGCGATACACGTCACGCAGCCTTCGGACGCTTTGTCAACGAGTACGATCCCACTCAGACCTCCCGATGCCACGTCCATTGGACTATCACTGCCAGGCCTTTCAGGGACGTTGGGACGGGGTACCAAAGGCTCGGTGCCGAGGGCTACAGTTCGCACGATACGAGGCACCATGTCCCGCGGAGAGCTGGACGAGGCAATTCGGACTATTCATGGTGGTGTTCGCCGGAGGGAGAGGAAGGAAGAGACGAGGGGGAATGGGAGTGGAGTGAGGTTGAGCAAGATGTTTCTGGATGGAAGGGGCAGTGTCAGGACCAAGGCTGGCGGAGGTGATGGATAGATAGATCTCATGTCTACATCCTCGTCACGCGAGGTCGATCTCAGATGCATGCTGTTTACGCTCTGGTCCGCCGTATTTCCGGTGGTGCCATTCGTCCTGTCGTGTATTTGTGCTAGCTTTAGAGTTCCCACGTTACAGCTATAGGCATCAAGAAGGAACAGCGGGTACGACGAACAACCACCGAATCACGAGTGTGCCAATGCCTTTTGCCACTCCCAGCTGACACTGCCCCTTGCGGGCATGCGCATTGACAGAGTCGACATCCTCTCACATGTATGTAGATGTATCTATCCGGTGCTTTTCGTAGACGTGCACGCTCCCTCTGACTATTCGCTAACTGTGATGTGGCGGCAAAAGTATCTCGACGCAGGAGAATCCCAGCACGGACTGTAAACGTAATCATGACTTGAGCAGTCGTTTCGATTTCAAGCTGAACGCTAGTCTCTCTTTTGCATCAGTCGATTGTCGTTTGCCCCGAGTCCCTTCTACGGTAGACCACCTGCAGCGGATGCGATGGACTCTGAATCGTCAGCACAAGGCCACGACGCACAAGCGCTGCGAGATTCGGCCCTGTGCATGCCCTTGCAGAGCCGGCAAGGTGAGCAGATTGTGACGTGGGGGCGCAGAGTGCCCGCTGAGCAGGAGCGGTCGCTGATGGGGGTTGGGCGGTAGACTTAGCTCTGGCTTTGCTCTGGTCGTTACCTCGTGATGGTCAGCCGGTCTCTCCTGTATCCATTCACTTCATGAATCTCCCTCTACTCAGCTCCTACATCCCTTCCCTTCATACTTCTCCCTCCGGCCATCCTCCATCCTTCCCCCATATCTTTCCCGCAGTAGGCTTATGCTAGTATCGTGCAACAGCGCTGACCGTTGTAGATGTCATTTCACTGAACAAGCGGATCACCTCTCTGTTGCAGAAGGATATAGTCGGGGTAAGTGGCCATGATACCTTCCCTGGTCACGGGGCACTAGCTCGTCTATCACGAGCACAATTGATCTCAGCAGGCTCTACCTCCCGAGCTTTCTCTGCAAGTGCTAGTGCACCTCAGCTTGAGTGATCTGACAGCGTGTGCATCCGTGTCTCGTAAATGGGCAAAATTGACCAACGACCAAGGTACCGTCCCGTCGAGCGACTAGCCCCGCAGAAAGTAATGATCTGATTCCATATAGCCCTTTGGTCTCGCCTTTGCGCCCGCCATGATCCGCCAATCATTCCGAGCCACCCTACCTGGGCCGATGTGTCCCTCCAGCGCCAACTTCTCCATCTGGCCCAACAGCAGTCCTCCGTTCCCCAGCACGTCGACGAAGGCGGTAATGAGTCGGGCCAGGACGACCCGGATCTGATGGATCCCGTCTCAGGCGCCGGGGGTATGGGCGGCGGAGGTGGTGTCGACCCGCTAGAGTTCACGGGCGGCGTAAGGCGCAAAGTCTGGGAATGGACCGCAAGGTCAAACGACGGCCTACCCTTGAACTTTCGCACGGCGACTGATCCTTTTGCCCGCCACGGCGGCACATCAAGCGCCGGGACTGAGCCTGCCCTCGCAGCTTTTCGGGAACCGCCCATCGAGTCGCACCTAGCCCTACCTACTTCAGCACCGTCTGTCAACTACAAGCACCTGTACATCGCCTACACTAATATCCAGCGCCGCTTCCGCTCATACCCATTCTCGCCTCAGGCACCCAACGTCCCACCACCACGCCCATCCGTGCCGATGACATCTGCTTCCAGACCCCGAGCGACCTTCCGCCTCAGACGACAGGCAGTCGACGCGATAGACTCTATCCAGACGGGCGGCTTGCCTGGACATTCGGAAGCAGTCTACTCCCTAGACCTGATTCATGAGCGCATGTCTATCATGATGACTCAACCGCGCTCGGCGAGTCAGAACGATCTCTCATTTGAATCTCAGAGCAACCTTGCGACACTCAAGTCAGGAAACGGGATGGGTCTGGCTACACTACGAGGTCCTCACAGGGACAGGACAGCAAATGATCCACTAGTCTTCTCGGGCCGAGAATGGTTGTTGAGTGGTTCGCGAGATCAAACTATGCGGCTTTGGCAACTCTCGGCACCTCGACCTCGAGTGGTCAAAGTCTTCCACAGCGGGCATACGTCCTCCGTATTGTCACATTTTGTAGGGCGCATTCCGGTTCACTCCGACTCAGACGACACTTCGCCCGGCAGAAAACGCGAGGCTACTTTCGAGCGACTGTCGCCCAGGAAGGGCAAGGACGTGCAGGGCCACAGGCTGGTGGCTGTAAGTGGTGGCAGTGATGGCAGGATATGCCTGTGGGATATCGAGCATGGAGACGGGACGCCGGAGAACGTAGTTCAAGCCCATACAGGCGGTGTGCTGTGTGTCAGAGGGAACGACGAGTACATCGTCTCCTGTTCCAAAGGTGAGTCCACACTACCGTCATGACGCTGCGAGGGTGTCGCTGAGCATACAGACCGCACCATCAAGGTCTTTGACATCAACACACTCAAGCTCCAGCTGGTGATTGGAGCAGGCGAGGACAATCACCCCCAGCTTGGCCCAGTCAATGCCGTCGGGATATCAAAGGACTATGTCATTTCAGCCTCGGGAGATCGCAACCTGCGCGTATGGTGCATCAGGACAGGTGCTCTACTGGCTTCGCTCGAGGCGCATCGGGGAATTGCCTCAATCGCCTTTGACGCTTCCGGCAAGCCGCCACCTGCTTACCAGGGTCGGCATGCAGATGTGGTGTATCGGGGAACAATCATCACGGGGGCTACCGATGCAAGCATCAGGACCTTCCACCTTGTTTCGATACCGAACGATACTGAGATGGAGCTCGAGCCACCTCTGCGAGACTTGTCGTTTCAAGAAATGCTCGAGGTGCCTATGCACAGGGACGAGTCGAGCGACGTACTGGAAACCGAGAACGGAAAGAGACTCGTCATTGAACGCGCGCAGAGGATGTGGTCCGCCTGCGTGTGCTGTCCTCCTCGTAATCTCGATTCGACTTGCACAGCCTGCATGAACAGAGGACACATAGACCTGGTCAGAAGCGTGTGCAGCCTGAATGGCATGGTCATTTCAGGCAGCTACGACGGGACTGTCAAGGTGAGTTTAGCGCATCCTCTACCGCCTGACGCCTGCGCGGGTTCTCGAGATTGGGATGGGATGCTGACGGGGTGTATTCGTAGCTGTGGGACAAGGATTCGGGACAGCGCATTGGCGATCTGTTCGGCGCGCACATGGGAAGAGTCTTCAGCGTGGTCGCGGACAATACCAAGGTCGTCTCGGCGGGCTCTGACTGTCGTATCGTGGTCTGGGATTTCGCCCAAGGGATCGACACTTCCTTCATTTCCCGTTGATCTTTCCTTTTGAGACTCTCCCCCTAGCCATTTCCCCTTCACTTTGCCTTTTGATCATGTAGTCTCCATCGATTTGTTGCTTTGTCAGCACGGCACCAGAACCTGTGCTTGTACCCCACCTGCATTTGACGAACTAACGAATGTACGACCATAGTATCATGACTATTATGAAAGTATGTGCATGTCCACATGTCCTGGCCGTTATAGAACTAGACAAACGACTCGAGGTCTGCGAGTTCTGAGAAACCGACGTTATTGTGTCCCATCGGCGCTGTAGGGCTCGCAAGAGCCTTGTGCCGTCTACTCGCGTTAGTCTAGTCAAGCGCAATGCGAGTGACGAGCCAAGCGCACGGCAGGGATACGCAAACGGCGCAGACGGCGGAAAGCAAATGACGTACCGCTCGCCAGCTGCTTGGCTAGGAAAGGAAGCGAACAAATCGGGATGTTTGGGTAATGGGTTTTCGCTGTACATTCCACATCAGCTCGTTTCGCCGGAATGGAGGAATGTGCGTAAAACGTACAGGAAGTATTGGTGTTTGCCCGCTTGGTCTGCACTGATGCGGCGGGCTGGGTCGTATCGCAGTAGTTCTGTCAAGAGGTTATGTCCCTCTGAAGAGAGGTGTTTGAATTTCTGCCGAAGAGTCGAGAACCTGTGAAGTGAGTTAGACTCAATGACGATCTCGAAGCCCCAAGGAGTTCACCCAATAAGAAGAGTCATGTACAAAGGACTTACGGTGGTCCAATGGGGTTGAGGTTCTTGACTAGAGGCAAGGAACCGTAGCCAGGCCAAACATCGTCGTTAGGCTGCCCTAGCAGGGTATAGATCTGGGCCAGGTGAGTGGGTGGCGATGACTAGCAGACGACGACGAGGACGATCGCTCACTCGGTTGATCTGGTCGATCTCTCCTCGACCGGGGAAGAGCGGCTCGCCCGTCATGAGTTCTGCAAAGATGCAGCCTACAGACCACATGTCGACTGCAGTGGTGTATTCCTTGGCGCCGAGGAGAAGTTCAGGCGACCTAGGGGTTTCAGCACATATGACGAGTACTGCACGGAGAGAAGTCCAACAGAAGAGTAAGACGGGCACCGAGAGCACAATGGGCACCGAGAACACAACGGGCACGATACACAAGATGCTGGAAACAAGCACGCACCTGTACCACAGGGTCACGACGAGCTGGGTCATCTCGCCTAGCGGATCGCCAAACTTCCGGGCGAGACCAAAGTCCGCGACCTTGATTTGGCCCCGGTTGTTCATCAGGAGATTCGACGTTTTGAGATCCCGGTGCAGCTGTTCTCGTCAGACGTGCCAGTATGGGACAAGAGGTGTCATGGCACTGACAATCCAGTTGGAGTGGCAATGTGCGACTGCAGAGAGGAGCTGTTTCATCATCGTCTTGATTTCAGACTGGAGGAATGGATGAGGCATGTCGGCGAGGAGTGTCTTGAGGTCGTGCTCTATAAACGGCATGACGATGAAGATTCTATGACAACGAGTCAGCCGGTTGATCAGGGTGGTTTGAAACGAGTGAGATTGAAGGGTTGGGGCTAGGACGTACTGATTAAGGGTTTCCCCGACGACAATCTCCCGCACTCCTACGACATTCTCATGTTCTCCGCCGACCATGAGGGCCATGACCTCGCGCAAGCTCGTGATTGGGAACCCCTGTTTCTCCTCCTCGAGCTTGAGCTTCTTAAGCGCATAGATCCCGCCGGTATCGTTGCATCGCGCACGAAATACCACGCCATACGTCCCTTCCTCGATGTGGTTCAGACGGGTGTAGTTGTACACCGACCGACAGGAGACGAGCGGTGGGTGAGCAGATCGCGGCGGAGCCAAGTGCGAGCGCCCTAGCGGCGGTGGCGTCTCGACTGCCATTGGAGCGAAACGATCTTTCGAGCCTCTAGGAGAGACAGGAGATGGATGCTGCCGGGGGGATGATGGCCCCGCACCAGGCGTGGACGTCTCGGACGCTTCGGACAGGTCGAGATTTTCGTCTGGCCGACGGATACGCCTGGGCCGTACGAGCCGGCGTTTAATAGCTGGTGCAGAGCCGGAGTGAACACCGTCTTGCTCTTCCTCCTCGTTCTCCCACTTTGAGCGCCGCTTGACGGCCGCATCCTCTGGTGAAGCCATTTCCCAACTTCTGTAGACTGGAGGATATTGTGAAAGAGCCGACAGGTTCTTCAAAGACTCGCTCGCGTGGCTCCCACGTGTAAACTCCAAATGACGGCATGATCGGCGGCGACCGTTTGCTCGGGAAATTGGGTATGACACTGGTTTGCTGGGCATTGCTGGGCATTGTCACTTTCATCCACCTCATTATTGTCATTCTCGCGATCGGTCGAACATCTCTCGCAACGTCGTCTTGATGACACTCACGTAGACTGTACCACATCCCATGGGACCCTTCGTCGCGCAGCTTTGCGCATTATGTAGGAAGAATTGGTGAGTCACACGCCCCACGCCCCGATCGCGCGACTGCGAGCCCGATTGCACAAGTTGACTTGCTGGGGAAGGATCATTCTCTGGAGACATAAATGTATCAACTTGCTGCGATGCGTTCTTCTGCCAATCGCATACGCTGCCTTCTTTGCAAAGGCACAGGTGAGTCTCGGCCGCCCATGTCATGTCCGGCAGCTGACAGCCCTCGAGGACTTCTTCACCACACGGTCAATTGTCAGCCTTCCTTCTGTTTCGGATTCATCCGCGTGAACTGACAAGCTTTCAGCTCGGTCAAGGACACGTCGCCCCGCTTCTTCCTCTCCCTACGGAGCTTGGCGCGAGCAGAATCGTCTGGTCGCCACCAAGAGCAGCGGCGACTAATGCAACCCTTGACTCCTTCTTTGACCAACTCATGGGCCAAGCGCTAGCAGGTGTTTCCGGTTCGATCGAGAAAGTGAAGAACAGCACGTATATCGACCAGTCGTGCCCACAGAACTACAACGGACTGAGCGACTGCTATGCGGCAGTATCCTTCGGTGCGGTCGACGAGGCAGCACGGACATTGGTACGACCTAGAACATACATGCACAAGCATCGCGTACTTATGGTTTTCAGACATACACCCTTCGAAGCGACTTTGGTCTGACTAGCGTGGACGTCGACGACCATACGAAAGACGATGTCCAGCTTCGATTATTGCCCTTTCAGTGGGCTATCGAGAGCGTGAGTGATATCTGTCCTCGCAGGCTCGGCTCACTCCCCAGACCTTTATCGAAATGGCCACTGGTACTGCCCCACCAGCGCCACTGTCATGGGAGTACACCAACCAGTCTATCGCCGAGTTTGATGAAGCAAATCGCTTGTGTATGTCTCCAGCTAGGTCTTCGTAGTTGTACACTGACATTCCATCTCAGCGTATCTGAGAGGCATTCGCTCACTGATTGTCTTGGCATTCTTTCTGTTGTTCCTGGGTGTCGTATATCAGGTGGGTTCCTAATACACTCATGGACATTGGTTAATAAAATCTATAGCTCCCAGGAAGTATGGCACTCGAACGGGCTTCCTCGCTTACCGCTCATCTGACCGCAATGGGGTGTGGCAAGTCTGCACGAATCATGTAAGCATCCACTGCTGTCGAGAATATCGGATCGCTGAAGGTAGATAGATCTTGGCATCTAAGCATTTCGGCCGCATATTTCCCAGCGTGGATCTGCTCAGCAGCGATCTTTCAGCATTTTATATTCACAAATACGAATGCCGGCCTCTTCATTGCATTGTACATTGTCACCGGGCTCAGCTTGGCAAGTTGGACTATATTGATACAAGCTGTGTTTGCGACGGCCCCCACCCTGGCTGCTATCACATGTAAGCTGCCAGATCTCGCGACTGCAAAGGCAAGCTCATCCGGTAGCTACCTTTCTTGCGATCATTCTCGCTGTCGGCGCCCTACTGTCCGGCAATGGCATTGGAATGCAATTGGGCCTCACGCTAGTCTGCCCGCCGATGTTTTACGTCTACTTCACAAAAGCCCTTACCGCTTGGGAGCTGGTTCCTCAAGACCCTAATCTATTGCATAAGAGCCCTCAAGGGGATCCAGCCATCATTGGCTTGCTCCTCGTTGCTATCGTATGTGCTATCTCCGAGATGATGGCTACAACTCACACGCACCTACACAGCTTGACATATTCCTCTTTCCTCTGTTGGCGTCATGGCTTGAGGATTTCATATACGATGTTCGCGGACCTCAAGCAAACAACAATATGCTGAAACGAGCCTTGCATCGTTCTCGTTCAAGGATCAGCTTGCCGGAGGGAGTCGCCATCCAACTGAACCATCTCCGGAAGAAGTATCGTACTCGACGAGGTGGATTCCTCTTCGGAGGCAAACCAGTCGTAGCGATCGAGGATCTCTCGTTCTCAGTGCCAAAAGTGAGTATTATTGACTTCTCAAAACGTGCACGCTAATTGGGCCCCGCAGGGAGAAATATTCTGCCTGCTCGGTAGAAACGGAGCGGCAAAGTCTACAACACTTTCGGCCATCGCACGGTTAATCAAGCTGACGAGTGGCGAAATTCGATATGCAAACGATCTGCATGTGGGTTTGGCGTCACAAAAGGATGTGCTGTGGGCCGACCTTACCTGCCGACAGGTATGCACATTTTCGGGGGAGCATTTCTTCGGTATATTGATGAGAGCAGCACGTAGCGCTCTGGCGAGCCATCAAGACGTCCTCTGGACATCATCAATCAGAAACGGATGAAGAATTGCTTGCTCGCTGTGACTTGGTCCCGAAAGTTGGATTTCTCTCCAAGAATCTCTCTGGCGGGCAAAAACGCAAACTGCAACTGGCCTGCGCACTGGCGGGAGGGTCGAATCTGCTCTTGCTGGATGAGATCACTTCAGGACTGGATCCGCTTAGTAGGAGAGCAATCTGGAAATTGATCACCGCCAACCGTGGCTCCTCAACCATCATCCTCACCACTCATTGTGAGTCAGGGACACAGAGAGCTGCGGTTCATGTTAACCTCCCATAGTCCTCGATGAGGCAGACTACCTCGGCGACAAGGTCGCCATCTTGCAACAACCGGGTCGACTGCTTGCGTTGGATAGTCCTGTCGGACTCAAAACGCAACTGGGTCGCGGCTACACGATCGCGATCAGTTCTCAGACACCGCAGGGTCAGCTACTAGCGAAGATCATGGGTAAGGAGATCCCCGACTCTGTTTCTCGGGATGCCCGTGGTAAACATCTCATCTCGACCACCTCATCGGATTTGAGCCATGTACGCAAAGTCCTTGTGCGCCTAAGGGAAGCCCGGTATTCAGGTGTGGATGTCGACTTCCAGGTCAACTCAGCAACGCTAGAAGAAGTCTTCCTCGATCTGAACACTGCCCCGGAGGAACCAGACTCGGCGCTGACCTCGCGTACCTCGAGCTCTACTCCGTGCACTTCGTCTCCGACGCTGAATGTGTCGGACGAACCCAAAGATCTCGAATTGGCTGTGGTCGAAACCTCAGCGAAAGGCTCCAACTCACTATTGCTCACGAGAGGCCGCAAGCCTTCTTACCTTCTCGCAATTCCCCGGGATGCCTGGACTGTATTTCGGAAACGCCTTATCGTGCTACGTCGATCGTGGTTACTACCAATCATCGCCATAGCGGTTGTAGTCTGTGCTGCGAGTATCCCTCTATTCTTCATGAACGAGCGATCACAGACCTGTGCCCTTGATATCCGCTACGCCACACTTCAGAAACTTACGTATCCCCTTTCGGGATATCCTGCAGTATACACGCCAGTGGTCCTCGCACCAGCAACCGCGTTTGGAAACATTACGCTGCCGACAGAGTACGTCCGTACCGCAGAGGACAACGCATCGTTCGTCGATTTATTCGCAGATGGAGCGTATAACACCAACAATATCACGTTTGGGGGAATATCGCTTGCTTCGGATCCAACGACACAGTCATCGCTCTTTGCATGGGAGGGAGCAGACCTGTTAAACAAGGGCCCTTCGGCTCTCAACTTTCTGTCCAATGCGGTCCTCGATGCGATTTCGCCGCCTGAGGGAGGTTTAACCATCGATAACGAGTTCCGGATACAAGCGCAGTTCAAGTATCTGGCTACACCAGTGAGTTTCACTGAGCCCTTTAGCGCGACAGTCTCCGTAGTCAGAGCTGACAGTCACATCAATAGTCCTTCTGGCAGACTGCAGATGCAATGAAGTGGATTGCGTTCTAGTGAGTTGCATGCGCGCTACAACACTGCCTCCCAATTGTTTACAACATGGCGTGTTGAGTTGATTCAAAACAGTGGTCTGGGCGTGGCGGTTTGGCCCGCATTCGCGGCGATCTACCCGATCCTGGAGAAAGCCTCCAACGTGCGTTCCAACCAGTACAGGTCAGTTAAACTCTTCCGAGCCCTTATTCCCGTCGAAACTATTGGCTGAGTAGTTCTGCAGCAATGGCGCAACTCCCGTCTCTCTCTGGCTGGGACATCTTCTTCACGATACTCCTGCGATCCTCCTTATCTCGACCCTTGTGACCGTTCTGCTTGCGACATTGTCTAACCAATTCACCGCGTACGGTTTCGTCTGGACATGCCTTGTCCTCTACGGGATTTCCGGAACGCTGTTCGCGTATTGCGCGGCATTGTGGCTGGAAAGTGCTTTGGCCGGTTGGGCGATTGTGGCAGGCCTGAACGTGATCCTCTTCTTGCTGTATCTGTAAGTCTCCGATCCCGATATGAGGCCTACCTTGCTAAGCGTTTCGAGTGCATCTTATCTCTTGATTTTGACCTATGATCGGAGTTCTAACGCGACCTCGCATATGACCATCTGCCACTTCACGATAGGTCTTATCAGTCCAGTGCCGAATATGAGTGAGTGAAGTCCCTGTCGTTCAATTCCGGCACTGACTTTCCAGTCCGGGCGACGCTTGTCTCTATGAACCTGTTTTCTCTCCTTTGCGATGGACTGGGCAACTACGCGTCCCGATCCTTGTCTTCCCTTTACCTCTTTGGTGGTCCAATTCTCTACATGATCGTGCAAGCTGTCGTCGCCTTCGGCCTCCTAGTCTATGTGGACTCTGGATCGCCACTGCCTTCCTTCCTCCGACGTCGAGCAAACAAGGAGGCGTTCACGGTAGAGGCCACTACAATGACCGACGTTCTCGAAGAGAAGGAGCGGTTAGACAGAGGGTCGAACGACACTCTGCAGGTGTCGCGCTTGAAGAAGCGGTACACTGGCGCGGCTAGGAGCGCGGTGGATGATGTATCGTTTGGAGTGAATGAGGGAGAAACATTCGCGCTGATCGGGCCTAATGGAGCCGGCAAGACCACCACGCTAGCCTGCATCCGAGGAGTGGTGAGCTACAATGCTATACGTTTCGTGCCAGCTGATGGTGTTGGACGCAGGAACTGCCAACAGGAGGTGACGTGCTGGTCAACGGATACTCTGTGATCAAGCGGAGAAATGCTGCGTGAGTTCTTGCGGGCTGAGGGTGTTTATAGACCTGATCTGATGATCTACAGCCGAGGGTATCTTGGAGTCTGTCCGCAGGTCAACGCGATCGATTCGGCTTTGACAGGTCAGCTCCATTCGTTGATGTAGATGAAGCTGACTCGAATAGTTCGCCAGCACTTGCAGATCTATGCGAGGCTCAAAGGGGTGCCTCGTAAGGCCATTGCGGCGGACATACATACCCTTCTCTCAGCTTCTGGTCTGCTACCGAAAGCCGACCAGCTGGCTACCAGTTTGAGTGGCGGCAATCAGCGGAAACTCAGTTTGGCCATGGCGCTGATCGGTGACCGACCTGTCGTGTTGATCGACGAGTTTAGCAGCGGAGTCGATCCGTTCAGTAAGCGGGAGGCTTGGAGTACTGTGAGTCATGAAAGTTGCGAGCAAATCTTGTCCACCGCAAACCTTGACATCCACCGACAACCTTTGAGCTTCGCGCGGACAACCGTTTGGACTGATATGCGCTAGCTGGAGAGATTGACCGCAGACCGAGCAGTGGTCATGACGACGCATAGCATGGAGGAGGTTGATGCACTCGCCAGTCGAGTAGGAATCATAGCGTCGCGTATGCTGGGTGAGTGTCCAATTCAGCATTCAGCGAGCCCTCAACATTCGAGCCGCAGCTGAAGTATCCATGTAGCTGTTGGTACTCCAGGTGACCTGAAAGGTCGCTTCGCAACGTACGAGCTGCACATGGCGTCCGAGCGAGTCGAGAGTGTCCTGGCGACTCTGCATCGCAGGGGCTTTGTAGGTGCTCAGAGGAGTCTGGACACTAGCACGCGCGTCAGTGTGCCTGGGGTGAGAGAGGACGAGCTGGGCAGGTTGCTCGAGGTGATGGAGGGATTGGACGGAGGTGCAGGGATGACCATTCATGAGTGAGTTGTTTTGTAACTTGAGAAGGGTGTCGTTCTGGTCTGTGTTTCGTAACTTGGCAGGGTGTCGTTTCTGGTCTGCGGGATCCGATGGGGGCTGACCGAGTGCAGGGCATCGACGGAGACTGCTTTCCTAGAGATTGTGAGGAGTCATAACGTGCAGGAAGAAGAGGGGCGAGTGGCGCCGAAGCGCCGCTGGTGGAAGCGGGTCTTGTAGGTGCCGCGTGGGAGGTGCTCGGGACGCGCCCGGGTGGTTGGTTATCTTTCAGACATCCGAGGACATTTGTAGCGTACACGACTCGACACGCCATACATGCATTGCTAGTCACGTCATGATAACCTAAGGAATTAGTAAATGAGATGGATGCGTACGGCGTGACTGGTGATTCTGCGGGGTTTGAGCGAGTGGCGGTGTGGGGAAATGTGTGGGGGAATTGGTATTTTGCCGTCACGAGACCAGTAGTGCTTTTGATGGCTACTTGGTGTGGAAAATGGCGCGAGGGGGGGGGGAGGATCAAACAAGGGCAGGGTATATATATGTATGGGGGGTGCATGCTCGTCACTGCAAGTACAACACTTACTACCACCTACTCTACTAGATCGACTACAGCGTTGCTTGACGGCTGACACCACCAACACTTGAATTGATACGCGATGACTAGGACAGAGGTACGTCCCCTCCCTTGTCGTTTACCTCTGCCGTCTCCCTTGCCTTTCTCCTCCCTTGGCTTGTTGCCTGGCCTGTGTATCTCGCCGGTGCATCTTACTTGGTATCGTTGTGCGAGAGCTGATGCAGTCTCTCCGTGTCTTTACCGTGTTCGCTCCTTGCCTTTCTCCTACGCCGACGTCCACCCTCCACCTCAACTTCCACCCTCCACTTCCTCTACCTCTCTACCTCTACTACCTCTATTCTGCCCTACCTCATCTCTATTTCTGCGCTACGTGCCTGCGTCCAACTATACGCCTACGCGTACGGATACCTAACGTCTTGCCGCGGCCCTGCACTACCGTCGTCACCGACGCTGGTGTCGCCAACTGCCGCTCGTGCCGTCGGGACATGTCGGACTCTGGCTGTCGCTCTGACTGTCGCTCTCTCACAATGGCCCATTCTCCCCGTCCTGTCCCGTGGCCATGACTACCGTTCTGACGCTGTCGGAACACTACCTGCACTGATACTGCTCACCCCGCTGTGCTCGTCTTTCCCTTCTCTTCAACCTCCCCTCCACCCCTTCTTCCTTCTTCCTCCTCCCTTCCTTCCTCCCTTCCTCCTTTGCTACCTTTGACTGCATCCCGCAAATCCCTCATTCTACGTCTCCCTTTGCTCCACCTTGGTTCAAACGACCCTGACTGCCCAATCATCCCCCCGCTGTCCGTTACATTCGTTTCGACTCCTATACCTCCGCCACACCTACCTACACACCTAACCTCCACACCCAACCCACACACCTACACACCCATCTACACCAACCCAAACCTACCCACACCACCCACACCACCCACACCACCCACACCACCCACACCACCCACACCACCCACACCACCCACACCACCCACACCACCCACACCACCCACAGCGCAACCAAAACCCCGCGGCGCTCGCCAAGGACCGCCACTCGCGGTCCGGCCTGACCAAGTCGGAGCAAGACCGCAAGGGCGGCGCAGGCGCGCACAACTGGGGCTCGTACCGCCAGCAGCAGCAGCAGGAGCTCAGTGGCGACCTGGACGCCAACGTCGATCTCTCCAACGCGACGTTTGAGGACGCGCCGACCGGCGCCGACACTCGGGACGACGTCGACGCTGACGTCGACGCCGACGCCGATGCCGAGGGGGAGGCGGGTCTGGACGGGCTCGCGCCGCTGCCCAAGATCAAGGACGAGATGACAAACGGGCATACCAAGGACCTGGCCAAGGAGGTGATCGCTGCGAGCCCGGCGGAAAGTATGGGCAGTATGGCGAGCGTCGAGAGCCCCGGCGTGACGAGGCGCATGAGTGGCGTGAGCGACGAGGAGCGAAGAGAGGCCGGCGTGTTCCGCAAGCGCGCGCTCAGCAAGGGCGGTGAGTTGTCACTGGCTGGCCCAGCGGCCTGTCCCTTCCGTGGCTTTCTATCTGTTCTTTCCCTCTCTGTGGCTTTTATCTGTTCTTTCCCTTCTCTTGGATCCGCCTCTCATCTACTCGGGGAGCGCCGACGCTGACGCTGCTCGCGCAGATCTCAACCTCAACGATATCGCAAGGACCTCGTACGGCGTGCAATCGCCCCCGATCGCTACGTCTCCCATCAAGAACAAGGGCTCTTACTTTGTACGTCCGGGCGTCTCTACCTGAATCCATCTCGGCGCCGTCGCCCACAAGTCTCGGCTGCCTGAGTTCCTCTCGTCGTCCAAAGCCTGTCGACTACGTGGATCGCTCTCGTCAGGTGGAGACTGACAGTGTCACAGAAGTAAGCCATACTCGGCATTGACACAGCACACACAGCACTGCACACGACGCACTACTCCATGTGACTCGAGGTTTCGGGCGAAGTGAGGAGGTTCCGGAGAATCAACATTGTACAATGGCAGAAGTAAACACAGGACGAGATGAGCCCGCGGGCGAGCATACGAGGTGTACGATATGTGTTTTCAGAAGAATGACAAATGAATATCAATGCCGATGCGATGCGCAGATTTAAGTACAGTACAATTGGGACAATGGCTGGTCGGGGTCAAGAGTGGCATGTAAACTTCTGGCTTGATGCTATCCAGGTCGGCAGCCGCCTCAGCGTCAGGGCCAAGCTCGTCCTGACGTCAACACGGACGCCGGAATGGCAACAGCTCGTCTGGACGCAAGCTCGCCGGACGGCACCGACTCAGAGGCGTGAGTACAACACGTCGCCACCTGTATCCAAGCAGAGCCCGCGCCGCGTAATGACATTTGTTCATGCATTCAGATGCGTTTTGCTCAGAGCACCCCCTACAGCCGGCTGAGAATGGCGTCCGTGTACTCTTTTGTGCTTGCTTTTCCTCCCAGATCGCCGGTGATGTGTTTGCCCTCTGCGATCGTCGCCAGTGCTGCCTTTTCAATCGTGTCGGCGTAATCATACAGCCCCATGTGTCTGCCATGTCAGCGCAAGTCCATGTCCATATCCATATCCATGTCCAAGGTATTTCACGTAGACGGTGGAGGTGGTCCAAGCCATTTCACGTAGACGGTGGAGGTGGGGAGGCCACAGCAAACTCAAGACAAAGACGGCGAGAAGAGACAACACCTACCGGAGCATCATAAGTGAGGAGAGGAGGAGGGCGGTGGGGTTGGCGAGGCCTTTCCCGGCGATATCAGGCGCAGAACCGTGGACTGCCTCGAATATGGATGCATCTCGACCGATGTTGCCGGATGGAGTGAGACCGAGACCGCCAATCAGGCCAGCAGACAAGTCGGACAGAATATCACCGTACCTATCCGGATGTCAGCTCGGGACGGTGCAGCTAGGAGTGAAGCTGACAAGTTGGGCATGACCATGACGCGGTCGGCAAAGGGAGTGGGGTCCGTGGCGATGCTGAGGCACACTCGGTCGAGCAGGTCCTCGGAGTATTTGATTTTAGGGTAGTCTTTCGCAACCTGATTCATCATCAACTTGGCAATTCCGAGGTGAGTGCGAAGCGGACCTCTCGGCAGGCGGTGAGGAACATGCCGTCTGACATCTTCATGATGTTGGCTTTGTGCACGGCGGTGACCTCGCCTCGACCGTTCTCCGACCTGCGTGAGGTCAGTCCTGCTACACCGTTTCCGCGCGGTAACCTCACGCGTAGTGGAAGGCATAGCGTGCGACTCGCTCAGAAGCATCGTGGGTGATCAGCTTGATGGACTGGACCACACCGTCGACGATCTGCACTCGTCAGCGGAAGAGAATAGTTGGCGGGAAAGTAGCCAACCTCATGTTCGATACCAGAGTATTCCCCTTCGGTGTTTTCCCGGATTAGCACAGTGTTAACGTTATCGTACCTATCATAGTTAGCACGCCTATACGTCCCGATGAGGTTTGACATACGCGGTCTTGTACCCTTTGATGGAGACACATGGGCGGACATTTGCAAAGAGGTTGAATGTTCGTCGAAGAGTCAAGTTGAGCGAGACGTGACCCTTGCCAATTGGAGTTGCTAAGGGACCTTTGAGAGCGACGGTGTTCTTCTTGATCGACTTGATGGCATCGGGAGGAATGGCAGTCTTTCCGTCGACCTACACTTTGCTTAGCCCGCTGTCCGAGTGGCGTCCAAGTGGCGATGTTCCAGAGTAAACTCACCAGTGTTGGTGTAACATCAACCTCTTCCCATTTGATTGGGGCCTACACCTTGTCAGCAAGCTGCACGCTCTGGCTGGAAAACGTACCTTGGCCGCCTTGAAGATAGTCTTCACAGAGTCGGCAATCTCAGGACCAATACCTGATCAATTGAGCTATGTATGCAGACAAGAGCAGCAATAGCTCACCGTCGCCAGCAACCATCGTGACTGTGTAGTTCCCCTAACCAACCCTCGATGTCAGCTCGCTGCACCAGACAACGAAGAAAAACGAGAAGGAAACACACATCTGGGCCCTTCTTGCCGGCGAAGGCAGAGGTCGGAGTCGAGGAGCCGAAAGCCGAGTTGTAGGCCCGAGTAGAGACCTATGGATGGGTCAGCGATTACTCGACAGTGTCCTTGCCAAGGAAAGTGAAGAGAAGGAAGCAGGAAACCGGGATGGAGGCATGTTATCGCAAATTGGTAGCGAACCTGGAGAGACCGCAGGGAAGACGCCACACTGCGTCCAGCTGATCTTGAGAGCATGGTGGACGTGGGAGAGGGTTGAGAAGGGTGGAACAAGGGAGAGAGGTTGCGTGGCTTTCGAGATACACAAAGAACACTGTCCAACTTTGTCTTTGGTCCGAAGTGGAATGTCGTCGTTGGGATTCCTGGGTTTTGTGTGTCGGACGAATACGGCCGAGCAAGACCGATCGGGGGAGAGTTTGATAGACTTGATCCCGTATGACTCGTTTTAAAAGAATGCCAGATCAGTATTAGTCGGGATTAATGTATTTTTTTATTTGGATCTTTCGTTAATCTTTATTTGATTCCGGTTGAAGATTTGACGCAGGGAACCGGGCCTCGTGACGGCAAAAAAAAGTTGAGCGGGGAAGGATATCCTTGCCTCCTCTCTACTATCATCCACCTCGACTCTTCATCTTTCACACCACCACACAAAAATGGCTAAAGCATCAAAGACCGCCGCTGCGCCTGTCGCAGCTGCAGCCAAGGCCAACGCTGACAAGAAGGCAATCACCAAGTCCAAGAAGGAAGGCAAGAAGGTCGCCTCTGCCCCCGTGCCGGTGGCTCCAGTCAAGGTGAGTTGTTCGTGCCCGACTCAGGTCGCAATGGCGTTGCTCCTCCTAGCGACGAGCCATTTGTAGTAGTTGTTACGCGCGTTTGTTCCAGCTTGCACATCATCGTGCTTGCACTTTGTGACTGTGAGCTGATGGGCCTGTTTTGTAGGAGAAGAAGAAGGAGAAGAAGGCAAAGAAGGAGCCTACTCCTCCCCCTCCCCCATCCGAGAGCTCTTCCTCCGAGGAGGAAGAAGAGGACGAATCCGAATCCGAGTCACAGTCAGAGTCCGAGGACGACGACTCGTCATCTGACGACTCTTCCGTTGCTTCCTCTGAAGAAGAGGTCTCAAAAACTACTGCTCCTGCTGCTGTGCGGTTTGGCCATTCAACTTGATACCTATGCTGATCCCTGCCCAGGCAGACGAGTCTGACGAGTCTTCGGACGAGGACTCCTCCGAGGACGAAGAAGCCAAGCCCGCTGCCAAGGTCAACGGTGCCGCCGCTGCTGCTACCGACGAGGACAGCTCGGACGAGGAAAGCTCAGACGACGAAGCCGTTGAGCCCGAGCCCATTGATGACTCCACCGAGGCCAGCTCCTATGACGACAGTGAAGAGGAGGAGGCTACCCCTGCCGCTAAAGCCGCTGTCTCCGATGAGGACAGCAGCGACGAGGATGCGGACGAGGACGAGGACGAGGAGGAAGAGGAGGCCAAGCCGGCTGCCAATGGCAAGGGTCAGTTGTCCCTTGCTCCCTTTCGAGAATCTGGCTGATCGACCCAGCGTCCAAGCGCAAAGCTGAGGCCGAGGCTGAGCCTGCGCCAAAGAAGGCCAAGACCGCTGCACCCGCCGCTGACGGCGAGGAGCCGTCGACCAACCTCTTTGTCGGCCAGCTTTCATGGAACGTCGACCAGGACTGGCTCCGATCCGAGTTTGAGTCGTTTGGCACGATCAAGGTCGTCCGCGTTGTGATGGACCGCGACTCTGGGCGATCCAAGGGCATGGGCTTTGTCGAATACGAGGAGATCGAGTCTGCTACTGCTGCGCTCGAGAAGATGGCCGGCACCGAGATCGACGGCCGACCGATCCGTGTCTCGTACGCGACGCCGCGCCCGCAACAGCGTGGCGACCCCAAGGAGCGGGCCAAGGCCTTTGGCGACAAGCTTGCCGAGCCTTCCGCGACCGTCTACGTCGGTGGTGTGCCGTACTCTGCGACCGAGGACCAGCTGTACGAGCTCTTCGGCGACCACGGCGACGTCCAGAGCGTCAGGCTCCCAACCGACCGTGAGACCGGTGCTCCCCGTGGCTTCGGTAAGTCACGCCCGCGTCTCACCGCCTCCAAGCGATAGTTCTTCGCAGCTAACGCAGTGCTAGCGTACGTCGAGTTCTCAGAGGTTGCCCACGCCGAGGCGGCCGTCAAGGCCCTTGCCCACGCCGAGCTGGGCGGCCGATACCTTCGCCTCGACTTTGCCGGTGAGCGATCCAGCGGCGGCGGCGGCGGCGGCGACCGAGGCGGCCGTGGTGGTGGCCGTGGTGGCTTTGGCGGCCGCGGTGGTGGCCGTGGCGGGTTCGGCGGCGACCGTGGAGGTCGAGGCGGGTTCGGTGGACGCGGCGGTGGTCGAGGCGGGTTCGGAGACCGTGGACGTGGTGGTGGCCGTGGCCGAGGTGCTCCTCGAGGGTGAGTGGTCTGCATGCTGCACATGTACCTAGATATCGGCCTGACAAGGACAGCGGCGCAAGGACCGGCGGTATCATGCCTTCTGCAGGCAGCAAGGTCACTTTTGACTAACCGCCACCGAGTTCCAGAGTGAAACCCCTCGCCACCACGTATTCAGCATCGTCCGCCGTCTCTCCCGCCAATCCGCCCATCCTTCCATCCTTCCATCCTCGTCACCTGTTCGCCTCCCATTCTCGTTTTCAGCCTCAATCTCTCTCAACATCATAAAAAGTCCGCTATGCCCCGAGCACGAGCGCATGCTAGAGTATGAGCACGTGTCGCGCTCTCCGTTCAGCTCCATCGACCATCGACTGTTTCCGCGTCTATACGACATCTTGGCTTAATGTGTATGCATGACCCATCGATACCCGGGATTGCTTCCGCGTGGCTGCATCCTAATTATACCCCCTACACCTTTGTGTGACATGTGACAAACAGGCTGTTGTTACCGTAAAAAGACACCAGAACAAGCACAGCCGCTTTGTGACAGATAGATCTAGCTTGCAGTAAGTCGGTCCTGTAGTGGAAGTCGTGGAAATAGTTCCATGACAGTGTGAGTGAACAAGAGTATACTTGAACCAGATTAAGTGAGCAGTACGAGTACACAGCGTGTGAACAGAGTACGAAGCCCTAGAATAGAGGATGCATCACCGCATTCCCGTCGGCGTACCAATCCGCCCCGGCGTCGTCGTGCCGCTCATACTGTTCGGTCTCCGAGCCGATGCTCTCCTAAACACACCGCCTGAAGCAGCGGCGCTCTGCGCAGACTTGACTTTGGCCGCATTCGCGATCAACTCGGATATCATGCCGTTGCTGCCTTGTGTCAGCGACAGCGACCAGCAAGAGTGCGCCAGCGCCGGCACACAGAAGCATAGAAGGAGGGCAATGTGGGGCATGACGTCTCCTGCACAGGCTGGAGTCCCGCTACAGGATGCAGGGCGCAGGACGCAGGAAGACACGATCAGACGGAAACGCACTAGGTGGCCGAGTCTTGTAGTTGGGCGTCCTTGAGCTGCAAGAGATATGCCAGGAGGGCAGACGCGTCGGTCGTGGTCGATACCAACTGGTCTTGCAGACGCTTCAGTCGGGACAGGGACATGATGCTCAATTGCTCTGCGACGCCAGTCAGCCCTCAAACCTCTTCGACATCCTCTGACTCGGCTCGCACCACCTGCGCGGCGCGCAGCGACTCGGATGGGCCGGAGTACGCGAAGGGAGAAGGATCACGGTGGGGGAGGAGATCACCACGTACCTTCTTCGATCCCACACAGTTCTTCCGCCTTGGCCACGTTGAGTGGTGGCCGTGCGCCCAGGCCATGTACCCTCGAAGGATCGTCGTTGACCAATCCGCCACCCGCGGCGGCCACACCAGTTCCAGCACCGCCAAGTGTCGCGGGCATGCTGTTCCGCCCGCTGTTCAGCGGAACCTCGCGTCCCTTGCCTTTCTGTGACGCAGAGTACCGGCGGCTTCCATTCCCATTGCCGCTGCCGTGGCCGTTGGCTTCACCGCGGTGGCCGGGTGTAGGAGGATTGACACTGATCTCCAATGGAGGGAGCGTGGAGAGGCGATGAGAGTCGACCTGCAAGAGCACGTCTGTTAGCTGCAGTCGAGACGACGGTGCGTAATCGGGACGCAGGGGACGAAGAAGGACGGGGCCAACTCACCTCGTCGAGATTGACGGGCACGCCCATGGAAATGAGATGGTCGCGTCGTACGCGGGACCGCGTCCAGTCGAGGGGTTTGAGCATCGGGGCGGTAGTCAGTTGTGCATATGCTTCGCGGCTGCGGTCGTGTCAGTTCTCGCAATTAACAACTTCCAGGCATTCATCAATGTGTTGGAAGGTGGAGCGTGAGATGTTGCGGAAACTATGGAGTCGTGAAGCGGAGCACGACTGACCTCGACTGAGAGACCATAATCTGTGACAAGCCGCCCACGCTACGCAGAGGCTCGTCGTTCAGCGTCGTGTCAGACGACGAGGCAAGCAAGGGCGCCAGGATATCAGTGAGCTGGTCCAGTAGCTCGGCGCCGGATGGCATGGGCTCGAGGCTGAGGGATTGCTACGGTCTTCAGCCTGAAAGCAGGAAACAACGCGAGCGACGCAGGAAATGATGACTGCGGCCCATCTCGCGGCACGAGTTGGACACGTCTCGGGAATTGCTTGGGGATTAAGGCTGAGGCGTCGACTCACAAACCGCTCGTCCTCAACTTGCCCCACGCCATCGACTGCCTCGACCGCGTCAACGCCCTCGTCCGCAAAGTCCCCTTCTTCAAAGTCGCCAAAGTCGCCAAACCCATCATCCGCTTCGGCATCTCCGCTTCCTGGCCCAACGGCTGAAGATGATGGACCAGGGACCGGCGCTGGCGCTGGCGCGTCGAAATCGTCAAAGTCGTCGCCTGCTTGTCCGTCTCCTTGCTCGGCTCCCTGTCCATCTCTGCCAGCTTGCACGTCCTCTTCTCCTGAATGTCCATTCTCTCCCTCCGGTGGTGCAGGTACAGGTGCGGTCCTCGTATCTCCTGCTGGACCACGCGCGCCTGCTGAGCCTAATCCAACCTCGTCTCCTTGCCCAAGCTCCTCTCCTGGTTTCCCATTCGGCGTCCCGTCATCTGCTCCTGGTCTTCCATCCGGTGTTCCATCGTCTGGCTGAATTCCGTTCTCCACACCCCCAACTAGCGCATTCTCCACACCCTCGAAAGGCGCATTCTCCACTCCGTCCAAAGGCTCACTCTCCAATCCATCGAAAAGCGCGCCGTCTCCGCCCGCACCACCATCCCGCCGATCAGAGCCCACCTCCTCAGCCTCCTCCGTTCGAGCTGCAGGCACAACCCCACCAGCAGTCGAACCAGCCGCCGCAGCCGCCGTCTTTGGCGCAGATGCCGGCGAGCCCGGAGCAGGCGTCACGGTGGTACTGGGCAGCGACGCGGTGTCTGCCCATGGGTCCGACTCCATCGCTGTCAAAAGAGACGACACTTGGCTTGGATATGGCTCACACTCGGACAGAACAAGACCTCGACAGTGCACGAGGAAATCCAATGTTACGTAATGGGTCATGTTACGCGTTCCTACAATCCCATACTTGACACAACATCGACCCGCATGAAGCCTGGTGTCAAGCACGATTCAGTCGGGCCCTTATCGCCACGACTGTGTCATCTGCTGATCGTTGATCATTGCATTGCATGCCTCATTCATAGTCCATGCTTTCTAGATGCGATGGGATCGCCTGCGAGAAATTGTCCTGATTTTGCCACTTCCGGCACCCACTTTCCACCCGGCTGCTCTGTTGGCCAGACCATCAGGACGCAGCTTACCCACGACTACGGCGTCCAGCAGTAGCCGTTGCAATCGACGTCGTCGTGGCCGGTGATCTCATACTCGAACTCGACGCCTTGGTGGTGCTTGAGCTCGTCGCGGTCGACTTTGACGCGGAAGACGAGACTGAGCCCTGCCGTGCCTCCAGGATAGCGTGGTTGAAGAACGTCGTGAGCCTGTTCGATCCACCGCAGTTTGAACCTTTATCGCCCGAGCAGGCCATGTTACAATCCCCTGCTGTGGCATTTACGCCGGCCGCGCCGATCGAGTTGGCACAGTAACACTCGGAGCTATACTCCAGCCCGGCATACCCGTATCCTTTTGACGAGCACGCATTCAAGCAGTTGGCGTAGGTCATATTGGACGCCGAGGTGATCGAGTAGCTCGCAAGCGTGCGCGGAGAACTATCGACGATACAGCCGTACGCTGCCCACCCAGAAGGGAGAGTGACGACTTCAGGTGCGGTATGGAAGATGGACAGCCGCGCGCTGCCACCGCACACTTCACTTGAATTGCCCGAGCACGCCATTTTGCAGTCGCTCTCCGCGGCGATGGTCGATGCGCTGGCAAGGATGTTTCCGCAGTAACATTCGCTGGCGTACTGCACCCCGGCCATCGTGTAGCCCTGAGAGGCGCAGGTCTTGATGCACAGTTCCTGGGTCATAGAGCTCGAAGTGAACGAGTAGGATGGGAGTGCACGGCCAGAGGACAGCTCGGTCTGGCAGCCAACGTACGACCAGCCGGGGACAGATGCGCGGACGACCGCAGATGCCGAGGCCGACACGGATGCTGTTGTCAAGGTGGACGTCTTGGCTGACGAGGATGCGGTTGTCGAGGCAGACTTCTTGGTCGATGAAGACATTACCGTTGAGGTAGACGTCTTGCCTGTCGAGGTAGACGTCTTGCCGGTCGAGGTCGTCTTGGCAGTCGAAGATGTGGTAGACGTCTTGCCGGTCGAGGTGGACGTCTTGGCCGACGAGGACGTGGTCGTCGAGGCAGACGTCTTGACTGTCGAGATAGATGACTTGGTCGTCGAGGTAGACGTCTTGGCAGTCGAGATAGATGTCTTGGCCGTCGTAGTCGAGGTGGACGTCTTGGCAGTCGAGGCAGACGACTTGGCTGATGACGACGCGGTAGTCGAAATGGAAGTCTTGAACGACGACAACGTTGCAGAAGTCGAAACCTTCATCGACGAGGCCGAGGTAGACGTCGACGTCGACGCCTTCGGCTTGGATGAGACTGAAGTGGTTTTGGACGCGGCCGCGCTGCTGGCGACTTTAAGTGCCGCAGAGCTGGCGCTAGCACTGGCACTGGCTGTCTTGGAAGACGCGCTGCTGGCCGATAGTGTGGAGCTAGCGCCAGGTCCCCCTGACGTGCTGCTCGCCGAAGCAGATACGCCCTTGACTGAGCTGGTACTGCTGGCAGAGGCGGCCGTTGACGTCGTGCTGGTGTTGGTATAGACAAACGTGCTCAGTCGGTTACTGCCGCCGCACGTCTCGGCGTCATCCCCTACATGGCATCAGGGAAACTCTCGGGATCTCTCCTGTCCGACTCACCAGCACAGTGCGCACTGCAGTCGTCTGCAGCCGGGATGGAACCCGCTGCAAACGCGTTCCCACAATAACATTCCTCGCTGTACTCTGTGCCAGCGTAGAAGTAGCCCTTGGCGCCACAGGTCTCCAGACAGAGCTCGTTCGTCATGCTGCTCGAGGTGAACGAGTAGCCCGTGAGCGCTCGACCCGAGGTCGCTTCGGTCCGACAACCGTAGGCGCTCCACCCGGCCGGCAGCGTGGTCGTCGGGTACAGGGAAGGGTTGTTGAACAGTTCGAGGGTGGACGACCCTCCGCAGTTCTCGTAAGTGTCGTTGGCGCAGGCCATGCCGCACCGGTCCGAGTCCAACAGTGTCGTGTTGCTAGCGCCATGACGCATCGTCACGTCGCAGTAGCATTCGCGGCCATACTCGACGCCCGCCAGCGGCATCCCGTACGACTCGCAGAACGACACGCACGCCCCGCGCGTCATGTTGTCATTGGCGAACGAGGGTCCGGTCAACGCGCGCCCCGATGTCGCTTCGGCGATACATCCCACATCAGTGTATCCGGCCGGGATGACCGACTTGAACGTCGTGTATGTCGTGTTGCCTTCTGTGTAGTTGGCGTACGACGGCTTGGTCCCATTCCCGATCCACAGGGGATTGTTCCCTGGCAACTTGCTGATGTAGTGTCCCAGCCCAACATCTTCGTCTACCAGCGCGTTCTGCGGCCTGCACGCACCGGCCGACGCCGAGTCGAGATACGGCACGAATGGCGGGCACTTGTCGAGCTCCCCGCCGACACCGTTATCGGCATTGCACCCGTCGATGGCTTGTTGCAGCACGTTGGTGCCGTTCACAAGCGCCGGCCAGCCATTCACAAAGTCCCCATGAAAGCCATAGCCGGTCGTGTCGCCGTTGGCCCACACCCATGTAGGCTCCGAGCCATTGTTGTAGGGGAAGCTTTGCACTTCGAAGATGAACTCGTAAAACAGGGAAACGAGGTGGACGGGATGCGACGCCGGACAGTCGCCACCATCGACGCCTCCAGACGGCCAGGCCATGTGCGATGAATGGTCAGACGAATCGAGGTTGACGCCGTCCCAGCATGGTGGGAAATTGACTTGTGCGCGCATACCTTGCGGGCAGTTGTGTTGGAAGAAACTGTTGCGCTGCGCCCATGCCGAGTCGCCCGTGTGATCCGTGTAGTAGTCGAGGCAGACGTATGATATAGCCGCGTTGCTCGGGATGCTCGCGTTGAATGTCCGCCGGTTAGGGTCCCCACTCAGCATCCGCAACCCGTCAGGGAACGCCTTGACTACCCCGTCAGACCCCGCACGAGGCAGGTAGTACGTGTTGGCAAAGATCAATGGGATCGCCTCGTAGGTCTGATCGTCGGGTTTGTAGTAGTACAGCTGTGGCACCCAGTAGTTGGACTTGTCGACGCTGACAGCTGCCGTAGTGCATGTCCCGTTACGCATCTTGGCCACATCGATCGTCTTGTCAAAGTTGGACCCGCCAATGATTGTATGCACGTGGGACGATACTCCGCCAGGAGAGACGATACTGTGCGTAGGTTAGCTGAGACTGTGGGGAGGGCAGGAAGACGGAGAGGAGGACGGAGAGGAGGCGGAGAGGAGGCGGAGAGGAAGGCGGAGAGCAGGGAGAGGGAGGCCTCGGACCGAAGAGGGGATGAAGAACAGTACGAGCCAGGACGCACGGGTCAAGCCGGGTCGTCTCGAGGTTGCCATGCGAGAGGATAAAGTACGCATCGGTCGGGAGCGCCAAGAGCGCAGGCAAGAGCTTTGCGAGCGAGCTGAACTTCATGGTCGTCGTCTTTGGCCAGAGCAGCCTTCCGAGAGCGCGTGAAGTGATTTACCGTCGCAGTCCGAAGAGCGTGGCCTAACACGATCTTTGAGAGTAGCGCGATGTCAGAAAGTAGCGCGTTGTCGGAGAGTAGCGCGATGTCGGATGGTAGCGTGATGTCGGAGAGTAACGCGATGTCGGAGAGGACGAGGCCAGTGGAACCGATCCGACTGAAGATGCTAAGTCCCAGGGGCTGACCACACCATCAGCTCCAAGCTCCCCCTCACCATCGCGCCACACACGACACCACACTCACATTACTTGCTCTCCACGATCGCCTGGTCTACCGAGTCGCTCCTAGGCTCGTTGTTCTGCCGTTGTGTATCTCGCAATCCTTGACTGCCCCAGGTATATCGATTCTCAGACGCGAGCGACAGTCGATGACCACTAGAAACCGAATCCACAAAGCAAACAAGAGAAGAAGAGACCTCCATCGCCAGCTGAAATTATCAATCTTGTTTTCAGACTCCACTCCAAGCCGTTGACGATAGCCCTCAGGAGCCCGACGTACTCCACGCCCATAGGAAGAGGCATGTCGGTTTACCCCTTCCTACCCCCTCGACGCGCGAGGTTTCAGATCAACCATTAACTCTTAACTCTCAGCTGCTCGACTGCTCTCAGAGCCAGGGCCAGGTTAATATTCCGGCAAGGCGCCCATCCCCTTGCCAGATGCACAAGAAGACGCAGGACGGGGGGGGGGGGCTCTGGACGCCCCAACTCGCCAAAAGCGGTCAGTAAGTTCTCGAATCGCATACTCTCTTTAAGGTTTAAAACAACGGTGCCTGAGGGGGATCTGTCGGTGTTCGCGATGACTTTCCATCTTGCCGATATCCCAGTGACGAGAGCTTGCAAAGGGCAAACATATGCATGGTCGTTCCCTCGTAGCGGTCGTATACAATCGTCAATGTCATCAATATGCTCAGGATTCCTCGACTGAATTCCGGGAATGTCGGTTACGCGATAAAACAATTTGGTCGAAGAACAGCTTTCAGAATCCTGCGACATTGCGGATCATGCTACATTTGTAAGCATCCTGCTCAAACTACGTAACGTACTGGAAGGCGTAGATCTCATCTTCTGCAGCGTGCCTAGCACCTGCCTTGCAAGTCTCGGTGGCGTCAACAACGACCGCGTAGATGCAGACTTGTGAGGCGTTGCAAGAGTATTCGACCGAACTTCCGGCATAGACCGCTGGGCGGCGCTTGGCTGAGGTGCTTGGGCAGTTGAAGACGTACTCTTCTCAGGTACAAGATTACGGCCTCGGGGAAGACGATCACCATGCAGCCGGCGGTCGGCGAGCTCCACTTGTTGACGCTGCGTTGGAACGCTCAGTAGTGGATGAGGCAACTCCTCCGCCTCCGCCGCCCCTTCTGAATCCGCAGGGGAAGTGTCCCGACTAGGGGGAGGGGAGGACAGACCGGTCTGCCGGTCGATCGGGACGCCGCGGCGCTTGGTGGGCCGGGCGTCTTGTTCAGATACCAGAGACAACACGCTCGACCTTGATGATGAGCGCCGCAGCGCGGGCATGTGGCTCTCAAGCAGCGCAGAGGGCGAGGTAGATGGGGGGAGGGGAATCCGAGCAGCAGCCCGTTTGGTTCCCCTTGACACTGACTTGGGGCTGCTCGGGGAGGTACCTGATTTGCGATAGTCTGTGGCTTCAGTGAGCGAAGGCGTGGGACTGGGAGGCTCGACATCGAAGCTGTACTCGGGCGTTGTTGGCGCCGATGGGTCATCATAGGACTCTGCTCGGAGTTGACGCATGGGTGATTTGCGGGGCTGACCTGCGGCGTCCCCTCCCTTTTGGACCAAATGCGCAGCTGCGGAACCGCCGGAACGACTCGAAGGTGAGCGTGGCGAACTTGATGGTATAATTCGGTGATCATGCGTCAATGACCGATGGTCGGGAAGGACACAGGCCGACTCTGCAGGAGGAGTGGCGAGAGGATTCACCGATTTGGCGGGGCTCGCCAGCTCCTTCAAAGCTTGATCTCGAGCGGCCTTGATCTCAGCTGTTTTCAGCCTCGCAACTTACCCATCCAACCCATTTCATCTGATTCCTTATCATGTACTGCTGTTGTGGGCCAACCACCATGCCTGGGCGTACGATCCGCATGAATCCAATGACTTCTTGAGCCGAAAAGGCGTACTTGTAGATGAAATAGGCTGGTATCAGCACTGGAGTATTCTCACCTCACCACCTATCAGAACACCCGTCCTGCCAAGTCCCGCTTTGCAGTGCACTGCCACTTTTTTTCCCCGGACTTGAATGACCTCATCGGCCAAATCAATGAATTGCCTGACTATCTCGTCTGAAGGGTTTGAGCCATCGTCAAAGTACATCTCGACGTGGTCCATTCCGAGGTCTAGAAAGTGTCTTCTGTCATAGCTGCTCATCAGCCACGCTGGACCGCTGCCCAACTCACAGTTCCTCGTTCAGACGGACAACTAAACCGACGTCTTGTTGTTGAAAGACGTCAAGAACACACTTGAAGGCATGAGTGGTGACTCTGGCCTTGGTGTGCGACAGATGTGGTCGGGACGATCGCATCGCTTTGATCCATGCCGCCTCGTGAGGCGAAGCAAATGGGACAAATGGGCCGAGTATGTTGAGGTCGCCATTCCTGATAGTCAGATATGAGGCGAGCATAGAGCGTACTTTACAGTCTCGTAATATTCATAGTACCTGGGATCAAACGCGCAGAGATCCAATAGACCATTTGCTATTGCCTTGTGGACTCCATACAAGCAGTCCTGGCTCGTCAGAGGAGTTATGCGGAACATCGCTCACTTGGATGGACAGGCCATGATTCATCGGCCCATGTCCGGCATCTCTGAAGGGCATGACCTCCAAATCCCCAACCGGCATGAACGCTTCCCAGGGGTCCGCACGGCCGACAAGGAGCTGGTATGATCAGTTGCTGGGCCGGATAGAGTGAATTACCGTACAAAGTATAGAGCGGCCATGAGCGCCATGTTGGACTTTGTCTTGGAGACGGGCGAGGTGTAGAGACAAATTGGCTTGTTCCTATTCTGTCTCGCCTGGGCGTCGTCAGCAGCACATATGGTTCAGCGGACCTAAATCCTTTATGTAATGCAAGATGGTAGAGCTCACGTTGAGCTTGTCATGAATTGCTTCACAAGCATAGAAAGTCATGGCCAGATTCAGCGGCCCATGATCCAACGCGAATGGGGTATAACTGATCTGCTCGTCCACTAATGTTGTTTCAGCTCTCACCCGGAAAAATTCAATCGGGGAGTGAAAGATAAATGGGGGAAAGAGGTTCGCGCGTCGAGGGGAACGCGCTGGTGACTGAATCAGGTACTCACAGGAGAAAGCGACACAGGGCTTTCCAGTAGACGGATGACAGAAGGGTACCCGTCCATGGCTTTGGAATTCTCTCGCAGATAGCGTAGTGAAGACGAATCGATCGTTGAAGACAGCTACAGGGCGGGGGAAGTCTCGCGGAGGCATGACTGTTGCTCTGGCAAGGTGGTTGTCCAGGCGATGTGGCAAGGCTGCCGGTTCAGCAGAGTAATCGAGTAGCTGTGAGAAGGAAGGAGGGTTGACTGATGCTCCACTATGTCATCAATTTCCTGCACGTTGACGTGGGCGAGGAGGCGATGTTGCACTCAGACGGACTGCGATCCCGGGACGGGACGAGGTTGAGATGGAAGAAGCTTCTAGCAGCGAACTCGATGCTGGATGATAAAACAGAGAAGGAGAAGGAGAGACAAGAGATCTTGGGCACCAGCAAGGATGAAGATGAGGAGAGGAAAGAGCAAAGAAGGAAAGAAAAGGGAGGGGAGGGAAGGAAGGAGGGACCCCTGCATGGCTTTTGGCGGCTCGAGCACCCAAAACCCCGTGCCTGGCCCTGAAACCGAGTTTCAAAAATCAGTCGCGAGATAGGCCTGCAGCGGTAAATTCAGCCAAATGAGCGCACAATCTCAGCAGACTGCAGACTGCATTCGAGGTATCTAGGCGGCCCAGGGATTGACAATGAATGAATGCTTGGTGGGTATATACCGACTCGTCACCTGTCTACCCTCACCACAACTTGTCCATGGCTTTCAGACTCAACTCGACTCCCACAAACGTCGCGGCCTGAAGAACACCAAGGTCAGCAGCAGCGTTGGGGTCACGCGGTAGGAACATAGACGCACATTTGCAGGGAAAGCACGGGCCATGGCGGGTCCAAAGCCCTTCCACAGTGCGGTCACGCCGTCCGCCGCAATCAACTTTCGCGTGCAGTCCATAAAGCCCGCATACGTTCCGTGAGGGGCAGACTGGAGACGGGATTTGATAGTCTACAATGGCCGATCAGCGATGATCACCCTAGGAGATGATTGAGGTCACTTACGTCAGGGGGGATGGCCAGGGCCCACATTGCTACGCCCGCTGACCCACCAGCCAGCACGATGGCTCCCAAGCTAAGGGGCGGAGAGGGAGCAGCCTCGCCGTTGGGCAGAGTGCCAGGAGCTTTCGACAGATTACGCTTCAATACCTCGTAAGTAGCAAAGTACCTAGGAGAGGATTAGATAGGTTTTCAAAGCAAGAGCTTCAAAAGGAACACCTACACAGCACTGCCTGGTCCGTCACGCGCCAGAGTCGCTCCTGTGCCGCGGAAGATGGAGCGGAGGCCACCTTCGGCATAGAGTTTGCGGAGGACGTCGACTGGTCCAGAGTATGATACATTGCCGCCTTGCCCTGCGACCTAAGACGATCAGCGCTTGGAGTCTTGCGGAGACCGCGGAACAAGGCAAGGGGTTGAAGTGGAGAAGTTGAAAGTGACAAGTGGAGCATGGGGCAGAGTCGAGTATACAGCAGAACGGAACGAGTTTTGGGGTTGAATATGGGGCGGATCGAATATGGATAACGGGTCGAAGACATAGAAGGGCCTGAATACCCAGACGAGTCAAGAAAACCCCACTAACCTGGAGTAAAACTTTCACGCGCTCTGCCGGCCCAGCAACCAACGTCGCCGGCACTGCGCTTAGCCCACCAGCCACGGCAATCTCAGGTATAGACAGCGCCTGGGTGCTGCGCTTCGGTGTCGCAGCGTAGACTATCCGCTTGCCCATGTCGTAGCCCTACGCATGTCAGCACTGCACCGGTTGGCGTGCAGCGTGGAGGCGACTTGCTGGGTAGGAAACCGGATTGCCAGAGAGAAATGAAGATTGTAGGATATAGGAAGGAAGATGACAGGAGAAAGAAGGGCACATTGCAAGAGCGCGGAGGGTCGATTGCAGGATGGGAAAATGGCTGATTTGGGTGGGAGGTGATCAAGAGACGAGCGGACGTACCCAAAAGGAAATGGCGAAGATGGGCGTGACGCCGATTAAGGGCGGTGTGATGCCGCGGTACATCCTATACTGTCAGTCTGCTATCGGATGTGCTATTTCCCTCCATTCCTCCCATCTTCCTACCCTTGCTTCACAGGCATTGGGGAGATGCAGCGCAGCTTCAGGGTATGGGGAGAAAGACTTACCCCCTGATACCATCCGCAGCAATCGTCTTCCGCACCACATCCACCGCACCGCTATACGTCCCCGGAGCCGCCGTCTGCAGCCGGGTCTTCGTCAGGTCAAACGGGTGCCCCACGAGGACACAAGAGATGCCCCCAAACCCGCCTGAGAGGAAGGACTTGACGGGATCAACAGTCTGCTTGGCGGACGTTTTGTTGATGGCCTCGAGTTCTGCTGCGTCGTCTGACATTTTCTGACGATGTATGGCTGTTACCTAGAGCTGGTTGAAGGTGGTACTGCGCAGGAGGGATGCCGGGCAGAAGGAAAGGAGTGGAGAACGGCGGATGGTGGGAATCGCGGCTTGGGGGTTGATTGATGTCCGGGAAGAAGGAGAGGGTAGAGACGCTAGAATGCCTGTACGCCGCGAGAAAGGGAAGAGCAGCGGTGGATGTTGGTGCTGACTTGAGACGAGGGTGCTACTGGGTATACCTGCCAAGAGAATGGGCAATGTAAAGATCTACGAATGGCAGAGTCGAGATATTGTCAGCTCGTCACTTTTTCACCGGTAACCATTGCGAACCGGGCCGAGGGGAATCTTAGCGAGGTACCTAAATAAAATAATGCCAGTATCCAGGCACCTCGTGCCGAGATCTCCGAAACCTTCGTAGCAGCTACCGTGGGAGACTAGCGAGGGGGTAAGCGGCGCCCGGAACAGGATGATGATGCAGTTGCTTCGGCACATGTACATGTCAGTTTGCTTGTGACGGGACAGGGCCATGGGGAGCTCTGCGTGGTGAAAGCGGCTGAAAGGGGATGACTGACCGGCGGCGGGAATGGATGCCCGAATCTGGTTGATGAATGCAAGTGTAGGGTTTTGGCCGAGATGAGGAAGCGCGCCGGCTTGCTCGTGCCGCTCTCTCTTTGTCAGCGTATATCAAGCACGAGCTGTGATCGTCAAGCTCACCTCATCCCACCAAGAGTCACTAGTGCAGTCCCCTACTGTCCCCGCCCATCCATCCCATCATCGATTCGGTGATTGATACACCACGATATTTCCAGCTATACTGCTTCGGCCATCCACGTGACATCGACCCTCCAGATGCTACCCTCCCAAGTCAACCTGTGCGGCGGTCGTAGCTGGTGGACACCGCCCCATATGGGCTACTCGTTCAAACACTCGTTCTCGTATCCCGTTCCGGGAGGCATAGGCGAAGCTGCAGCGGCGTCAATGGCCAGTGCCGCTGGTGCTGCCGGAGCTGCCGGGGCTGCCGGTGCCGGGGAAGGGGCTGCAGCTGCAGGCGCAGCGTCCCACTTTGCTTCAGCAGGACATGGCGCAGGAGGTGGCGGCGGATTCATACCGCGAGGGCCGATGCAGTACCAGTACCGCGGTGGGTGGGGCGGCGGGTGGATGCGGCCCCGCGGCTTTGGCATGCGCCGACTCGTCTGGGTGAGTTGGCCAGTCGACTCCTCGTCCGATCTACCCGCGTAGTTAATTGTGAGGGTCGTAGGCTGATAAGCATAGTTTGGACTGGGTGCATGGGTGACAGGAGCCTACTACAAACATAAGGAGAGCGAGGAAGCACATATGCGGTACTTGGCCGAGACGGCCCGAGAAGAGCCAGTCCGAGAACGAGGTGGCGGAGGAGGTCGCTGGGGCTCTCAGTGGCAATGGCAGTCGGAACGCGGCCCGTCCCCACCGCCATCGTCTGCCTTTCGACGGCCAGAATTCGACACCGCCACCCCCGCCAGATTCGACACCAACCTCTCCCCTGCTGCTTCTGCCGGCGCCGCAGTCGACCAGTCTGCCATCCTCGCCTCCCTACCCCGACACCCACAGCCAAGTTCACAGCCGGAGCAGCAGCAGCTACAGCCCGGACGGGAAGAGCAGCAACAGCGACAGCAGTCTGATAATGCCCAGTCTCGTGGCGGGTGGGGGTGGGGCCATCATCGAAGATGCAAGGAAGAGCGCGTTCGCCGCGGCCAGGCAGAGGCGGCAGACACACAGGTTCAAGCTCAGGCTGCAGTGGTGTCCGGCCTGGACGGACAAGCGCGCGACGGCACGGCGGCCGAGGTGACGAGGCTGCGGGAGGCTGTAGCGGCGCTTTGGGCAGAGAGGAAGCGCGTCGCCGAGGGCGTGCAGGAGAGGGCGAACGATAGGGTATGTCCTCACCTCCTCTTGCAGCAGCATAGATGTCCCTCGACATAGATATCCCTCGAATCTTCCACCTTGCTGGTTTTATATCCATGTCTCGGTGTCACCTCGGCTTGGTGTGCGGCTGGCCCTGGTATCCCAGAATGGATGATGCCGGGATTTGATGGTGCCGAGCTGACGGGCGTAGGCCAAGGAGTACGCCAAGGAGAAACTCGACACGCTGTCCGCTGCGCTCGAGACCCTGCGCGAGGTGAGCTTGGAGCTTGGTGGGCATGTGCAAAGCTGATCAGCACAGTCTCTCAAGACCGATACACCCAAGAGCGCCAAGGACGGCAAGGACGGCAAGGACGGCAAGCTCGTGTAGATCAAGTCGTGTGGATCATCTCGTGTAGCTGCTCTTGTTGTGGATTATCCAGTGGTTCTCGGCCGAGATAGTAGAAACCAAGCATGCAGTCGTTGTTATCGGCAGTGGCCGCGCCTTGCTTCAGCTGGCGGTCAGGCACTGGAAATCCAGCCTCTGACGCCATTACGAGTTCACCTCACGAGCTGAAGTGTACGTCGCCTCTGCTTCAGAGCTGCTTGATGCTCACCCCACAGTTTTCGGCGGGGACAAAAAGTACCACGGTGCAGCGCACCCATACAGGCAATCGCTGTCCTACCATCGAGATGTGGCAGAGTCCGCTTTCTGGCCCGTCACTTAGGCTTATCTGAGGTACCAACCAGACATCGGCCAAGTTGGCGACTGACATGGAAGAGCTTCGCCCAAATTATTACAGCGCTCTGGGCCTGTCAATGTCCCAGCTGCTCGGTGTGAGTGGCAAATCGTCTTCCTGCCTGTCAGTCTGACTTGTCAGAATTCAGAGGAAGTAGCGTCTTGCACTGCCATTCGACGCCGTAGACAGCCAAAAAGCCTCTCGGTCCAGCCAACATAGAGCTCAGAGCACTCTGCGTGACCCTGCCCAGCGAAAAACTCGGTGCTTGCGAAAACGCGATTTGGGCACGGAGCCCTCTGTCCCGGTGCGGCTGTGCGGCATTGATCCAAGTTAAGCGAACGCTGTATGACTCGCTATCACCCATATATAGTCCCACGTTGTCTGTGCAAGGGGTCCTTGCAAGCGGCGCTCTGAGAGGAATTTTGCGACCGATGGTTCCATGATTTCCGACAGCGTTCTGTACCGCGCACCGACAAAGCCCATCATCAAGTCGTCCAAGCTTGGCACTGAGACTCACCACCTGGAGTCCAGTATGTATGGTCCTCAGTAATGTTTTAGCTCTCAGTTTCAATCTGTACGATTCAGCAGGACAAGCAACGCATCAAAACTCATTACGCCCTCGACTATTGAGCTTGATCGGCATAGACGTCGTGCGCGACATTTGGCGCACGCCGCCGTCTTCGATAGGAGCGATAGTTTGTCATACACGACTATGATGGTTCTCACCATGCCTCTGTCTTCAGATAGCCAATGTATCTGCAGTGTGCATGTGTTGTATATTTTCTGTCCACGATGGCGACTGTTGCCACTCGTGTCCAGTCGTTATTGCCACTCGTGTTTGGCCCTGTAACGCGTAGTCGTGTGTAGGCATTTATTTGCCTGAGCTCAACTGCAACAGACGTCTCCACCAGTAGTAACTCTCCGACCCTCCCCCTTGCTCGCGCTATCGATGCATGCAGCGTTCTGTCTGCACTTGCTGCCAAGGATGCCTCGACGACTGTCGGTGCCACATTCCGGGACCCCGCCTTTTTTGACTTTTGCCCCCCCTTTGCGATGTTCGCCGGGACTCTCAAACCAACTTTTTGGGCAGCCTTGTCAAGCAGTCCGACCTGTTCCATGGCTTGTCTCCTCTTTCTCTGCTTGGAGCTTCTGCTTGCCTCTACTCCTCGGCACCACTACAGCTAAAGAGCGTGTCTGTGAGAGTGTCGCAAAATCGCTTGTATCCAGAGAACAAACGCTCGCGCCGCTCTTGAAAACTCCCCCCCCCCCCCCCGCCCCCCTCGGTCCCTCCTTTCATGTGGGTCCCGAGCCCCGCGCCTCGACCAATTGCGGGCCGTGTGCTCGACCACTCAACCCGCCACTATCACCACGAGCTCTGTCGCCGACGCTGTCCAGTCCGACTCGAGTAGCAGCAACAGTGAGTCCAACAGTCGCAGTGCGTCGCAACCATCCAATATGCGCGAATGTGTACGCTGCCCGCGTGCAGGGGGTCGCCATGCAGGGAGAGGAGAATCCACGATGAGACGTGGCTATGTGGTGGCCTCGAAGGGTTGGTGAATGGTCCGAAAGAGGGAAGAATTTGCTCAGACTGGCCCTTCCTTTGACAAGTGATAACCTGCTCTGGCTGAACCCTTTCATAGCCCACACTCAGCAACCGCACCTCTCTTCACCAGGCCGTCGATCTCTACTCGGCCACCACCATCGACACTGACTCTGACGGTCTTGGCGCAGGCGAACAGCACACCTAGGCAGAGTGTCTCGTGTACTCGTGTGGTGAGTGAGTGGGTTTCATCAAACTTGACACACCGTGGGCCATCTCTCTACTCGTTCCCTTCTCCTCGCAACTCCTCTACCCTTTACGCCCCCTCCTCGTCGACTGACCTTCCTCCGATACTGTTCGACTCCCATACATCGCTGCTGGGCGTTCGGTTCCCGCGGTCATCGGTCCCGCCTCCGTCGTGGTGTCTCGGAAACTGGCTGATATTACAACAATAAACAGTAACAACAGTGACGCAGCATTTGCCCGACGACCCATACTCAGTTCAATCCTTTGAACAACCTCGTCTTTACGGTGACACCCCGGCGCGCTCGAAGACCAGCCGCTTGTGGCCATGCAGCAAGCAACCCACGCAATGATGGTGAGTCCTGCGCCAGCCCCGGCTACTCTTGCCCACCACCACCACCACCGACTCCAGCTCGTAATTTTGTCTATGTTCTCCTTGCTGCCCATGCTATCACCCCAATGTTGACTCTGACGCCGCAGACTCCCCATATGCAGTCGCACCCAGGCCCACAGCCAGCCTTCGACCCCAACGTCATGTCGCAGTTTGCGGCAAACGGCCATACGGTCGGGCTAGACCTCGCACACCTGCCCGAGGAGATGCGGGCGGCGATGATGGAGCATGGAAGGATGCAGCAGCTGGCAGGACGGGATGTCAAGGCGGCGCAGCAGAGGGCTCTGGGCGTGCAGGCAAACGGCATGCCGCCGCAGCAGATGCAGCACCCGCCTCCCCCGCCCCATCTCGTCCAGCAGCAGCAGCAGCAACAACACCAGCAGCAGCAACAGCAGGCACAGCAGCAGCAGCAAGCCCAGCAACAGCAAGGAAGGCAGCTTGTGATCGCCTCGAACGGACAGCAGTACTATGCCGACGCTCAAGGTCGCCCGGTCATGGCTGGATGGCCGCAGGCACCTTCACGAGCCATGGCGAACGGAGCGGCGCAATACACCCCTGCGCAACTGCAGCAGCTACAGCAACAGCAGCATCAGATGCTACAGGCGCAATTCGCACAGCAGCAACACCAACAGGCATTTGCAGCTCAGCAGCAGCAACAGCACGCGCAACAACAGCACCAGCACCAGCAAGCTGCCCAACACCAGCAGTTGGCTCAAGCGCAACGTGTCGCCTCACAACCTCCCCCGACACGACCACCGCTGTCCTCCCACCCATCAACTGCATCTCCCGCTCATTTACAGGTTCCGCCGCCGCCGCTGAAGCACACCGCCAGTCGAGCACCATCGCGATCTGCTTCTCCCATTCCTCCCCATATGCGTCCGGCCACAGCTCCTTCTTCTCAGCCGATGCAGTCCTCCGCGTCCGCCATGTCAGGCTCGACCATGGTGAACACTACTCCCCTCCCCCAACGCTCCAACACTCTGCCGACCGTCTCCACGATGCATCCCGTTCCGCACGGCCGTTTCGCAGAGGAGGGTGTCGCTGGGCCATCGCGTCCGTCCAGCCCACATCCGCAACATCAACAGTCGCCGCACGATCGATTCGCCGCCAAACTTGCTGAACTTCATGCAATCGCCATGCGACAGGGACCAAAATTGACAGCCGCTGCGGCGCGGAAGCAGAGAGAGACCGAAACGAAACGCTTAAGAATACATATCGAGCAGTTTCAGGCTCGACTTGACCGGGTGCAGTCTCAACAGGAGGAGGCGAAAACGGCGAAAGAGATTCTGCAAGACCAGATGCGGATGGCGGATCAGCGCAAGTTCAATGGCTTTGTCCTAGAGTAGTCCGTCCGAAGGTTCCCCGTGTATTGATCTGAGCTGATTTCGCGTAGTTTGCAGAGGGCAGGTTATTCCAAAGCGGCAGAAAGGTTTGCCACCGACATGGATTACTCCCGGACTCCTGCGTCAAACCGGTCGCCTCATGACAAAGCCACCGGGACGCAATCGTCGCCAAACTTGCATGACAACGCTTCAGCAGGTGATGCGACCCTGGTGGAAAGTGCGTCGGGTGATGTATCCCTCGAACTGCGTACTCCAACCGGTGGCTCGCCGGTCAAGGCTCGATCTCCTGTCAAGTCGACTAGACCTACGCCGGTCTCTCCCGCGAAGAGCCAGCGATCGGTCAAGGACGAGACGATGAGTGCGGCGGACTCCATCTTTGGCTCGGGCGGCGCGGCGTTAGACGACGTGGAGGTGGATCAGGAGAAGGAAACAAGGGACGAGAAGCCGCAAGGGGCAGACCGCGAGGAAGCAGAGCGGCGTGATCTGGGCTATCTTTACTCGGTGAGTGGGTGGAGCCAACCCTTAGCGCTGCAACTGACGTGGCCCAAGTGGTGGACGGTCTTTGAAGATACTCGGCGTCTAGTGGCGGCCGGGTCAACTGCCCACCGGCGCATACGGACGCCAGCGACTACGGTCACACGGACTGGTGGGATGCAGCCTACGTCTGCGATGGCCGCTCGTGTGGGGGTATCAGCGCCTGCCACTGCCATTCGTGACTCGTCTGTCGACATGGCCGAGTCGGCGGAGCGTGCAATGTTGACGCAGATCGTAACGAATGCGGCCGCTCTTCAGGCGAGGCAGAACGGGATGGGCAACGAGGATGACCCGGCTGTGATCAATGCGCAATTACAGGCGGCCGACACGATGCGGCGAATGCAGCAGGCTCAGATCGACGCTCTACAAGAAGAAGCGAAGCGGCGCAGTATGCTCGGTCAGCCAGGCCAGATGATGCCTACGGTGCGTTGGGGCTAGCACTATCACTCGACCTTGTACCCCCTAACTACGGTTGTGGCTGTGGCTGATGTGGTGCAGAATGTCGCGATGCAGCAGGGCCAACGGATGATGTTGCCCGACGGCATGACGCAGGCGGACCTGCAGCGCCAACTGGCACTCCACGGCCAGACATACCAGCAGAACGTGCAGCAGTACATGACCGCGCATGGGTGGCCTCAAGGGCAAATCTTGCCAAACGGCCAGATGCGCGCCATGACGCCAAATGGAGTCCGGTACATGCCAGTACCAGGGCAGGTACAGGCGCAGCATTTTATGCAAGGCGGACCGGATAGTATGGACTCTCCAGCGGACAGTATCATGTCGCTTAGCAAGAGGCAGTCGGATACCTCGCCCATGGATGGGATCAAGAAGAAGCCAAAGCTTGCGGGCAAGCAGCCCAGTGAGTTGAGTTTCGGTAGTCGTCAGCTGCTGTGCTTTCTCAACCGTGATTCATTCAACAGTCTTCATTCATGTGCTGTATCGCTTCATACGCTGTATCACTTTTTGTTTTACTTGATGCTCTATAGTACTTCCGTCCGATTCTTCGCTAACACCCACAGCTCCCGAGGACCATCAGCGCCAGGCTATCGAGATGGCGCAGAGGGTTGCCACGCAGATGCCGCAGCCGCCGGGTATTCCGACGATCCCCGGCACGTTCCCCGGTCAATACCGTGGTCCTCCACAGGTCCAGCAACCCGTGAGTCCTGCACCAATCTCTTTGATTTGTCCTACACCCAATTCATCTCAGTCCTCAATACATCTCAGTTCTCCTATGCCTACCACTTGGAAGTCGGAACCCCATGCCACTGAAGTGAGAATGCACGCTCATATGTCACAGCCAATGCCGATGACCGAGGCCCAGCGGAGCTACGCTGAGAAACAAGCGGCGTATGCTCGCGCTCAAGTGATGAACTCGCCAGCCAACGGCTACGTGCAGTCCCCGACGAGCATGCACTTTGAAGATGCTGCACACGAAGGCGTCAACGCTGCGCCCCCGCCCCCTCCTGCTTCAGGCAAACTGCAGCGCGTCCCAACCCTCACTCTTGACGTGAATGGAAATCCGCGGCCATCTGAAATGACGCCACCAAGCACGACGTCCAGCAAGAAGAAGGGTACCACGAGCGGCGGCAAGAAGGGCAGTGGCAAGGGGCCTGCCGTAAAAGGCAGAGGCGGGAAAGGCAACAAGGCGCGGGCATCGATGTCTGAGATTGGCGAGAGTCCGATGGCGGCAACCCCGAGCTACCCCATGCAAGCTACGCCGACGCAGGGGTTCGATGCCGCATTTGGGGCGCCCGAAGGTCCAGGTGGGGCCGCCTCGACCCCTGCGCAGACGTACGGTCTGCCGCCTGGCCTTGACACCCCTGTACGGCATAATCAGCCTGTCCCGGCCGACGAAGGACAACCACCACAGCCACAACCGCACCAGCCACATGATGCGCACCAGGCTCAGATGATGGTGCATCAAGACCAGCAGGTCGAACAAGACTTCTTCAAGGCGTTGAATGCGTATGAGCAGGACGGCGCGCAGCACCTGCAACAGCAGCAGCACCCACCACATCAAGCACAACAACAGCACCACCAACAGCCGCAGCAGCCGCAGCCAATGTCGGCGATGCAGATGAATTTCGACACGGAATTTGATTTTGACGTGAGTTTGTTTGCGGTTGCGTTTCTGCTCTTGCCGTTTGGGCGTGGCACGGTCTGTGCTGGGTTCGCAGCTGACAGGCAGTGGGCGAATGCGAATTTTGAGGGCGAAGATGGCGATTGGACGAGCTTTGCGGATGGCGCCCTGCATGAAGGGACGGGGATGTAGAGTGCTCAGGGGAGACAGGGAGCAAAATAGGCGATAGAGAGAGGACCACGGGGCAACGAAATCTGATGCCAGCTACGACAAGTGACGACGAGGACCAGCAGGAGGATGAGGACGCGGACGCGGATGAGGACGCGGCTGCCCGCGTCATGTTTCTAGAGCAAGATCAACCACCACTACGACCGACTTATATACGACTTGAAACGACGTGCGGATCTCAGTAGATATCACCCTGCATCTATAGTCTTGATTCATACCCGGCTTGTGCCGCGCCACGCTGGGTCTCGAGAGGGCTGTTTAGCTAGCGAGATAGCGAGATAGGGAACGCAGCATTTTGGCCTGCGAGCTGCGACTCTGGATACGCGGATACGCGGACGAGAGGCGGCGTTCTCGTTGTTACATGCATTGTTTGTGGGCTGTCGTCTGCTGTTGTCGGTGTTTGTGGGCTGCTTTTGTCTGCTGTTTGTCGTGTGCTGTTGTCTGGGTTTGTCGTGTGCTGTTGTCTGGGTTTGTCGTCTGCTGTTGTCTGGGTTTGTCGTCTGCTGCCAGGTACACGAGCATATACGAACACACGCATACACGCATTCTCAGATACGATTACATCCGCGCGTCTGGCTACATGTCAAGTAGAAACAGTCGATACACCGCAGTCGCCTCTAGCCTCTACACTGGAGCGCCGTCTAAAGATGCAGACACGTACGGATGCCCGTCACGCCCAACGCCGACTGCCGCCGTACTCGTACTCGTACTCGTCTTTCTGCGTATACCCCCCTGCCCCTGCCCCTGGCCGGGCGCCCTCCGCTCCGCCCTCAGCAGCCAACGACATCCGCACAGCCTCGTTGATCCTCTCCTTCTCCTGCTGCGCCACAGCGTCGTCGTCCTCGCCCTGTCCGTACCACTCTCCATAGCCGTGCGCGGTCGAGTCGCTGGGGTCCGCACCGGAGGGCACCATGGCGAGGTTGGCGGTCTTGCCTTCGGCTAAGAGGAGGGTGTTGTGCAGTCCTTCAGGGCCGGGTCCCTTTGGCCATGCTATGGCGGGAACGACGGGAGAGATAACACGATAATCAGCTCTACGTCCTACGGCTGTGTTCTCCTTCCGACGAGGCAAGAGAAACATAATATTAAGAGAAGAGGAATGGTCTAGCTGGCGGGGCTAGGGTGGAACACGGTGTTGATGGAGAGCATTGGAGTACTCACGAAACGCCCCGCCCAAGATCTGCTTCGTCGTGACGCCGGGAGTGTGGTAGAAGCGCGCATTCTCGTCGGTCCGGATGACGATAATCGTCCCGTCAAGCTGGGCGCCCCCGTACAGCCCTTTCGACTTTGTATCTACCAGCGTCAGCACCCACCAGGGGACGCATGAGCGTCCATAAGGGTGTGGGAGCGAGGGAAGGAGACAGATCAACGAGCAGCCATAAGGGCGTGGGAGCGAGGAAAGGAGACAGATGGCGGTCGCAGATAGACACCCACAGGACCAGGCCGGCTTCGACATGAGGTTCGAGTCGAGGGCGAAGCCGTTTCCCACGGGGCCAGCGGCGATGGCGAGCTCGGCTCCGAGCTTGACCTGGCGGGTTGAGGGTGGGTCGAAGCAGGGCGAGTGCATGCCAGCCAGGTTAGATGTGGAAGATCGACATTGAGACCGAGGATGTAAGGTGAACAGGACCGAGGAGGTACAGCGGACCCAGGGAGGGATAGAGGAAGAGAAGGAGAGGGATGTCAGCGGGAACATGTGGATATACCCATCTACCGACTTGGGGTTTGCTGAACGCCTCGATAGCCCTTTCCGTCCGCAAGATGACGACGCAGTCGTAGACGTCGATGCCGGCCAGGAAGCCGAACCCGAGGGTATGGATGAGGATCTGTGCTGTGAGCTTCAAGGGGAACGTGGAGGGCTCGGTCGCGAGATAGTTGAGGTCAGGAAGGAAGAAACAAAGAGAAAAGGAAGAGACAGAAGGAAGCGAGAGAGAAGGTAGGGAGAGAGAAGGCAGGGAGAGAGAAGGACGGGAGAGAGAAGGAAGAGACAGAGGAGGAGAGAGAAGGAGAGACGGAGGAGAGACAAGGGCGAGACAAGTGGAAGAGAAGAGACATACACCCATAGGCGGCCGCCAATCCCCGTCCTCGCCCCGCCTCACCACCACCCCACTCCCAGACGCGCCACTCCACCCAAAGCCCGTACGGAACACCGTAAAGATCGCGAGCCCCTTGGCCTGCGCCATCGCCCCGGGCGGGATCTTCTTGAGCACTCTCTGCGTCTTCTTGGCGGCGCTGGCGTCGTTGTATCCTGATGTCTCGGTCGCGGGGATTCCATCACCTAGTACAAAGTGCCTGGTGAGCTCACTGACCTTGTTCAGACATGTTGAGCTGGCGATACATTGCATGCATTGTAGAGAGGCGATGGCCCATGGCCCGACAACGCTGGGCGCGGGGAGGTGTAAGAGAAAGAGCACGAGCATGAGCGGGGGCAGGGATAACGCATGGGTGAGAGCAGGGACAGGACCGTTCGAGCTGAGGGCAGTACGCACGTGTAAATGTACGCAGTATGCGAGCGCACTTTTCAGACTCCCGTGCGAGGTCGGTGGGGTAGAACGCCTCGATACCCAGCTTGCCAGCCTGCTTGTTGCTCCATTCGCCGACCTGTACGGCTATTAGTCTTGCTCAAGAGTCGACATCAGGCCACTGCGCCCCGTCTGTTCCATCCTGTCCCATATGGTCTGACTTGTCCTTATACGAATCTGCGCCGTCCGCCGACCTCCCTCTCCTGGAGCATAGATGACTCGGCTGGCATGTGGACGTTTCAAGGCACAACTACTGGATGGGATAGCACGCTCTATCAAGCTCTCCAGCTCTATCAAGCTCTCCAGCCTCACCTTGTTCGCAGCCTGCCAGCTCTTGTGGACGACCTTGGAATGGTTGACCTTGTCCATCGAGCTCATCACCTTGTCTTTCCACGGCATGTTTGGTTCGGCCTGTACCACGGTTCTCTGCAGGGGCACTTGGGTATGCTGGATACGATAATAACAGCGTAGAGACTGTTGTGCATACGCACAGGCAGTCGATATATGTTGTACAGCTGTCTACGCAGACCGTCTCGAACCAAATAAATAGGCCGAGTGACGCACGCACGTTGTGGAGCCCCGCGTTCTGATTAAGGCCGGAGTTTGGCCCAAAGTCCGTTCCCGATTCCACTCTCAACGTTCGTTTGTTCTGTCCAACCCACAGATGGGCATCACAAAGCAACTCGTCTAGCCTCTTTGGCATCCTCTTCATCACGCACACACACAGCCATGGCCTCACCTAGCAGCCTCACCCGCCGCTGTCTGATCTCCAGACCATCAATCGCCTCGTCCTCCCGCATCCGACTACCAGTCTTATCGCGGACTTACCACTCCATCCCGCCCGTCCCGCCGCTTCGAACATCGTACCACCCCACCAGGCCAGTGCGGCCTCTGCCGAAATGGCTAGGCTCGCGCTCTGCGTCCACCTCGACTGCCCTGCCTGATGCCTCTGCGACGGCAGCTTCAGCGGGATTGCCGCCTCCGTCGCGGCCGTCGAGGATCCGCGTGACGCCACCGAACTTAGAGGCAGTCAAGCAGGAGGGGTACCTCGACGACGACGTCCAGCTCGTTCCAGCCGATCAGGCGTGGCTGAACATCACGCCCGACGCTATATCTGTGAGTGACTTGACTCGCTGTTGTAGTGTGTCCCTCTTGACGGGACGGGATGTGCGGGCGTGGAGGGCGGGCGGATGAGGGCGAGGCAGACGGCGGAAGATCCGTGCTGAAAGGAGCTGTAGCAATTGGAAAAGATCACAGCGCGCGAGCCGGCGGACGTGCTCGCCCAGGGCAAGCTGGCGCTACGTGTCGGCGTCGAGAGCGGCGGGTGCCACGGGTATCAGTACACCATGGCCTTGACGGAGGAACGCGGCGTGGACGACTAGTGAGTTTTCATCTCCACTTTCCACGTATTGGTCGCGCATGCCTTGGATCTCGGCTGACGAAGCGTCAGTGTCATGCAACCCGAGGGAGTCAACTGCATCCCCGTCGTGGTGGACCTCATATCTCTGGGCCTGCTCAAAGGTGCGCCGAGCGAGTGTAGATGGTCTTTGCGAGCAGGACTGATCGCACAGGCGCAACGCTGCACCACGCGACGGAGCTCATTGGCTCGTCTTTCCGCCTGCAAGATAATCCGCAGGCGAAGGAGGGCGGTGCTTGTGGATGCGGTGTCAGCTGGGAGGCCAAGACGTAGATTCTGTCGACTGTATGCCTTGTTTCGACATGGACTGTCGTGGTTATACAGCACCGATCATGCTGTCGTGGTACATGCTATGCATCGTGCTTTACACTTGCGTGTACATTTGGAACCTGCAGACGCGTAACGCCGCAAGGATACCATCGGGTGATTCGAGTATATCAGGTACATCAGTCAACTCGAGTAAGTCAAGCTGATCGAGTAATCAAGTAAAATGGAGTAAATCGTACCGTCTAGCATTTCAACCTGGCCCAGCACCATGCATATCTGCCCGTATGCAAACAACGCCTGCTAAGGTTACGACTACACTCCCGTACGACTCCACTTCATTACGCCTTTCCATACCGCACCCTATCAGCCGCTATCCACGCCTCTCTGCCGCCCTCGTAGCTCCAGCCTACGGGACCCGCATCGCACTCGGCACAGATCAGCCACTTGACGCCCTTGCGCTTCCCCTCTGCGCCTCCCGGCGCATCGTCAGGCAGTACGGCCGCTGACGACCTGGAGAAACCGATGTTTTCGAATGCCATGGGTGCGCCGGGGACGTGCCATAGTGGTGTTGGGGCTGAGGCGGGTGGGGATGGATAGGGCGATTTTTCTTCGGCAGGGAACTGAATGTTCGTCAGCTCTGACGCAGAGCGATAGATGAGCTATGATATTGGAGGGGAGGGGACAAAATACGTCGAGGGAAGAGCATACGTGGAAATAAGAGGATCCGCCTAGGGAAAAGGGTACATCGAGGGAAGAGGGTACGTCGAGGAAGAGTATACGCCGAAGGGAAAGGATACGTCGATAGAAGACAAAGGAGAGTCCGAGACGCGAGACACTTGAGCAGCACTTACGGGTGGAGATGGTGTAGAGAGGGAGGACGCGACGTTGGGAAGGAGGATCAGCGAGCCGCATGCCTCGCGAAAGCAGTAGATTCTCGTCGGGTTGGTCGACGGTCCTGCTCCTGCAGTCCCGTGTCCCTGCACGCCCGAGGCGGCGTCGAGCTCGAGCTCGGCCCACGTCGCTGTGGGTGGTGGCGCGCGGCGAAAAGACGTCTGTGCCGAAAGAGCGGCGATGATCTCTGCCTGGGTTGGTTCTCCCATCTCCACTGCTCCTGATAGACAATGTCGACCAAGGATGAAGGTGACATGGACTGGTGGACTTCGGCGTCGGCCTGTTGCCTATCCACGTGGCAGTCGATTCGCCACCCAACACATCCTTTTTTGGCCGAACGCTCATTATCAACCGCCCTTCTCACCCGTCCGTCCGTCTCTCTGCCTCTCTCTTTCTCCCCCTCGCCATCGTCCATACGCAGCGGGATGTCCAGACCGCCGTCGAGATCCGGTCGCGGTCCATCAGGCTGGTCAGCAGTTCATGGCTCGTCGGAATCGTCGGGATCGTCAAGATCCCCGAGCCTAGGGTCAACAACATCATCACGGCCGTCAGGTCCTGGAGCGTTAGCTCCCGGTGCTCCCAGTACGGGTTCTTCTGCAGCGAGGCCGTGGGGACCTCTGGGAGAGATACGCGGGATGTACTTTGACGTTTTGCGCAACAAGTACTTTCCTCTCCCGCGCAATGGCCCCCCGGGCTATCCCAGACCCAGCTCGCGCAGTAACACCGGCGGCGCAGGCGCAGCAGAAGAGTCGGGATCAGCAGCTGCAGGAGGAGCAGATTCAGGAGCGACAGGAGGAGCAGGACCAGGGAGCGAGGCGCTTCTGATGCCTGTTACGGGATGCGTGGAGAACGTACAGGCCGGGAAGAAGCGGTCACAGCCCGGTCTGGAGTCATCGTCAATGCCTCGAGCGGGGCCATCGCGCAGACCTCTCGTGCGCCGCGGACGAGAGTGGGCCACCCATTCGTGAGCCTCCTCACTTTTGCTCTTTACCCCGCTGCCCTCCCCCTTTCCCCCTCCCCCGGGCGCTACCGCCATTCGCCCCTTGCCATCTCTAGCTGTGGTATCCTTAGATGCATGACGGCTTTACTCTCAGCTGCATGCTGATCCACAGAATACTCCGCGACCACTACGCATCATTACGTGACGAGGTGAGACACCAGCTCAGCCACTGCCTCGGCGAACGAGTCACTTCGTACAAGGTGCGTGAGAGTTCGAGCCGGGAGAGTTCGAGCCTGGCTGCTCCGTTGGCTGACTCCTTCTAGTCGATGGCGAACGGGACTTACTACGCCACGACGGATCATGGCCGGGTCATCCTCCACCGCGAGCAGAGCACGCAGATCATCACTGTCTGTGCGCATTCCGTGAGTCCCAGTTCGCCCTCAGCTGGACTTTCCGAGATGGGCCCAAAATTGGGGATCTATATTAGGTGTTTCCTGGCTTGTCTCTCTCATTGCGATGCCCCCTACCACGGAACGAAGTCGATGAATATCGGAATGACGATGGAGCTAACGTCGTCAGCTTGTGGGCCTGCATGCGGATGTAGCGCGAATGACATTCTTGTGAGTCCACCCGCAAGCTTTCATCACCGGCAAGCGCATGTGGGACGTGTGCTGAGTTTGGACAGGGCGATCGCGACGGGCCCGGAGCCGCACATTCACTACTTTCGGCGCGATCCGGCCGCGTCGGACCATTTCATGATGGAGCATACGGACTTGGATCTCCCCCACGGCAATTTGTTCGCCAGCAGCTCGTATGATGATACGTGTGCGATCGGTGCGTGCCCTCCTGACTCTTCACCCGTCTCTCCTCTTACCCTCTCACCATCCTCCTGCCCTAATCTCCTCGTGTTAACCTCACCTCTCCGGCGTTACTTCACATCCTCTATTCTGACCTCTTATCGCCTTACCTCTACCAGGGTCGCCTGGGACGTCGGAGCGTACCGTGACGACATGGGCAATCTCGTACTGACATTCTTCAGCCGCAGAGAGATCCATCATCGTGGTGAGATACGACGTCGCGCCCCGGGTCCAACAAAAACGAGCTCTCCCTTCCGACCCACTATGCTTGCACCAGGCGGAACCGAACCTCCTCTTTGCGGGCCTGCGCTCGTCAGGGATCCACATGGAAGACCTGAGAGTCCCCGGACACCCGTCGCGCTCGATCATGTCCATGCCGGGCGGAAAGGCCATGGTCGGCATCAAGCGATTACGAGACTCGGCGGTGCCTTGGGGGCTCCTGGCTAGCGCCATGGACAACCAGGTGAGCTCTGACTGGTGGTTCTGCGTGCTTGGTTCTGGGATCTTGGTCTGACGCAAGAGGCAGTTGTGTGTCTTCGATATACGGTTCGGTAGATCGGCATTACTGGAACTAGAAGGCCACGTGAACAGTTACCAGCACTACCTCGTGAGTGCCCCGTCCCTCCCATCCCATCCTACATTCCACACTCCACATTCCCGTATCCCACATCCATGTCCGTCGTTTCACATCCGTCCCACGCCCTGTCGGACACTTCACCCCCACATCGTACACTCCAATTCCACAGGCTTCGTCTGTCCCAGAGTCTACAAGCTCGAGCGCTAACATAGTGGCAGGGCCTCGCAACCTCGCCAGACGACAAATTCATCTTTGCAGCAGGCTCGGACCATCGCGTCCGGTGCTGGGACAGCGTCACCGGCGCGCCGGTCATGCCGGTGCAGTCGGTCCCGCGGCGCGGCGCGAATCCGCTCAGCAAGTCGTTTGAGCATTGCGTGCAGATTCTGGATGTGCGGGACGATCTGGGGTTGGACGTGGTTGATAAAGGCGAGCTGCAGAGATTTGGGCGCGCCTCGTCGCGTTAGCCCGGGGGGGGGGGGGGTTGAGGTCGTGTCGTCAGAGGCGCGAGCGGTGTTGGCGCTTGCAGTTGTCCTAGAGTAGAGAGAGGGCGAGGTAGAGGGAGAGAGTAGAGGGCGAGGTAGAGGGCGAGGTAGAGGGAGAGGGTAGAGGGCGAGGTAGAGGGAGAGGGTAGAGGGTAGAGGGTAGAGGGAGAAGGTAGAGGGTAGAGGGTAGAGGGTAGAGGGTAGAGCTTGACGGAGATTCGGCGTAGTGGATCTTGGCTCGTTATCTCTTGTTATCTTGGCTTTTGCGTTGTAGCGGTTGCATGGAGCATGTCATGTCGCATTCCATGGTCCACTGCTCGAGTTCGAGTTCAGTGGAGCCCAGTGGTGAGGCAGAGGCAGTGGGCGACGCTCCGGCGGCCATCGTTTGTTTGCATGATTCAAGGCGGCGTTTCACAATCTCACAGTCATCTGCAACATCGACAGCGACATGTCCATTACACTCAGTCACATCTACATCTATCATCATGATCCCGCGGCCCAGCGCGATCGTTACGTTCGTATCGCCGAGCACCAGCTCTCCGCAGACAACACGTTTCCAGCATGCCGAGTCCTGCGCAGCTCTACGCTCACGACGATCGAGTATCCGGGGTCATGGTGACCCACGTAGGGCCTTTCCACACCTTGCCACCGTCACTGCCGCTGCCCCCTGCTCCTGCTCCTGCTCTTGCTCCACCACTGCCACCATCAGCTCCTTGCCCTGCTCCTGCTCCAGCTCCAGCCCCTGCTCCTGCTCCAGCACCAGCACCACCACCACCACCAGCTCCAGCACCGTCGCTCCCCCGCCGCGAGCAACTTCCCTTCGCCTGCTCACCGTTTGTCCGTCTAGTAGGCGTGGTGAATCCGGCCATGGCGTCCGCGTCTCTTTTCAATCGGTCGATCGTTTTGGACCTTGCCTGTCTCGGCGGCACCTTGTACGAGGGTGGAGAGGGGCGCAGTGCTGCTTCTGCGGCCGGTGTAGGCTTCGCAACCATCGGAGAAAAGGGTGACGCGGGTTCTGCGGCAGGTGAAGCGGGAGCAGAGTATGCTGGTGCTGGAGAGGACGCTGGGGTCGGAGAGGAAGGAGAAGGAGAAGAGGAAGGAGAAGGAGAAGAGGGGGAAGGGGAAGAGGAACGGATCAGGTCCGAGACGTCTGAACTGCTCGTTTGGGTATTCCGATGCAAGAGGCTCGGTCGCGGCTGTGAAGAGAGCAGCTGGTCTTGTTCCTCTGTCTCTCCTGTCTCTTCTGTCGCTTCTGCCTCCTCGCCCTTCTCATCCTCATCCTTGCCTTCATCCTCCTTCCCCCGCTTCACTGCCTCGCCGTTGCTCGCGGTAGTCCATGTCGGCTTGGTGCGCGAGCCTCTCGGAGCAAAAGGATCTCGCTCTCGTCGCTGGGTCTTACGCGGAGTCGTGGGAGGGTCAGCCCAGTCATTCTTGTGCCGGACTGAACGTGAATTTTCCTGGTGTCGAGCGTAGCGTACGTCTCCGCCGTCTGCCCCGTCTCGTCGAGAGTGGGGAATTTGTGAACTGCCTCTTCGAAGCCTACTCGGTGGATCTGAATCGCCATGCCTCCGTTTGTGCCGTACACGGGGTACGAAAGTTAAGGAGCTCGTCGACAGAGCGAGCAGTGCCGGGCACCGTGGCTGCTGCGGCGGTCCGAGGCGGCCAGACGGGCCAGACTCGACCGTCGCCGGGACACAGGGATGTAGCTGGTGGTAGGCGTGTACTTCTGCCTCTGAGAGCCTTCTCTTGCTTCCTGTCGAAGTGCGACGGGGAGAGGAAGCATAAGGATACGTCGGCAGGGCAGCACAAGAGAGGTCAGTGCGGGTGGTACCAGCCGAAGCAGAGCTAGACGTAGTGAGGGCGATGTGGTACGCGTGCAGCTGCGCTTCGGTGAGGTCGCTCATCCTCGGTGCTGGAGAACTGCTCGCTCGTCGGGATGCAGCTCGTCGGGAGCTCAGCCGCGATATCTGCCAAGTAGAACGATGGCAGAGGCGATATTCCAAGGACCCGAGGATCCGTGCTCGCCGACCGTCGTTATTTGGTTCCGACAGATGCGTGGCGGAAGTCCCCCGCGCCACACTGCGCTCTCGAGCAGGCTGAGCCCGCCGCGCCCATTGCAGCGGCACCCCCACAGATCGTGTATGCGTAGGCTGCCAGGTGCGGCTGTCCTGCATGAACATGATTGCGTTGGACCGTCCGTCATTCAAATCAACCTCTACAGCTCACTGCCACGTGCGAGCGGGACCAAATCGCTTATCGCTCCCGCGTTCCCGTACATGTCGCTTGCGTTTTTGCGTATTTGCGTATTGCGCTCTCGTCGACACTGTCCACGTCCTCACTGTCCACGTTGTGTCCATTGCACTCATCGCACTCTGCCCAGACGAGAAGAGAAACAGTGTGAACTCTCTTCCCCCCGTTCCTTGCCCACAACAGCCGCAACATGGGGTTCTCGTCGTCCGTCGTTCTCGGCTCATGCTCCTTCATTCTCGGCGTGATCTTTGTCTGCCAGGTGGTGCGTTGCTCCTGCCGTGGACCGATCCATCGGATTCTGGGACCAGCTGACCAAGGACCTCGATAGGTGGATATCCCGCTGCTTTACATGCCTGTGACGCAGCAGGCACTTGATAATGCCTATACATTCTATGGGATATGGTATGAAGCCCCAGGCGCGGTCAAGGTGAGTCTTGTCCTTCTTGTGCTCTCCCGCGGCCCTTGTCCCTCCTTCAGACACAAGGTCCTGCTGCTACACCCTGCATCTCTACTTTATGAGTGGTGTATAGCTTCACGAGTGATGTATTCCATTCATGTCAGGCGAAAATATCTGCGACCCCGCTGACGACCCAGGCGCTGTTCCACGCTGCCCTCGCCCTGCCCATGATCGCCTCCCTGTTCAAGCTGCATCGATGGACCGAATCAGCCATGTTCTTCGACGGCTCGTCTGTCGGTGAGTCGCATTCTGAGCTTGAGCGCTTGCGAACGCGGTAGTCGCGGTCGTATCGTCGCTGACGGCTGCAGCGCTACACCTAGCGACTATTATCTTGTACCTCACCGTACATATCCAGTCTCTCCGCACCTTCCGTGAGCGGCCGTCTAGTCGAGTCAGCAGCACCTAACACTGACTAACCTACTCGTCTCCGACCTCTCCAACCACTACTCTCCCCTCTCTTTCCTTCTTTCCTTCCCCTTTCCTTCCATTGACTTTCGGCCCCATATGTATCCCTTCTTTCCATGTACCCCGGCGCCATATGTATCCCTTCCTTCCTCCGCTCGTTTCATATCTGTCGCAGTCCCCGAATCGAGCACAACCACGTCCTTCTCCATCCTCCCGGCGCCCGCGGCGCGCGAAACTGCCCCCACCGAGGAAGAGCGCATCGAAGCTGTCCGCGTCCTGGCAGCGGGGAATGCGCTCGTCGGGCTCTTGACCATCGGCGTCATTGGGATGCAGATTGGGCAAGAGTACGCCCGGCGCCAGGAGGAGCGGGAGCAGAAGGAGATTGATATGCGTGCGGCGGATGCTGGCGGCGAGAGCAAGAAGGATCTTTAGGGAGCATGGATATTGGGCAGAGCAGGGATAGTGGGCAAAGCAAGGATACTGGGCAGAGCAAGGATATTTAGGCCGCAAGGATATTGTCAGAGCAAGACGATATGAGGGGAGAGCAAATGGATACCTTGGACTCACCGAAAAGAGAGCAAGAAGTATATTCTGGATCATGGCGTGGGTAAGCTCCCGGTGTAGCGCGGCTGAGGTATATCCGCTGGTGAGCGGTGCGCATGCATGGACCCGTCGTATTATATCTACCGGCCAGTCTGTCTTCGTGTCTTCGTGACTGCGTGCAGGGCGTGAGATCACGGCACGCCGAACAGGCGGTGCGACGACAGTAAACGACAACAACTCAACTGCTACGATAGATACGTACATGAACGAAGAGGGTCGAGGTCAAACACAGCCATGCATATGCACGAAACTCCTACTCTACTCCTTATCCGCCTCGTCCTTCTTATCTTTATCCTCCTCGAGACTCATCGCGATCGCCCTCGCGATCGCCGCATCTTCATCTTCCTCGTCTTCCCCATCTCCCTCCCCTTCCGCCATCAACACATCTTCGTCCGGCACCTCGCCGCGGCTGAGCGCCATTGCCCGCCGAAGCATCTCATCTTCGTCCTCGTCCTCGTCCATCTCCAAGTCCCCTGCTCCTGCTCCTCCTGCTCCTCCTGCTGCTCCTGCTGCTCCTGCTCCTGCCGCTCCTCCTGCTGTTGCTGCCGCTGTAGAAGCTGGCGCGGCGGCAAAGTCGACCAAATCCCCAGGAGCCATAGGCACGTCAGGGTCATTCGCGTTGGTCAGCGGGTGCGTGAGGGAGTCGGGTACGCCCGTAGCTGATGCGCCGACGGGTTCAGTAGCGGGGGGTGCGGCGGCGGTAGAGGTGGCAGGGTCGGTGGGGGGCGCAGCAGGGGCGGAAGAAGACGAGGCGCCTGCGGCTAGTTCGCGTTGTCGGCGCTCTTCTTCCTCTTGCATGGACATCCGGATAGCCTGGGAGGTCAGCTTATTTACATGTGGATGGATATGGGTGAAGGCGGCAGGGTGAAGAAGACACGTGGAGGAGGTACGTGAAGGGATACAGTGAAGGTATACGTGATGGGAAAAGCAGACTCACCATGGCAAGCTCCGGATCCATGCTGGGGTCAATCTCGTCGCCAAACTCGCCGTCGCCGCCTTGCGTGGGTCGTTCGGGGTCGAACAGGATTGGCGAGGTGAGGATCACGTCGGACAGGAGATGAGGGCCCGGCGGCACCGACACGAGGTGTCTACAGGCAGGCATCAGCGCCAACTCCACCAACAGTGCGGCATCATCCACACAAACTCCACCACAGCGATATCGGTCGCAGCGTGCAAAATCTCGCTGCCCATCCTCGTAGACAGACAAGCCACTCACGACTCGCCTCCGCCAGCAGCCTCGACCAGTGCCCCGAGCTTTTCGTCATTGCTCATGCCCTCATCCCCGAACGTCACCACGTCCACCAGCACGTTGTTCTTCCGTAGCTTCTTGCCGAGGCGGACGAGGCTGTCCTGGTCGTCGTCGATCGGCGAGCCCACAAAGACCACGATCCGCTGTCGCTGGTTCTTGTTTTCCCGGTGCTTCAGGGCGAGCTGTGCGATTTGCACAGACGTGAGCAGGTCTGACGTACCGCCGATTGCCGCTTTGCCGAGCGCGGAGAGAAGCTTGCCAATGTCGTTCGTGGGCGTCACCAGCAGTGAGGGTCTACGGGCGTTGTTAGCGTCCAGCTTCACGTCTGCACTGGAAGGGGACTCCAGCATCACATCTGCAGTGGAAGGGGACTCCAGCATCACATCTGCGATGGAAGGGACTGACGACTTGCCGGCCATCGTCATCAACCCCACAGCAGACTCGGGGTTCGAGTCGGTCTTGGCGGAAAACACAGTGCTAACTGCCTGTGCTTGCGCCTGGAAACGTGTGGGCGTGTAATCGCCATTCCTTCATCAGACGTCAGCTCGCAACACGGACCCGAGGCTAGACGGACCTCATGTACTCTGAATTATCGAGCCTAATTCGTGAGCTGCGGTACAAAGCTTCCAGATAGGCAACTCACACCAGCATGCAGGACTCGAGAGGCATAGTGACGTCTAGCCTTGAGCTATGCAAGCTACTGTGAACGTATGTATCCTCCAAAGAGCGATACCTCAATAGCAAAGTAGACGCGCAACCACCTCCACCGTGCAAAGTGCCACATTCATAACGCCGAACTCAAGCTCTCCTCGCCCATCGATGACGCCCCCCCCCCCCGCGCAGCACACGCCCCGTTCCCCCCCCCTCTCTCTCCCCCCTTCTTTCTTCCCCCCCTTGCCTCTTTGCTATCTTCATTTCATCTGCTATACTCTCTCTACAGCGACTTCTTGTCCAAGAATCTCTGTCAAAAGGCCTAGCCCCTCTACCTATACAACCGCACATTCACACTCTGTGAGTCCCTGTTCACGTCGCGCGAGGCGTCAAGTCGGGGTGGATGAGCTCGAGGACCCCATGAGTCTGGTGGTCTCGTCACATGAGCTGTCGTCTTCAACACAATGGCTCCCCAAGACCTCGATACGCTGCGATGCACTCGCGACAGTGAGGTAGGGATGGTCAGGGCGGATGCATCCTCCGCCGGCGTCTCCGCGCTCCAACGCAAAGCACGCGCTCCTCATCAGTTGAAGCCTGTCGTACCTCATATGCGCGGCGTTGGCCCATTGGCGTCTCGATGGTGTGTAGCGTCAGCGTAAAGAGAGGACATGGCGACGTGGTGCAGGATTTTATCCGGCGTATCCGGCGTGCCGAGTCGCGGCCGCCGGAAGAGCTGTCACTAGACCCAATGCTGTGCTGCACGCGGAGAGATGTGCCTCTGGACCCTTCACTGCATTGCTTGGCCGTTGGATAAAGAGTAGAACGCTGACATGCCCTCTCTTTTCAGATAGATAGATAATCACAATGTGAGTAGCATGTCTGCTGCCTCTGGAGCTTGCCGCTGATATAACTGTAGGGAGGACGAGGGTTCGTGTTTCATGACCTGCAGGGAATTTCAGCTGACAAATCCCTTCTCATATAGTCGCTGCCATCGTGAGTTGCCTGCCCAGTGGATCATTATATCTGACCCGCCCAGGTTATCGACAATGGTTCGGGCATGTGCAAGGCCGGTTTCGCCGGTGACGATGCTCCTCGAGCTGTTTTCCCGTGAGTGTATTTGATGGCGCACCTAGGTTCTACTTACCGTTGTAGATCCATCGTTGGTCGACCCCGTCACCAGGGTGTAATGGTCGGTATGGGCCAGAAGGACTCTTACGTGGGGTATGTGTAGCGGTGCTCATTAGTCTCATACGCTGACATGCCCCAGTGACGAAGCCCAATCGAAGCGTGGTATCCTCACCCTCAAGTACCCGATCGAGCACGGTATTGTCACCAACTGGGACGACATGGAGAAGATCTGGCACCACACCTTCTACAACGAACTTCGAGTCGCTCCAGAGGAGCACCCAGTCCTGCTCACCGAGGCACCGCTTAACCCTAAAACGAACCGAGAAAAGATGACCCAGATCATGTTTGAGACTTTCAACGCTCCCGCTTTCTACGTCTCCATCCAGGCCGTCCTCTCCCTGTACGCTTCCGGTCGTACCACCGGTATCGTTCTTGACTCGGGTGACGGTGTCACCCACACTGTGCCCATCTACGAAGGGTTCTCCCTGCCTCACGCTATCTTGCGTATGGATTTGGCAGGTCGTGATTTGACCGAGTACCTCGTCAAGATCCTCATGGAGCGCGGATACCCCTTCACCACGACCGCCGAGCGTGAAATCGTTCGTGACATCAAGGAGAAGCTTTGTTACGTTGCCCTCGACTTTGAGCAGGAGCTCCAGACCGCTGCTCAATCTTCTCAGCTCGAGAAGTCGTACGAGCTCCCAGACGGACAGGTCATCACGATTGGCAACGAGCGATTCCGATGTCCCGAGGCTCTGTTCCAGCCCTCGTTCCTGGGCCTGGAATCGTCCGGTATTCACGAGACGACCTACAACTCGATCATGAAGTGTGACTTGGACATCAGGAAGGATCTGTACGGCAACATTGTCATGTCTGGTGGTACCACCATGTACAACGGTATTGGTGGGTGGAGCCGTCGACACGCCGGGTTGCAGCACTGACCATCGTAGCCGACCGAATGCAGAAGGAGATTACTGCGCTTGCCCCGTCGTCGATGAAGGTGAAGATTGTGGCACCCCCCGAGAGGAGTACGTTGCGAAGTATCGCATATCAGCTTGTGCTGACGGCCCACAGAATACTCGGTCTGGATTGGTGGTTCCATTCTCGCGTCGCTGTCTACCTTCCAGCAGATGTGTATGTTCCATGTCATGCGTTTGGTGAGCTCTGCTGATGGCGTATCAGGGATCGCGAAGGCCGAGTACGACGAATCGGGACCCTCGATTGTCCACCGCAAGTGCTTCTAGGCGTTGTCGTTGTCAAATCTGGGGCTTCTCTTCCTTTCGTGTCGTTACCTTCACTTTTACATAAATGTGCTCGAAATGAATATCATGCGATAGCTGCAGGGGCGGCGACTTGCCTCGCCAGGCAAGAGGAGCTACGGGGGACGCGGGGAGGACGGGTAGTAGATTTGGATACAAGCTATGGCACGATATCTCACTGATTGGTGACTTGCGGTGCTGACGCCCGAGACCCGAGGGTCTATAGACGATGTGCTGCTCTGACGCACGGTGAGACTGACGTGCTGACGCTTTGGCTGCCGGAGGGTGAGGTGAGGCTCTCGGCCTGCTTGACTGAACGAGGTGTGCGAGAGTGTGATATAGGGAGATACATCATACATGGCATGGTAGTGGCATTTGTGATTCGTCGCTCCATCGTGCCCATGTCCATCTTCACGCCGGTCCTCGCGCCTCTCTGTCAACAGGGTACAACGTATACTATCTGCCTTGTGCAATGCCGTGTCCCATGTCGTACAGTGTGTGTGGTATGTGGTTTCAGTTTGGGGTGTGGCGTTTGCAGTTAGTGGTGTGTGATTTGTAGTTTGTGGTTTGCAGTTTGTGGTGTGTGGTTTGTAGTGTGGTTCGTAGTGTCGCAGTCGCCGTCGCAGTCGCAGGCGCACGCCGTAGGACATACTATGCAGTATGGACTAAGCAGTAGTAGTCCGTAGAACGCGGATCCAAGCACGCTACGCTGCGCTCCGCTACGCTCTGAAGAGATGCACCTCGTCGTCCCATGCGCAACTGGCCAAGAGGCCCGCGTCGAACAATGCCCAGCTGAGGCCCATGCAGAACTCGGTGTGGGCGGTGTGGTCGTGTCGCAGGGCAGAGGTGTGCGTGTCCCATCTGGGGGTTTAGTACGTAGGCAGGGAGGACGATTCAACGCAGAAAGGGTACAGGGAACAGCAAACAGAGGACAGTGGACAGCGGACAGAAAACGGAAAACGGAAAACAGCAACAGAAACACAGGACAGAGGGCAGAAACAGAAACAAAACAGAAACAGAAACAGAGGATACAGGACACACGACAGAGGACACAGGACATTACAGGAGAGGAAACGGTCAGAGCCAGAGCAGACAAGGCAGCGAGACGGGTGAGAGATGGCAACCCAGACGCAACGCACGATTTGCACGACATGTCGTAGCCGCACGAAGCGATGACGTGGCGGTAATGCGGCGACCACCTGCGCGAGTCAGCACTCGCTCTGAGCTCTGAGTACACCGGAAGATCGCTTGGAGACGAGACAACCGAATGCAGAGGCAGAGACTACCCGAGGAAGAGACGACCCGAGGCAGAGACGACCCGAGGATGAGACGACCCGAGGCAGAGACGACCAGAGGAAGAGAACGACCGCCGCTCACTGTATCTTGCGAATCGCGAGCTGATGACACTTGAGATCCAGCACCAGCCCCCCTCCGGCACCTCTCCCTCCCCCTCCCCCTCCCCCTCCCACTACCGCACCCGCCCGCGCTCTGGCTCCTCCCGCGCCTCCACGCAGATCCCACACCCTCACACTCTTGTCCTTTCCGGCCGTCGCGATACACCCCTCTTCGTACTTGTGCCAATCGAGAGTCAGCACCTCGTCCTCGCTCACTCTCGCAGCGTGGACGGGCCGCGCCGGCTCGTCCGCGCGGAGGTCAAATACCTTCAAGAACCCGTCAGAGCCGCAGGACGCAAGGACCTGGGGATGGCGGGGGGAGAATTGCGAGGCGTAGATCTGGGCAGAATGGGCAGGGATGGTGAGGAGTGAGGTGGCGCGGTGGACGTTCCACTGGAGGCGTTAGCTCGGAGCGCTCCCGCGATGTTCTCGGCGGTCGCGGGATGGACAGTGGTTGTGAGGTTGGGCAGGTGGCATTGAGACAGGTAACGATTCAGGTGAAGACCGGCAATGATAAAGTGATGAGAGGAGATGGCAGGACAGGATATCGAGGACAACGCACCACTTTGACAGTGTGATCCCACGAGCCAGTGGTAAACGTGTCCTTGTCGACATTGTTCCAATCTACCGAAACGACCTCTGCAGCATGTTCGTGCCAAGCCTTGACCGGCAGCCCCTAGCCCACCATCAGCTCAGCGACGTGCGCATCTCTACGCCAGAACTGACCTCGAGGGTCGTATCAAACAGTCTCAGAGCCCCGTTACCGCACGCTGCCAAGACTTGGTTCCTGCAGTCGTATCAGTGAGCGCCGCTCGTCTCCCATTCTGTCCAATTAGCGCCGCGGCAGGAAACGTACTCGTGAGATTCGTTCCACGCTACGTCGTACACACAGTCCTGGGTATCAAACCTACATACCTAATGGTTAGAGCCGACTTGAGGAACGTGAAATGTGAATAAGAGATAGATGGATGAGAGATGAGGAGTATGAAGATAGATGAAGATAGATGCAGATAGACGGCGACGGTGACGCACCATTTCACGACGTTCAGGCCGTTGCGTGATATCTGCAAGATATGCACGCGACCATTCCCAACAAGCCCAAAGTTGGCGCCTGAAGCCACCGCCAGTCGGTCCTCGAAGAACGGCGAGAAAGCGATAGCATGGTGAGCGAAGCGGGGTGTCTTGACTCTCAAGGCAGCCAGAGGGCCGGGCGGCATCGCCATGGCGCTCGCTTCCACCTCGGATCACAATTCGTGCTGGCGCGACACGGTGCTCGATGCTCTAGGGCTCATGCTTTGCTTTGCCCCCCTACTGTACCGCGAGCAGGTGTATCTCGCAAGCATGCAGTGGACAAATGGCGACTAAAACGTCATTGAACCATCTCTGTTGGGTGGCAAATTATCCCAAACTGAGAGAGCGACGCGTTCGCTGGCAAAAGCAAAAAAAAACAGCTCCTGGCGTTGTCCATCTCTTCTTGTACAACTACCCGTCTCTTGCTCGCTCATCATCTCACTCGAGCACGCACGGCTCGCGAGGCAGGCCACATGCCTCCGTCACCAGGCAAGATCCACCAGCTCCCAGGTCAGTCGTGCTGCCCATTCCCAATCCAACTGGCTGGCCCGAGCGAGAATCTGAACCTGACGCGTCTGGGACAGTCAAAGTCTTGTATAGCCTCGATACCAGCGCACAGTCGTATCTCACCATTCTCAATGAGCGGCAGGATGTATACGTGCATCCCAGTGTCGTGAACTACAACGGCGAGGAGCCGTGCGGGACCGGTAGCTGTTGCTTGAAGGCGGCTGCTCGAGGCATCTGCTTTGCCAGGTGAGTCACCCCGAACACCTCCTGTTCCACACTGTCGACAATACCCAAGACCACAGTGACAACCGTTGCTGTCGACCGTCGCTGACGGTGTGGATAGTCCCGAGTGTATTCCAAACTCGGTGTCGCTCGATTTCTCAGTGTACAACCTCGACCCGTCGTTACGATCCAATCGCTCAGCGCGGGCCTTCCAGCCCGCCTCAGACGAGCAGTCGTCATGGACCGGCCGGGGGTTCCTGTCATGGATACTGGCGGAGCCGGGGGCTGGCACGAGTCTGGTCCGTGGCAGGCTTGTGCGGGAGTATGAATTCTCGTCGATGGCGTTCAACGACCAGGGCGGGCTGGAGGGGCTCATGGCTGCTGCTGCGTCGCGCGGGGCGGAGGATGCAGATGGGAAAGGCTGGGGTCTCGAAGTATGGGTCAGCTTGAAGGTCGTCAATCCCGAGGGCAAGGCGGAATTCGCAGGCCGCAGGGCGTTTGAGGACATGCTGGCGCGCGGGACCGGCGTGGGCACGCCAAGCTCCGCCGTCAATACGCCAACGCCAACTGCCTCCACTGCCAACGCCAACGCTCCTGTCCCTCCGGCACCCGGAATCTCGACTTCACTCTCACGCCGAAACTCGCTCGCCATCCCACCCAGAGTCGGCGCTTCCAGTGCGACGTCTCCCGCACTCCGAGCGTCTCCCGCCATCGCCCATCCCAAACCTGTTCCGGCTCGACCGGCATCTGACATCCACCGGCCGTCATCTGCTGCGTCCATGTCCGCGTCCACTTCCGCTTCCACGTCGGTCGCTCCCAGCTCAGTGCCGATGGCAGTGAGCTCGTCCGCACAGTCCCAGTCTCACCCTCAGCCTCAACCCCATTCTCGGCCGCCCAGCTCTGTGGCTGTCCGTCAGTCGTCCCTCGCTCCACACTCCAACTCGTCCGCACCGGCGAGACCCGAGTCGAGACATATCACTCCGCCGCCATCTGATCGCGCACGCTCACCACCGCCTTCAACTCCTGCCCGCGCAACGCTGCGCCAGCTGCTCGACGCAGAGGGAAAGCTCTCGCCCGATGTGGTCAGGCATCTCACCGAAAACCCCGTGCTGCGCCGTCTCCTCAAAGCAGTACCGCAGACTGCCGTCTTGACGTCTCTTCGAGAAGCGCACAACGCGCCCTCCCCAACGAAAGACCGGCCAAAAGCGTCGCCAGCACATGCGGGCACGCCTACCCCTTCGTCGAGTGCTACTATCAAGCCATCGGCGGAGGGGTGCTGTAATTGCGGTGTGACAGAATCTGAGCTGTGGCGCACGAAGAACATGAAGGACGGGACGAAGAAGAAGGTCTGCAACGGTACGTGACGTCTCAGCATTGCTACTAGCCAGGCTCGTTCACCACCTGGCCTGGATTACATGACATGGGATATCGTCTGACAGCCACAGCGTGCGGCTTGTACTTCAACAAGCACAAACGGATGCGTCCACGCGAGTTATGGGACAGCGCATCCGGTCCATCCAGCACCGCAGCCAACACCCCCCGTCCGTCGGATCATGCCCCACCCGAGAAGCGCGCAAGGTTCGAACACGAGCCTGTGCGCTCTAGTCCGCGCTTACATCGTGGCTCGAGCGATACCAACGCGAATTCGGCTTCCAACGCACCGCCCCTACCGCACTTTGAGAGTCCCAAGAAGGGCGTTGCGGGGATGACCAATGGTGGTGCCCATGGCAATGGCACGGGAAGTGCCAACGGAAATGGTCTCGGAACTGGCAACGGCAATAGCATCGGTACCGGGAATGGGAGTGGGCACGGGGACGGGAACGGGAACGGAAACGGCGGGACTGAGAGTCCGCGGAGACGCAGTCGTCCAGGCAAAGGTCCAATGCCGCATCCCAGTCCACGGATGGCCACGCGCGCGAGCGTAAAGACCGAGACAGGCACAGATAACGGAGGCGGGGGAGGTCCAGGAGGGATCCTGAATAGCGACTTTGATTTTTCCTTCTCCCCTTCCACGTTGTTCGCCACTTCCCCTGTCCAACCACAACACCCCAGCGCCCTCACCTCGACTTTACACGCGTCGCATAACCTGAATGGGCATGGTGGGAGTGGCCACGGCAACTCCAACAGTCACGGCAACGGTAACAGTCACGGTAACGGGCATGCCGAACACTCGATTGGGACTGGGGCAGGAGCTGGGGGAGGGGGAGGAGCAGGAGCAGGGGTAGGAGGAGGCGTAGGCGACGCAGATATCGAGGCGCTGTTGGCGCAGATCGCCAATGGCCAGACAACGCTGGACATTGACGCGCTGTTTGCCAGCGTGACGACGGCTGCGACGAGCCACGACGCGGGACTGCTGGATAAGGAGATGATGGATCTGCTGGCGAGCTGGGAGGGCGGGGACGTGTCGGCCGTGTCGCTGGATCCGACGCCGAAGAACGAGACACAGGCGTGATGGGTGCATGAGGATATTTTGGGACGCAGAAGCATGGTTGGACGCAGGAGGAGCATTTTATGACGCAGGTGTGATTGGACGCAGGAGGCGCATTTTGGGATGCAGGAGGCGTAATTGGACGCAGGAAGCGAATTTTGGCAACAGGGCAAGAACACTGTACACTGTACATCTCGAGCGTGGCCACCCAACCTACCGACATGTGCTCAATCCTTGCTGCTGCTGGGTCCTGAACATTCTGTCGCGGAGCAGGTCTAGGTCTTGGTCTTGGTCTGGCTGTCTAGCTGCCTTGGTCGGAATCTCGGTCTGAACGTAGTTGATTTTGTTCGTGTTTACTGTGCGTGGAGGGCAAATTGGAGCTGCTGGCAGATTGCTGGTCAGTAGAGAAATGTATCCTGGATCGAGTATCCAGTGTCATGTCAGCTTCTAGTGTCGAGTATCCACTGTCCATGTTCGTCTAGTGTCCAGTACCAGTACAGTACCCTGTATCGTGTGTCCTGCGTCCAGAATCGTGTGTCCTGTATCCAGAATTGAATATCCATACATGCTAATGAGGGGTCCACATTGACTAGATAGGAAGAGCTGGAGTGCGTGGGATGGTGGTGAAGAACATACACATGCGACGCGAGCAGGAAGGAAGGAAGGAAGGAAGGAAGGAGAGGAGAGGAAAGGAGAGGAGAGGAGAGGAGAGGAGAGGAGAGAAAGGAGAGGAGAGAAAAGGAAGGAGAGGAGAGGAGAGGAAAGGAGAAGATGAGCAGCTAGGTGAACCGCTTGTAGGCGTGTTTCTCGTATTCTCTGACTTTACGAACGCGTTTCGTCGGCCTGGGTATATCAGCGACCGGCAGACGCAGTACACCGGCTAGACTCACAGCTGTCTCTCGCGGGGCTCGACGAGCGCCCGTTTCTGCAGTGCGAGGAAGCGGTCTTTGAAGAGGTTTCCCTCGGGCTGTGCGGGTCAGCTAGGGGCGCGGTGTGTTTTCGGGATCGTTCGCGTGAATGTAATACTCGTCAGGATGCTACAAGTCGCAAGAACGAAGCCATCCGCCGCAGACGCCCACTCACCTTGACCTGCCTCAGACTCTCGGCGAGATCCTCCCCCAGCTGCACCGTCACGTCCTGCCTCTTGACGCGGTGTTTCCCAATCTTCTCGCCGCCAGCGAGGCCCAGCCTCTCGCGTTCCCGCTTGGCAAGCTTACGCAGCCGCTCGGCCTCTTGTGCGCGCTTTTCGCGCTTCGCCAGGGTCCCCTGCAACGAGGCGAGGGCGCGCGTGTCCACTGCGCGCGCGAGTTTGCGCTGTTGTTTCTCCAATACTTCGAGGCGCGCCAGCTCCCGCAGCCGCAGCGCCTTGTTCCGCTGTGCCTGTGTCTTGCGCTTCGTCTGCTTGCTGACGGCTTTGAAATCATCGCCGTCGTCGTTGTCGGGCAGCGCGTCGGCTCCGTCGTCGCCGTCTCCCGGTCCCACCCGCATGCCCTCTGCGTACTCGTCGCCGTCGATATGCTGCCTCCGCGCATCAACCGCTGAAGCGAGGAGAGCGATCTTGCGCGCCTCGTCCTCTTCCCTCTGCAGCCGCGCCGTCTCCTCCTCGACCGCCAACTCCAGGAGCCGCTCATGGCTCTCCGCCGTGGGGTTGTAGCTGACCCCTCCTTCAGGGACCTCCACCCCGCGGCCCAGCTCGATCTGCACCACTCGGATCTCGCGCTGCTGCGCCAGCGTCCGCGGCGGCTTCACAGCCCGCTTCACCATGGCTTCTTCGCCAAAGGTGCCCGCTGGCACGGGTGCAGCGACCGGCTCGTCGGTCCATGCGTCGCGCAGTGGGGCGACAGGGAGGGCCTTGACGTCGGCAGACGAGGTGGCGTCGTCCGTGCGGCGGGCGATGCGCCGCAGCCGAGCCTTCTCAGCGGACGAGAGGCGCTTGGCAGCAGCTGAGGACGGGGTGGCGCGGGAGGAGATGGAAGGGACCGCCGAGCGCTCGGACAGCACGGCGAGCGACCGTAATGGCTTTGGAGCGCGGCGGAGCCGTTGCGCCACTACGGCTCGTCAGCGCGACATCCCACATCCCCTATGGTACAGGGTAGAGGGGAGAGGCAAAAGCTCACCAGCCACATCACCGACGGTATCGATGGTGAACAGCTCTGCGTCCCCTTTGTGCGCTACTTTGCCTCTACACAGCCGTCAGCACCTAGTCCATTCCGGCAGCTCTCAAGTCCATTGCTGCAGCTCTCCCACGACTCAAGGAAGATGTCGCTCACCCAGTGACACGCTCCTCCTCCCGACCGAGCTCCAGCGCCGCCTCTTCGCGAGTGATGTCGATATTTTTGCGCCATGCTTTTTTGCCCTTGCGCGAGCTCTGCCCCGGCTGGTGCGGCGCGCCAAGGGTCGCTGGCAATGCGCGGGAGTATGGCTTGGACGATGTGGCCTTGGCTGTGGCTGTTGAGGTTGCGGGCGGCATGCTTCGCTGCTTGAGACCGGTCACTTGCAGTGGATGGATGTAGGATGCAGTCATGAAATATGCTGCCTCCAAGGACTGCCGCTGCTTCGACTTTTATTTGTTTCCTGGTTATTTATCCATTTTATCCCATCCAACATTGGGCCGTTGAACATCCTCCCTCACTCCTTATCCACCATAGATGCTCACTGCCTCGCAGGGCTCGCGCAGCACCATGTCGTTCCTCGGTCGGCCATCTGCCAGCCGCCTCCTCCCACTCGCGTCGTCCTCGCGGGCCGTACACACCTCCGCGCCCGTCCTCGCTACCAAAGGGCCCAAGAAACAGACCCGTACGTCTCTGCGTCTTCGGTCTCTCTGCCGTCTCGCCTGCTGACCCGTGCACTCAGTGCGTACCGCGTTGAAGCGGACAAATCGATTCGGCAAGGGCAAGGAGAACATGGTCAAGCCCAATCATCCGGTACGTTCTTTGCTGTTGGGCCGCAGGACAGTGTCGCGGGCGAGCTGATCCAGATCCGGTAGATCACGCGCACGATCCCGAAATTATCGTTTTCCGGAGCGAGTGAACCGCCCGACCTCTCCAGCTTCACCCAGCTGCACCATGTACGTCAGAGCTCCAGATCCTATCCTTAGATCCATACGCACAGCTCAGCGAGTCGCGACGGCCGAAGGGGGAAGTGGAAGAGGAAGGCAGAGGGGACCCGGAAGGTGCAGGGAGTGGAGGTGAAGGGAGGTGGATGTGGTGTGGATGTGGAGGGAGCGGAAGGACAGGGCTGACGTCTGCAGGATACGTACATTCCGCGATCTGTCGGAATAGCGACGACCTATCCTCAGGCGAGCTTTGGGCGTCTGCAGAATTTCGGTCTCCCTCGCAAGTTGAAGAAAGAGGTGAGCGCGAGGACCTGTGCCTCTTGGCGAGTTGCGCTGACGATATAGTACACTGAGGCAGGGTGGCCGGCCAGCGTGGTCAGACAACAGACGGTCGAGCTGGCACGGGTGATTGATGGGGCTCGGGCGTCGTCGAGCGCTGATAAGCGGTACATGATCAGTGTGTTTCCTTCTCTCGAACCTCTCGCCTACAATGTCTGCTTTGTGGACATGTCGACTGCCTGCCTGCCTAGGCTGCCTTCTACCTGCCTATCTCTGCTACTTTCTACCTGCCCCCTTCCTACCTGCCCACCCGTCTGCCCCGCCTATCGTTGCTACCTTCACCCGTCCACCTTCCTGCGTGCCCACCCGCCAACCCGCTACCTAGTCCTTGTCCACCGTATCCGAGTCTCAAGCAAACGCTGACGCCGATAGCCGGTGGTGCTGGATCGGGCAAGTCGACTCTGCTGTTCCAGGCTGTGAACTATGCGATCGACGCGAAGTGGATCGTGCTCTACTCGCCACGCGGTCAGTGCCTCGTCAGCATACCACAGACTCTAGGCGCTGATAATCCCAGTTGATACTTGGCTCGTCTCGTCATCCCCCTACGCTTACTCGCAGCAAAGCAAGACGTTCCACCAGCCGGCCTTGGCGGCCGCTCTGCTGCAGTCGACTCTATCTGCCAACCCAAGGGTGTTGGCGGGCATCAAGCTCGAGCAGTCTGTCTCTCTGGAGCGCGGACGCGAGCTGCCTGCAGGCATGGACCTCGCGGCACTGTGCAAGGCCGGAGCGAAGGACGAGCGGATCAGCGTTGATGCGCTAGAGGCGCTGTTGGCGACTCTCGGCTCGCAGACTGGGTAGGTCACCTGTCCAAACGGCTAGACTCCAACTGGAGGAAACGGCGCATGAAGCTGATGGATGTAGCGTTCCGGTGGTATGGGCATTGGACGAGGCCCATGGCCTGTTCTCGTCCAGTCAGTACAGGGCACCAGACTATTCGGTGCTCGAGTCGTACCATCTCTCCATGCCTCTTCTCGCGCTGGACTACCTCACCGGCCGAAAGACATTTGTCAGTTATTTGTTTCTTCTTCCTCGCCCAGAATCACAGTGTGTCCAGAGTCACCGTCTATCCAGAGTCACCGTCTGTCCAGAGTGACACTGTATCCAGAGTCACAGTCCTGTCCACAGTTCTGCCCAGAATCTCAGACCGCTGACACCCGTACAGGCCCGGGGCGCCGTCCTAGCCACCTACTCGCACTCTACGACCGCGCTCCCCATTCCCGCCGTGATGACGACCGCGCTCGCCCTCCCCTCGACCCACGCTAGAGAAATCACGCCGTACACGCCGTTGAACCCCACACACCTCGCACACGCGTCTGCGTCGATCCAGCGCTTCGACCTGCCGTTCGGCATGTCGCCGAGCGAGGCGGCGGCCATGTCGGAGATCTGGCAGAAGAAGGGCTGGGCACGGGCCGGCGGCGACGAGGCGCTCATGACTGGTTTGACGGCGAGTATGGGCAACCCCCTGGCTATGGCCAAAGGGTGGAGACTGGACTTTAAGAGCCTGGCTGCGTGAGGCGAAGAGCGGTGATGCATGCATGCATGTGCGTGAGGTGTAGAGGTGATGCGTAGCGTTGCACTAGAGACGTGTTGCATGTTGCATTGTACGTGACTGCCGTACGTAACGCGTTTACAAGACGTTCTCAGCCACCGAAGGAGGCTGGCGTGGGAGATCAAAGCATCATGGCATAGGACGTGTTGATCGTGACTGATGGTGTCTCTCCGCATCACACCTAAGACCTGCACCAAATAGGTCGTATCCCGTGCCATGATAAACAACCCTTCCACGCACAGGATACATCGCTCCACTGGGCGGTCCTACAAAAGAATATCGAAAAACGAAAAAAAGCATCCTCGTCCACCAAAGAAAACCCGCCTCCCGCCACCCGACCCGCCTCGCCTCTGGTCTACTGGACCGCGCTCGTTCTCTCCTGATGACACATCAGAGAGGTGATCAAGCGCCGAAACCGTAGAGAGTGCGGCCCTGGCGCTTGAGGGCGTAGACGACGTCGAGCGAGGTGACGGTCTTGCGCTTGGCGTGCTCGGTGTAGGTGACCGAGTCACGGATGACGTTCTCGAGGACTGGGCGGTTAGCGATGTACGTTGCATGGAGTTGAATTGTCTTGGTATTCCACGTTCCACAGGGGCGATGGCAGGGATGCTAGGTGGTTTGGGAACGTGAAGGAGGGATGGGAAGAGGTGGGATGGGAGGTGAGTATGGATAGTGGTGAATATAATGACGTAGACACTTACAGATCTTGAGGACGCCGCGGGTCTCCTCGTAGATCAGGCCAGAGATACGCTTGACACCACCACGACGGGCGAGACGGCGGATGGCCGGCTTGGTGATACCCCTGAGAGGTCAGCGTCGCCACGACAGTCTAACATCCAAAGGGCGCGGAGCATTGCGTGGCCCGTCGCGCGCACACGTAGGCGTGTTCGACCACTGGGAGGAGTGGGTGGATCCACAGTGGTCAATTGGTCAAGTGGCCGAGTGGACAGGGACAGGGACAGGCGACGAGGAACTCACTGGATGTTGTCACGGAGCACCTTGCGGTGTCGCTTGGCGCCGCCCTTGCCGAGACCCTTGCCACCTTTTCCGCGACCGGACATTGTGTGAGTTGCTTTACGGGAGGTAAACGGTACTGAGGTGAGTCAGCGGCATGCCGACTGGCACCACTCGACGCATCGAGGACCCGGCCGGGTGAGAGATGGCGGTGTCGCCACGGTGTGGGCATGTGGGGGGAAGGGTGAGAGTGGTGGACTTACAGAGCGGAGAGTGGTTGGAGTCGAGTGCGAGGGAGGGGAAAGAGGAGCAAGGGAGGTTATATATGCTGCGTCTCTTCGCAGGAGCCAAACAAAGCGTAACGCCGAGGCAGCGCGGGGCTCGAATAAGGGCAATGTCACGTGATTTGGACTACAAAGGGGTGCGGAACCAGATTGGCCCTACATGTGTGTCCGAATAAAGATTAGTCGGTCCGCCGGCCAATTTCGTGCTGCATTGACGACCTGCTCGGTGTAGACGCAGAGACGTGGACGCTCGACAGCTCTGCAGCGCATCGGGACCTGCGCAGCTGTCGACATGCTGCTCTCGACAATACGGCCGTACCTCCGGCCGCTCCTCAATGCCCTGCCGGGACCATCCCGTCTCCCACTCGCCGCACGACCATCGCTCCCACTCGCCGTGCCATCGCGCCTCCCGCTGTATCTCTACCGATCGGCAATACCACCACGGCCCCAGTCGGTAGCACTCGGCGTGGATGTGGGCGTGGGCGTGGGCGTGGGCGTGGGAGTGGGTGTCGGTGTCGGCGTGGGCGTGGATATGGGCGTTGGTGTGGGTGTCGGCGTCGGCGTGCGGGCGTTCTCGACGACGCGCGCAGTGGCCAAGTGCGGGCCGCACCAGGGCGCACGGGGACGACTGAAGGCGAGGCTGGCGAGGTGTGCGTCGTACAAGATGAGGTCGCATTCCGGCGCCAAGAAGCGGTTCTTTAAGAATGCGGATGGTGTGGTGAGTCCTGATTTTTACTTGGCGGCTGCCTTGTTCCGAGCAAGCCTGGGCCTGGTGTTGTGACGGTATGGTGGCGGTGTCGGTGTCGGTGTCGGTGTCGTGTCGGAGCGGGTATCTGCTCTTCCTCCGTGATCTAGTGTCACACTGAGCTACTCGATCACCCATTGCCCATTGCAGAACGAGCGGCTCTGTCGCCGCTGTAGCTGCGCCGTTCTGGCACCCATACCATAGCTTTGTCCCCGCAGCACGTAGCACGAGCTGACATCCACAGTGGGCGCGAGTAAGTCGACCCTCCATGAACATCAACCACTACCGCTCTTCCCCGGCAATACCAACACTACCGCTCTTCCCCTTCAGTTCCACCACTAACAGCCTCCAGTACAAAAGCAACAAGTCGCATGGCCTGACGGGCATGTCGCATTCCCAGCACCGCTCGCTGAGTACCCCCCAGCCGGTGAATCGGGCACAGGTGCGTGCTTGTTCTCTCGGCGATGCGTGCTGATTGCATTTTCCGTTTTACTTCTATCCGGTCTCTCCCTCCATCCCCTCGCCGCCTCTTTCATCTCTTCTCTCTTCTCTCTTCTCGCGTCTCTCTTCCCTCCTCCCTCTTTTCTCCTCTCCGCTCATCCTCGTCTCTACTTTGCACAGGCGCGGCTGTTGAGGAAGATGCTGCCGTACGGAGCGCGGCAGAAAGTGTGATGCATCTGTTGCGTCGTCAAGCGAGATCACATAGAGACTGGGCGCGCTGGCACCTGTCACGAGGTCGGGCTGCAGAAGTATACATGTAGAGACACGGTCAGGTGCACGAGATGCAGGCACATCCATATAGTGCGCGCCTGCATGCAGAACACTCACACTGGTCCTACAACTGCAATCGAGTCACCATGCTGACAAGCTCACGCATTATACGTATCAAAACATCTGCATCGGTCGCTAAAAATACCAACATCTATGAAACCGTCCACGCTCACTCGTACACATCACCTACACGTTGTCCGTCTGTCCTGCCGTTTGAGCGGCCAGCGCCGTCGAGTAGCCCTGTTTAGGCCTTCTCGTTGACCTCCTTGACGAGTCTCTGCGTCTCGCCGTCCTCGTAGCTTGGGAGGACCTCTTCAGGACCAGTAAGGACGATGCCGCCCTCGCGCTGGGCATGCTTCGCTTCCTTCCTCAGACGCTTGCGCTCGCGCCTGGCCGCTCGGCGCTCGGCACACGAGCCGCCGCGGAAGAGGCGGAACGAAAGCAGGCACAGCATGAAGATGAAGTGCAGGATCGAGCCGATACCGGCGCCAAGCACGAATGCGAGCGAAATGGATTCAGCGGGGGTGAGGTTGTACAGAGCCCTGTGGAGTCTAGGCGGCGTTAGCACGGATCGTGTGTGGATGGAAAGCAGACATGGTGGCTACGATGGGTGGAGAGGAAGTGTACAGGGAACTGTGGAGAGGACAGTGGAACAGAGCTCACCTGCCGCCAAACGAGTGCGCCTTGTGGTGCCAGTGGTGCTTGTGGTTGTGGACAACCACACCGTCGTGGCCCTCGTGGTGGTGGTGCTTTCGCACACCCTGTTTTCCCTCGAGGGCTTTCCAGCGCATGTGTCGCTCGTCCTCCCCCCTGTCTCCCTGCATCTCCTTGTCTCCCTCAACGTGGTTCTCGACCGGCGCGAAAGGGAGGATACGGACCGTGCCGCCCTCCATGAGCGGCACGACGCGGTGTTCCATCTCGTCCAGATGGTGTCTCCATCCTTCGACCGAGAGGCCGTGCGCGTGCGGGCCGTGCGCGTCCGCATCGTCACCGCGGGTCAGGCCGAGGTGGTGGAGCAACGCGCCGATGGGGCCGGGCATGTAGCCCGCCGACGCCTTGTGGCATGGTCGGCGGTGGGTCTCCCCAGCGGCCGGAGTGGCAGCATTGTCGAAGGCCTCTTTGATGCTGACGCTGTCCAGAGCATCGACGGGAATGACCCGGATGGGCGTGGCAGAGGCGCTAGCTGCTGCGGGGCGGGGTCAGCAACGTGGCCCTCGGTGCGGGAACGGCAGCGTGGATGACTTACCCAGAGCAGCAAGAGCGAGCATAGACAGCTTCATTGTCACTGTTGTGCGACTGTGGCGAGGTTGACTAGTCGAGCAGTGGAGTGTATCGAGCAATGAGAACAATTGAAAGGATCGAAGAAACGAGTGAAAACGACGAGCAACTTCCGGCCACACGCTAGGACACCGCATCGGGGGGAAAACAAGGTTTGCCACCCGGGATTACGTGATGTGGCACTTTGCCACGTGGGAACGCGGGGTGGAGGCAATCTTCCAGCCCGTTTGCAGCTTGTGTCCTGTTCTTCGTGACTTGCTGTACCCAAGTGAGCGAGGACACACCATGTCGGTGATGCTCGAGACGTCGTTGGGGGAGCTCGTCATCGACCTGGAGGTCGACAAGTGTCCCCGCACGTGCGAGAATTTCCTCAAGCTCTGCAAGGTCAAGTACTACGCCTTGAATGCGTTCTTCAACGGTGAGTCACTCTGCCCCAGTCTCTACACCTCCTCTCTTCCTCTCTACACCTCGTCTCTTCCTCTTCACACCTCCTCTCTTCCTCTCTCCCGGCCTACTCTGGAGTATGGAGCCTCTTCCATACTACTGCTGCGGTCGTCGCGCTGACACTGCGCAGTGTCCAAGGACTTCATCGCGCAGACCGGCGACCCCACAGCGACAGGTACCGGGGGCGAGTCCTTCGCTTCCTACGCTGCGTCCACCCACGGCGGCGCACGGCCACCGCGCTACTTCCCCCCCGAGATCCGTCCGTCGCTGAAACACGCGTCCAAGGGAACGGTATCGATGGCGGTCGCGCCTACCGATCCGCCAGGATGCGGGTCGCAGTTCTTCATCACCCTGGCCGATGGGATCGAGTACCTCGACAGCAAGCATGCGGTGTTTGGGCATGTCATAGAGGGGCTGGACACGCTGGATAAGATAAACGAGGCGTATCTGGACAGAGAGGGCAGACCGCTCCAGGATATCCGTATACGGCATGTCGAGGTGCTCGGTGCGTTGAGCATTCCTCTCTACGTGCTGCGATTCCCTGCGGTTTCCCTCGCTCCATGTACTGTAAGGGGGCTCTTGTAATTTCTAGCTTCCGATGCTGTTCCTGTATTTATATAGCGGACGGAGTGCATACTAACGGCTCGTAGAGGACCCATTCCCTGACCCAGCCAACATGATCCCCGTGCCCGACTCGCCCATCCGTCCGCCCGACGCGTTGACGTCGTCTGTCGTGCGCATCGCAGACACGGAAGACCCGCACGCCCAGATCCCCGAAGAGGAAGCCGAGGCTCAACGACGCCGAACCGCCGCCGCCTCGTCAGCGCTCACGCTAGAGATGATCGGGGATATCCCCTTCGCAGCAGTCCGACCACCCGAGAACATCCTGTTTGTGTGCAAACTGAATCCCGTCACCGTGGACGAGGACCTCGAGCTCATCTTCTCGCGCTTCGGCAAGATCCTGAGCTGCGAGGTGGTGCGGGACAAGAAGACGGGCGATAGCTTGCAGTATGCGTTTATCGAGTTTGACGAGCAAAAGGCCGCAGAGCAGGTGAGCTCTCCGCTCCATGCTCGTGTAAAAGGTCCAGCTGACTCGATAGGCGTACTTTAAAATGCAGAATGTACTGGTCGATGATCGGTGAGTCCCTGCAAAGTGAAACGAGAGAAGCCAAAGAGAGCAAGTCAGAGAAAAAGTCTCTCTCTCCGTAAAAAGTAGAAGCGAATGTCGATGTGGTGCGAAGCAGTCGACAGCAGCAAGCTGACAGGACCAGGCGGATATGGGTCGATTTTTCCCAGTCGGTGGCCAAGATGAACGTCTCCCAAGTGACCTCCAACCCCCGAGGAGGGCGTGGAAGAGGCGGACCACCTCGCGGAGGCGGTGGTCGTGGTGGAGGTGGTGGTGGTGGAGGTGGTCGCGGTGGTGGTGGAGGTGGTGGTGGTGGTGGTGGAGGTGGTGAACGAGGCGAAGGGGGATACGGTCGGGGCGGCGGTGGCGGAGCGTACGGCGGGACGGACGGCCTGACCCAGCGGTCGCGGTACCGCGATGACGATGGCGGTGAGAAGAATGGGAATCGGAATGGCGGGGCCGAGTACGGGATGGTGTTCGAGGGACAGGAAGGGGAGAGCCGGAGTAAGAGCCCGAGGCGGTATAAGGAGAGAGAGAGAAGTCCGAGTCGCGACAGGGAGAAGGAGCGGAGGCGTGATCGCGATCGGGACCGTGATCGTGATAAGGATAGGGATAGGGATAGGCGAGTGCCCGACTACCGAGAGCGGGAGAGAGACAGGGAGAGAGGCAACGGTCGGGATCGGATCAGGGACGACCGTCATCGTGAAGAGCGGTATCGCGAGGGCGAGAGGGACCGGGACCGGGACCGGGACAGGGACAGGGATGACGATAGGGAAAGGCGGCGGTAAGCGTCAGCGCGGGAGTGGGTCAACGTACCGCCGAGACCTCCAGTTCAGGTATCACCACACGTTGCATATGCATCTGTCAAGACAAGATCTGACATTCGAGGCAGGAGACATTATTTTCAAGCTCTCGCAAATGAGTATTTCGTTCAGTTTTGCTGATAATCAGAGTGGCCTGGCTCACGCCTTGACACCGTGCGACCTGCCTGACACACTCTCGCGCAGCCTCTCGCCCAGTCTGACCAGTCGTTCCGGTCTCTGTTCGACGGGACTCTCCTTGCCCATCCCCGCAGCCCCAGTAAGACCGGCAGATCCAGCAGCCGACACGCCCGCACCCATTCTCAGCGCCAGCGGATTCCCGCCCCCCGAGCGCGCAGCGTTAGAGCTGGTCATGAAGCTAGAAGGAGAGCCAGACGTAGACGCAGACGCAGACGCAGACGCAGACGCAGACGCAGACGCAGACGCAGACGCAGACGCAGACGCAGAGGAGATGGGCGGGCGCCAGAATTGACCGATCTCGCTCGCGCGGCGACGCCTGTCGTTCCCACTTAGACTTGCCTCGCCCTCCCATGCGGCTCCGAGCGGCGCTACGTCCGGCAACGCCATCGGCTGAGGCAGCGCCGCCGCCTCGCGCTTCACGAATACCGGGGGCAGCGGGCCCTGCGGACGCATAGGGAGCGACGACGGCAGCGGGCCAGGTGGCAGCTTTGTTGCCGACACAGCAAGGGAGGACGGGGGTGATCGCTGCGCCGGGGAAGACGCCACAAGCGGAGGTCTAGGCCCAGGTTTTGTAGTTGAGTTGGTGCTTGGTATCACGACCGGCGGCTGCGGCTGCGACTGCGACCGCGGCAAGGGCTTGGGTGTGGCGTTACTGGCCGACGCGACGAGTGGGGTGGTGGTAGGAAGTGGCCATGGCGGGGCAAATGGGTTCAACGGGAGCGCCTGGATGCTCCCTGCCCTGGAGCGGGAGTACGAGCTGGACACGAGGGAGGCAGACCCCGATCCAGTGGATGCAAGCGATGAGATCGAGTCCGATCGCACGCCAAGTCGCAGGGTACTGAATCGCTCGCCCAAGTTGGCCGCAGCGACATTGGATGTCGTCTGGCCTGGACCTACAGAACCGCCCTTGATGGGGAGCCCTTGGACACCTTGAAACGCCGCTGTCGCCGCCGCTACCCCCCGAACTTGGTGGCCTTGGTGGTTGTCCGCCGCCCGCTTGTCGTTCTGCACAGTCCGGGCGTGGAACGGGTCGGCAAAGTTGACGAGGACGGGTGCGGCGCGGTCGGGGTTCTGCGGCGGCGAGAAGAATGAGAAGAGCACGTCCTTTGGATTCACCTCGTCCGAGTCTGAGCCTGAGCTCGCGGTAGACACCTCGGACCCGGTTCTCGAGATCGACACGCTGAGCGTGCTGCCACTGGTGGCATTATTCGTGTCCCTTGGCTTCGCCCGCTGCCTTGATTTATCCTTATCGTTGTCGCCGTAGGGGTAGTGATGACCGCCATGGCGATGGAAATCATCGTCGGCATCGCCATCGAGGATGGACGAGATGGACTCGTCGATCCCCCACTGGGTCGCGTCGAGCGTGTTTCGACGTAAGAGCGCACACGAGTCGAGGCGGTCCAGTCTCGCAGGCGGGGGAGGTCGCGCGTCAGGTGTCGCGAGGGACAAGAGCACCTCGCGCGTGTAGCGTCCTGGATGAGACGTCGAGGCAGAGACGCTTGCCGTAGAGGTGTCAGTTATCAGTGATGGTGGAGGGGCGATTGGGTTGACGCTGTGACCGTCAGCGCCGTGTCGCACGGGACTCAGGTTAACAGACGAGATTGAAGACGAGACGCGAAGGGGGGTATGTTTTGATTGCGGCCTGTGATGAGTGATGTATGCGACACGACCCGAGACGAGGGCTCACCTAGGCGCTGGGGAATGATCCGTAGACATGGTCAGTCGTTTTCGGCAGAGGTGCCGGTGTCAGCGTCCGTGTCAGGGCTGTGTCAGCGTCGCGAGTGGAGTCGGCCAGAGAGGAGGAAGTTGAACAGCGGGTTGACCCAACCAGCCCATCGCATCACTTCGCTATATACCCCCCTCGCTTCAGCGCCATTCCTTGGATGGTACGGCCATCCTTAGAGCCTCGGCCCCTTGGACCGTCCTTACACCCACGACGGGGTCCTTTCTTGCACCTCTCCCCGAGTCTCGTCTGTGAGGTCTATCAGGCGTCACGCCAAGGGGAAGCGGGGACGTGGTTGATCAAAGGATCAGTATGGTGTAAGAGCCATGAGCATGAGCATAAGGAGGAGGTTGCAATTAGGCATGCTGCGCAAGGGCAGGTTCTGTGTGGGGGGTGAGAGCGTTGATGCCTTGGTCCTGTATCGACGTATTGGTCACAGGTATGCAGTAGTTGGATAGAGATGGACATGGAGATGGATGGAGATGGATGAAGATGGATGAAGATGGATGAAGATGAGAGATGCAAAGACAGTCGCGAGTCGCCAACGACGTCATAGCTTTGCGTCATCGACAAAATGTATTCAGTCCACCTTCGACGACATGATTGTTCTCCTCTGGCGAGTAGACACCTCTTGATGACTTCCACACCACAAAGAGTCACTCGCTCCATGTCGTCCCAGCCGCAGGCGCTGCCGCAATCAGCAGCAGCTACGGCCCCAGGCCCACCCATCCCACTGCGGGACATATCCACTCGTCCTTCCGAGGCGATCGATGCAGCCCACCCGTCCAACCCTTTCCAAGTCGACCTCGTCATCCCGTTTGATATATCCCTCGGCTCGTCGGACCGTACCGCCGCCCAGCAGGACATACGAGAGGGGTACGAGAGGCTGTTGCGGGCGTTGGAAGGCGAAGGCGGGCTGAGGATTGCGAGCAAGGCGGGAAGGGGAGGTAAAGGCAAGGAAGAGGTTTGGGTATTTGTGGGCGCGGGGGACGACAAGGTCGCTGAATTGGTCGAGAGGGAGCGGTGAGTCCATATGACCTTCTCAACTATCCTATTACCACGCGTGGTAGTCTGGTGGTGTCTTTTGCTAAGCTGATGCGTGTGCTAGACTTCTGGACCGCTCGCACAACATACCGCTACCCGCCGAACCGCCTATCCCCTCGCCTGCAACACGTATTAGACTGCTATACAACCTCCTCACGGCTCCACCGATACAGCATGGTCTCGGTCTGACCCCCGGCGAAGGCAAGTGGAAGCGCGTCAAGTCTGTCGTTGCGCTACACGACGAAGAGGCCGACACAGCCTGGGTCAAGCGATGGACCCTAGGAGGAGATTGGCGGATCGGTCTTGTCAAGGGTCTGAGCGACGAGCGTGGCACTGCCCTAGGCGATCACGTATGTCCATCGTTGTCCTTCGTTCACCACACCGACGGGACTCGCGGGCGACCTGAGACTGGAATCTTGTTGCTCCGCGCTGATCGCTCGGTATTATTGCTTACGCCTGCAGCAACCACCACCCGTCCACTTGTACTTCAACTTCCTCAACACGTACACCATCTCACTTGTTCCCCTCTCTGTCATCTCTCTACTCACTTACCTCTCCACGCCGAGCGACTCGTACCCGCCTTTGTACGCGCTTATCCTCTCGGTCTACTCGACTGTCTTTGTAGCGTTCTGGCGGATTAGAGAACGCAAGCTCGCTGTGCGTTGGGGGACGAGGGGATGCGAGAGCGTCGCGGTTGGCCGACTGCGCCCGGAATACGTTGCAAACCTAGGTCTGGATCACCAGGGGGCGGGTAAAGGCGAACAAGCCGTCGATGCCATTCAGGCGGGCGACGACCTCAAGCGCGATGTGAAGCTTGCACTCAGCGTCCCGGTCATCATTGCTAGTGGTATTGGTCTGGGTGTGGTTTTGATGGGCATCTTTGTGCTTGAAGCGTTCGTGGCGCAGGTCTACGAGGGGGTGGGAAAGCAGGTCGTGGTAGGTTCAACCCCACCCGTTACCGTTCTGGCGGATGAAGTGGGAAGCTGATAAATGTAGCCACTCGTCCCGACGGCGCTATTTGCGCTGGTCGTGCCGCAGGTCGTGGCGGCGTATAATGCGGTCGCCCAATCCCTCGTCAAGTGGGAAGACCACCCGACCCCTGTCGGGGCGGAAAAGAGCCTCACTGCCAAGACGTTGTGGGTTCCTCTTCTCCGGCTCCTCCGTCTCCATAGTGTCGAGTTCACCACTGACTTGTGCAGCGCGATGAACGGGATTGTAGCATACCTAGGACTCTTTCTCTCCGCGTAAGTTTAGCGCGACTTGTCTCGATTTAGTTGGCCGCCGGTGCACGAGTGAAACTGATGAGAGCTGTAGCTACGTCTACGTCCCGTTCGGACCATTTATTATGGCCCATATTCAGAGCGTCATGACGAACCAGGGAGGGGATGTAAAGGTACATGCGTCGGCTGAGAAGGCTGGACTGGGGCCGGCTACGAGTGGCGAGAAACAGCGGGGAATCAAGGCTGGTAGACTGAAGGGCCAACTCTTTGCTTGTGAGCCGTCGGGATTAGAAGTGTGCATATCGCTGATATCTGTAGACACGGTTACCAATCAAGGTGAGGAAGTATTCCTCGCCTCTTCCTTGTCATCATCCTCTTCTTCGTCTTCTCTTTTCCCTTCTCTTTTTCATTCCCCTTCTATCGCCCTCTCCCCCTGTAGTAAAGCACCCTGCTCCAGACTGACACCCACAGTGGTCAACGCCTTTCTCGAGTTGGGCCTGCCGTACATCCTGCGCTTCGTTGACGAGTGGCGAGCGGGCAAGACGACGATCAAGGCGGCTGTGAAGCGTAACAATCATAAAGAAACGCCGCCGAAAGGCGAGGCGGATATCGAGAAGCGGTTTATGGATAAAGTGGAGAAGGAGCTTGCCTTGCCCGATTATTCCCTGTTCAGTGAGTCACCGGGGAGCGGCGCTTGCGCGTTTTAGTACCGCCATTTCCTTGCGATCCGTTTATCCTCTTGTCAAGTGCCTGTTACATTTATCCCTTCTTATGTGCGATGGCGGGTGGGCCGAGGCTGATTATCGGGCAGCCGACTACGCCGAGATGGTGACTCAGTTTGGATATGTGACCATCTGGTCAATTGTGTGGCCGCTAGCCCCGGTGTTTGCACTCATCAACAACTACATCGAGCTACGAACCGACGCCCTCAAGATCTGCAAGCACGTCCGGCGACCTATCGGGGACCGTGTCGAGACCATTGGGTCCTGGCTCGATACTTTGGGCATCATCTCTTGGCTTGGGGCTGTGACCAACGCGACACTGATCTACCTCTTCCGACCCTCTACGACCCTCCATGCCCAGACACCTAATCCCAACGTCCCGCCGTACCCTGGTTCCGCCCACCTGGCACACATCGTCTCCAGCTACGACCTCTCACCCGGACTACGCACGGCATTGCCGACGTTTGTACCGTTACTGGCCATTGCACTGGCCGCCAGTCACGGGTACATTGTCCTTCGGTGGGCGGTGGAGGCTGTGGCGGAACGCGTGTTGTGGCGAGGCAGTGCAGAGGAGATGGAGGTGCAGAAGTTGCTGGCGCGCAGTTCGCGTGAAACGGCGGCCGAGTTGGAGGGGCTGGCGAAGAGAAAGTATAGTGCAGAACGGATGGTCGGTGGGTTCTGGAATGGCGGAGAGGAGGGCGCGAGGGAGATTGGTAGGATCGGCAAGACGGAGTGAGCAAAACACAGCGTAAGGGGTATGTGCTTGACGCGGAAATGCGAGTGCGAATATAGATACATGTGGAGATAACGTCGTAAACGGTTTTGACGAGAACGACGAATTGTCGCTGTACCGCCGTTTGTCATTGACAGTTGTAGCTATTGAATGGATATTTACGCCATTTGGTCACTCCCTTGGCATCTCGACGATCAGTGAGTACTTGCACCTTGTTACCTCATGTCTCCGACTCTGTCGCGTAACCAATTGTCCTGGACGCAGCTTTGCATGATCTGTGTATGCCGCAGTGTTTTCTCTTAGCCTATGTTCCGGCGCGCTGCCACGTTGAATCCGGGGAGCCAAGTGCCACACTCGCGTGGTTCGGTGTGATGACGCGCTGCGTACGAGATGCCCCTAGCGCACGTCGATGCTTATGCGTTATATTACGAGCGAGACCGAGATCCAGTCGTCACAGCGCACCTCTGTCATCCACGTCGACCGGCCAGTGACTCACCCACTTGAGCATCGTCTCGTCGATTTGCAACTTGCTTGGCAGATACGAGCACCGCCCGCCTATTCGATCCCAGGTGGCCATTTGGAAATCGGGCTGCGCTGACTCACCCGCCGGAGCATTAATCTGCCCCCTCCCCATTTCAGACGTACTACACCGGATCCCCGACGGCCGCCCAGCGTGAGCCACAGCCGCAGCCAAAGCCAGAGCCAAAGCCAAAGCCACACCCACACCCACACCCATAGCCAGAGGAAGAGCCAAGAGCCAGAACAAGAGCCGTATCGTACCCCTTGCAACGCACGCAGTCGCACCCTAGCGCCCCTTGTCGCTGCCCCTGCCGCGTACCCCCGGCGACCGGTAACTCCCGCAGGCGATGATCAAGCCTCCATCCGAATCTACTCTTGCAAAGAACCACGCGGACCATCCGCGCCTTGCTGATCTCGGCGGCATGGACGATACTTGTACGTTTGATTCACTCCCTTCTCCGTCCCAGCCACTGTCCTCGCTACTACTGCTTCTGCTCCTGCTTCTTGTCCTGCTCTCTCCCATCGGACCCCTTCCACTTCCCTTCTTCGCGCCTCACCTTACCCTACGAGGGCCGAGCGTGGATCACTATCCGTTGAAGGAAGGAGAGAGCAGCACTGCCCCACTGCATCCCTCCACCCCTGTGCCCCGAGCCACATCACATGTCAGATGCACGTCGCGACTAGCCCTCTAGTGACGGTCATACCGCGTCGTGGGCGACCCAAGACGGGCGCTGTGCCATGTTGAAGAAGAGAAAAGTATCTGACGCTCTGTTTCGCGGTGTAGCCAACGCAGCTACCATGGGCCACGGAGGAGGGTGAGTCAGCATTCCCCTTGTTTCCTTGCTGCCTTGTTTCTTTCCTTCCCCCTCGTCATCACAGGCACCAAACACATGGCAGAGTTGCTGACGCCACCACGCGCGGTTCGTCATTCATTCCTTCCTGTTTCATCCTCTCTCGTCTTTCATCCACCTCTCCACTCTCTCGTCTCTCATCTACCTCTCCACATCCTCCTCCATGTCGCGTACATTGACTCCGCCGCCGATGATATTCGGCCACAGACCATTCACGTCCCCCACCCAAGCCTCCGAGGCCGAGTCGTCCACCTCGTCTCCCCGCTCCCGATCGGGCTCGTTTGACGGCGGCGTCAATCCCACTCTCTCGCGCCTAGGCCCAGGTGGCTTCTCAGACGGCCCCAACGCCCGCAGCAAGAGCGTCACCGTCGCAGACGGAGACGACACCTTCGGCGTAAGTGACAGGTGTCCTCGATCTGCCCCGTGCTGCTCCGTACTACAAGGTTTGTGCGCTGACGCATCAACAGGCTCTCAACTGTCACCCTGCACAGAATGCCCCGCCGCCCAACAAGGAGATCGGTCTCAAGGGCACATTCAGAGTCGGTGTCAGCGAGGACCGGAATAAAAAGTGCAGACGCACCATGGAGGACGCCCATTCGTTCGTGTATGACTACGCGGGCGTCCGTGGACAAGGCTACTTTGCCGTTTTCGAGTGGGTCTCAGTTCTCAGTCGATCCATACGCGCGCTTTGCTGATGGTATCGCAGTGGACATGCTGGGAAACACGCCGCCGAGTGGTGCGGACAAAATTTCCACGAGGTAAGCTTCATCGATCCATGCCGGGCTCACGCGGCAGTACCTCCTCGACGCAATTATCACACAGCCCGACCAGCCCATTCCCGACCTCCTAAACAAAACCTTCCACGTAGTCGACTCGCGTCTGTCTCACCTCGCCAATACTGGCAAGACCCAATCAGGCTGCACGGCTGTGACGGCGTTCCTGCGCGTCGAGCAGGTCGGCGGCGACGGTCCTACGGGCTTCATCAACCCTGGTCTGGTGCCCCGGGGCCTTATGGAGGGCAAAGGGGAGGACGAGCTAGAGGCCCAGACCTCGTTGCAGAGCAGTTCTCGCCGCAGCTCCATGGGCGGAGGTACCAGCGGCGTGATGGGCGGTGCTAGCACACCGGGCGGCAATGGTAACACTGCAGGCAGCATGGGCCGCAGAATGTCTGGACGACGTATCCGAGATTTTGTGCGCGGCCTCACTGGAAATGGAGAGAAGAAAGAGGAAGGCATCATAGAAGACGAGGCGTTGACGGTATCCGCATCGGACGGGAGCAAGATCGACGCCATTGAGCCCAAGTCGGAGCGGGGCTTGAGGCGGGTGCTGTATACGGCCAACGTGGGCGATGCCCGAGCTGTCCTCTGGTGAGCCCCGTCCTTCAGCTTTGACAACTGGGTATTGATGTCAACCAGTCGAGGTGGTAAGGCGGTGCGGTTGACGTACGACCATAAAGGCAGTGACAGCCAGGAGGCAAAACGCATCACCGATGCTGGTGGATTCGTGATGAACAATCGCGTCAATGGTGGGTTGTTTCCCCCATGGAGAATACGCGACGCGATTCATTTCTTGTGACTCGCAAATAAGCCGAGCCAGTCTCTGGACCACTTGTGACCGGCAAATGCTATTGCTGTCTCCTGCCCTCGATTCCTTGTACTTGCGATGTGAAGCTAACGATATTTAGGCGTGCTGGCAGTGACGCGATCCCTCGGTGATGCATCGATGAAGGAATTTGTCGTTGGCTCTCCATACACGACCGAAACTGTCCTGAACGACGACGACGAGTTTCTCATCGTTGCATGTGATGGGGTGAGTGCCCCTCGACTCTGACTTGTCTTGATATTTGGTCTCGAAATCTGACGCACGCAGCTTTGGGATGTCTGCGAGGACCAAGAGGCAGTGAACATCATCCGCAAGATAAGTGACGCGCAGGAAGCGAGCAAGAAACTGCTGGATTTCGCCATCACGAATTACTCGACTGACAATCTGAGCGTCATGGTGGTGCGGTTCCTGCCGGGCAAGTAGCGAGCAGGCTACCCTGCGACTCGTCGACCTCCCCGAGACGTCTCGTTTGAATGACCAAGGAAGAATCAAGTAAAACGACCCTGCTGGCAGACTTTGCCCGACGCAGTGGGGAGAGAGAAGCGCGGTGGGAGAAGGAGCGAGGTTCAAGAGAGGCGGGTCGCAGTCTCAACGGACGATGCAGTCGATACATCTCGGTGCATCATGGACTGTAGGCAACGTGTAGGCAATCGATACAGGCGCCATGGGAGCGAGTGGGACAGCTACAAGGGGCGGGGGTGATCCGAGCGTAGAGATATCGATTTATGTACAGCACAGTACGGGTATTCGGTCGTGGCATTTGGTTTACATGCAGCGTGGCGACACTTGACGTGTTACTGGTCTCGTGCCAGGAACACGGTAGAAGCACTGGCACGAGTTGTTCATGCTCTTGCTCTGAGCGGTGCTTTGAGCTGCGAAAATGTACAGTACATGGTTTCACTTGTGCGTCTACATGGCGATGGTCTTATGCTACAGAAAGCTTCCACTCGTAGAGTGGCATGTGCGGTGCGCGGGTTTCGCTGGTCCGTGTCGTGTCCCTGGTTATCTCACGTGTTTGTAACAAGCCTTACGTATCGAGTTGGCATGTCCCGTGGTGGTCTCGAGCGGTTCGGCGGGAATCACATACTCTTCAATTGCTCAATCTTCACACTTGCCTCGCTCTTTCCCAAAGCCTGTGCGTCCCCGTTCTCCCCATGCACGCCCTTCTGCTTCTCGAGCACCCTGATGTATCCCTTTTGCCTGTCCGTGGCCGGCTCGCCGCCTGTCGTCCAGTTATCAGGGTGGGCCAGGTGTGCGCCGTCGCCTGGGGTCGAGTCGGCGGTTTCGCAGTTGCCAATACCCGCTACACCGCCGGCTGCGGCTACAGCGTTTGAAGCCTGTGCAGGCGTTTCTGGCTGTGCTGAATTTTCTGACGTTTCCGACGTTTCCGACTTTTGAGACTTTTGAGATTGTGCAGATTGTGCAGACTCAGAGTGGGCAGACGGTACAGCTCGGGCAGGCTTCGCGGTGTCGAAAGCATCAGGTGCAGGGGGATCAGGGTTGGCAGGTGTCGCGGACGTGTAGCCGTACTGGGCTTATCAGTCGTGTTCTGTGTGGGTGTGGAACAGCCAACCTGCGCTGCGTCGTCCGAGGCAGAGACTTGAGCTTTGGACACTTGCGCATCCTTGACCTTCTACAAGATCAGCTGCGCAGACGCTGTATGAATTGCAGAGCTGACCATGGATACCGTCGTTGCTCTCTTCCGCTGGTCCTGACCTGGGTTTTGGGCTGCTGTCTCTCTCTGCACAAGAGTCAATGCAGACCTTGACGTGGGACAAATGTACTTACCTGCTCATCTCCAGCTTCGACCCTGGCTTTCTTGGACTGGCGTTCCTTGTTTATCTCCTCTCCAGCACCTGCCGACCGTTTCGCATGGCCATTTTCAGCAGGCTGGAACGCAGCATCCAAAGTGCTCTGTTCTTTCTCCAGTGCGGTGGAAGGCAGGTTGTCAGGAGCAGGCTGCTCGATGGAGATAAGATCATCCTCCTCTGTCTTCGTATCCTGCGCTTCGCCATTCACTGGCTCCGTGCTCTTATCGACCAGCGCCGACACGGTGTCCTCAGCAGGTGTGGCATCCTCGTTGCCGGCCGTGGCTGCGCGGACCGGTGCTGGCAGTTGCGGTACTTGCCTTTCCTGACATGATGAGCTTGATACGCCGACTCTGACGTCCATTAAGCTCACATCGAAGGCCTGACCAGCGTCCTCCTGCACATCCTTGTGGATCGCCACCCCACTCTTCAGCTTCTCAATCACCTCGCTCGCCTCGCTCTTCCCCATGTTCCCCACTTCCAGACCATCAGACGGCGTAAGCTCTGGGTTCTTGTTCTCGAGGACCTTGATGAATCCCTTTTGTCTGTCGGTAGCTGGGTCAGCGCCGGTGGCCCAGTTCTCGGGGTGGTCTAGGTGATTCTCTGGCAAGGGCGGAAGGAGGGCGGGATCGGTCATTTTTCGATCTTGGATGCCGTCTTTCTTAGTACTCTTGGTCGTGGTTTGCTCGCCTTGGTGCTTTTCGAAGTCTGCTGTCTCGTTCAGCTGAAACTGATTTTATAGCTGACGGCTTACGGAGCAAAGAATAAATTAATGCAACGAACAGCGGGAAAGAACAAGGTAAGAAAGAAAGGCGGAAAGAAAATAGAGAAAGAAAAAAGATCAGTCGCCTCGATTCGCCACCTGGCTGACGTCTGTACGCGTCACCTCTCCCACGCTGGCTCTTTGCATGTCGACTCTTAGCTACTGCATGGCGTCTCCAGAGGACCTCTGCACAGTGAGCATCCCTACATCCATGGATGGACAGCAAGTTTGGCTGCCCGACTAGACAAGAACCGAATATCGTAGTAAGGATGCGGCAGTCGCTGGAACCTATCGTTGAACGCAACGGTCTTGAAATCGACCGACGTCGTTCTGGAGTCAAAGAGCTGCTGAAAGCCACTGGCTCCAAAATGATAACATAAATGGGCTACGAATCTCCCTCTGCTTCCTCACTCCCCTCGCTGGTGCAACCCTCGTCGTCGCTGTCGTTGTCTCTGTCTTCAGTACCTTCAATACTCGTAGAACCGCGAAGTGGAGGCAGTGTTGTGGGGTCTCCACATACGTCATCATCCTGAAACACCTGTTGGCGCCGCCGGAATATTCGTCTTCAACGTTTCCCAATTCACCAACTAGCAGCTGGTCTACTAATCCACCACCTCTCAGCATCGCCAGAAGAAACACAGACGAAGCATATCCAGAAGACAATCTGCCCCGAATAGCTGAGCGCTGAGATGTCCACGGATCCCAACGGGAATGAGACTGGCTCGACCGACTTCCCCGAGCTGCCTCCAGCTCCGCCGTCGAAGGTCTTAGGGCAGGGGTACTCTTCCACTCACCCTGTGCCAACTGTACAGGGCTACAAGGAGGAACAAGCCAAGCATGAGACGGAGTCTCAGCAGTATGCCGAGATGGTGGAGCGTCGACGCGCCGAGCAAGAGGCGCGCGAAAAGGCTTCTGGCGGAGCCGCAGAAGCGGGTAACGATGACGATCAAAGCCAGACCCAGAGCAGCAAACCTCCCCCCGAGCACAAGGAGGAGACAAATGTCGTCAAGAATGCCAAGCACAAGAAGGATGAAGCGGTTGGCCAAAAGCCTGCGACAGAGAAGCAACAGATGATGGACCAGATGAACTCCAACAAGCGTAAGTGCGAAGTTCAGTTTTCCCGGCTGGTACAACCGCGCAAGACACAACAGCTTAATGATCGCAGAGAAGCCGACGGATCGATATATGAAGGCTGAGAAGGGCGAGCGGCGTGTGCGCGACCCTATCACCGGCGACGAAATCATCGTGAAAGATGCCGATCCCAAAGGCAAGTGTTTCAGGCATCTGGACCGTCGACTCGGGCTCATGATACCAGACTTTGACTCTGCACGCCCGGTGACGCATGGTTCAAACATCTTGTATCATGCGTTCCCTCCTCCCCGACCTGCATCTCTCGACGCACTCATTTTCAAACTCCGTATGACCCAGATTGCAGCTGCTGCAGGCATCTTCTTTATTTGGCTCACGGTCGCGTTCGGCTCGGGCATCTACAAGTTCATCTGGAGGTCTATCGTTTGCTCGACCATCGGCTTCGCCTTGATGACCGGCATCAGCCTGGTGGAGCGCGGTATTGACAAGGAGGTGGAGCGAGTTAGGCAGGATATGGGCAGGCAGCGAGGCCAGAGCTTCTCCCCTCCAGTCCCTGAGAGCGTCGAATGGCTGAACGGCCTGATCAAGCTCGTTTGGGGATTGATCGACCCGTATGTATCGTACATCTCTACCTTGGAGTATGCTGACCGTCTATCAGGTCCATGTTCATCTCTGTTGCTGACATGGTGGAAGACATCCTGCAGCAGTCACTTCCAGGCTTTGTCGATGCCGTGCGCATTACCGACTTGGGCCAAGGCTCTAACCCCTTCCGCATCACCTCCATTCGAGCACTACCTGACCAACCGGGGGACGCGGGCTACCCAAAGACCAACTGGATCAACCAGGGCGACGAGCAGATGAAGAGCAAAGACACAGCTGGCAAGGATATCACCGAGGATCAAGCGGGCGACTATTACAACTTTGAGGTCGCATTCTCTTACGCTGCTCTCCCGGGCCAAAGCGCCAACCTTCGCGCCAAGAATATCCACCTTCTCATCGAATTCTTCATCGGCATGTACGACTGGCTGCACATTCCCATTCCCATCTGGATCCAGGTCGAGCAAGTATACGGCATTGTCCGCTTGAGGGTGCAATTCATCCCAGAACCGCCGTATGTTCGCAACCTCACCTTTGCGCTCTGCGGAGTCCCATCCGTCGAGGTGTCTGCTATCCCAATGTCCAAGCATCTTCCGAACGTGCTCGACCTGCCGTTCGTATCGTCATTTGTCAAGATGGGTATTGCCGCTGGTACTGCAGAACTGGCTGTGCCAAAGTCGATGACACTCAACTTGCAAGAGTTGCTGTCTGGTGCCGCCCTTGGCGATACACGTGCGATTGGTGTCTTCCTGATTACGATTCATCACTGCGAGGGAATCTCCGCACAGGACAGCAACGGGCTGTCAGACCCGTATGTAGTGCTGGCGTATGCCAAGTTTGGCAAACCCTTGTACTCGACGCGAATCATTCTTGGCGATCTCAATCCAGTGTTTGAAGAAACCGCTGTTCTACTCCTGACAATGGACGAAGTCAAGGCTAAGGAGGACCTGGCGGCTATGCTCTGGGATAGTGACAAGATGAGTGCCGAGTGAGTGGATACATTTGCTTAACAGCCAATGCTGACGTGACAAAGCGACCTGGTCGGCCGAGTGCAAATTCCTGTTGAGGAGCTTATGCTCCAGCCCAATGAAATGCACCGACGAGCGGACCCGCTGATGGGCTTCGAGGATGGTGATGATATGCCTGGTACGTTTTCCTGCCCAACTCCTCTCCCCGTTAACCAATACGAGACTTCCCAGGCAAACTCCACTGGTCCATCGGGTACTTTGAAAAGGCACCTCTCGTCAAGGAGCTGGAGCGCAGCCCTACTGCCGAAGAGGCCAGTAACGCACCTGCGCCAGTCAAGACGGCTCCCGAGATGGAAATGCTGCCCAAAGATGCTGCACCCAACCCTGCCAAGAAGGACCTCCCACCGCCCGCGGCCGACGTGCAGAAGACCAAGCCGGACCCCAAGTGGCCGTCCGGCGTCCTCTCGATCATCCTGCACCAGGTGAGCCGAAGATTGCTTGTTTACTCTACGGTCAGAAGTATGACTGACGCGATTTTCCCAGGTCCAAAATTTGGAACGCCAGAATCTCGACGGCAAGTCGGGCGATCGAGAAGGCGAGGCCGGCCAGGACACTGACGAGCCATCCGAACAATCTGACAACCTCCCTTCTGGTTATGGCGAGTTCCTGGTCAACGATGACATGGTGTACAAGACACGCGTCAAGCAATACACGACCAATCCATACTTTGAAGCGGGCACCGAGGTGTTCATACGCGACTGGCAAAACACAGTTGTTAGGGTGGTTATCCGCGATTCGAGGTTGCGAGAGGCCGACCCCATCCTTGGTGTTGTTTCGGTCAGACTGAGTGAGATCTTCAACGAAGCGAGCAGTGTTACCCAGACGTATGCCATCACTGAAGGAGTTGGCTTCGGCAAGTGAGTGCTGCGAATGGCTGCTGTGAGGCAGCTTTACTGACTCGTAAAGGGCGAACATCTCGTTCGCGTTCCGAGGAGTTCAGACCACTCTTCCACCGAATTTGCGCGGATGGGAGACTGGTACACTCGAAGTCGGTTCTGTCGGGGTCACTATCAACCCTTCGAGCAACGTCGATTTCGAGGCTCACCAGATGCGCTTGCGGGTCGTGACGTCCGAGAAGATCGAACAGATGCCCAAGAAAGAAGCGGCGGTCAATGGCGACAGTGTTGAGTGGGAGTTCGACACCCTCCGTCTTCCAATTTACTCGCGATACCAATCGTCCGTCGTGTTCGAGTTGGGCAAAGGCGGCGGCCCACTGTCCACACTTGGAGTGGGGGTCAAGCCTGAGGCTCTCGCTGTGTTGTGGCTGCAAGACCTCCAGGACGACATCGAGCAGGATGTGGAACTGCCGGTTCTGGTCGGGAAGAACCTGGAGAACCTCCGGCAAAACGCCATTAACGACTTTACGAAAGAGCACCACGAGTTTGAGATTGTGGGTACCCTCCGATGCCGGCTCAAGCTCGACAGCGGGCTGGACGAGGACCACGAGGTGAGCGCTTCTGCTGGTTGTCGCGCGCCAGTCAGCTGACGGGGACAGAAATTGAGATTGAGCCAATCGAGGCGGCACGCTTTCGAGGCGTAGTGAGTTGACGCCCCGGGACCATGTCCGGGGGCGGTGGCGGTCAGAAGGGTAGAGCTGATGGAATTAGCGACCACGTCGAAGGCGAGGCCGAGGTGGCACGGAAGCAAGCGACGTTCGCCGACGACGGCGTCATTGACAAGCAGGAGCAGAAAGAGATTGACCGTGCACACAAGAGACAGCTCGAGTCGCGCGGCAGGGGGCCGGCGCAGATCAAGGCGTACAGAAGCGCAAAGTGGATGATGCGGGTGAGGCTTTTTCCTCTTGGAATCGTCGCGACGGTCCGTGATCGTGCCCGTGCGCATGATCGTGATGGGACTCGTGGCGCCACCCTGGTCTATGTCTGGTTGCAGAAGCTGACTGTAATATAGGGCCTCAAGGACCGATTGCCCGGCAAGGACAAGACCAGAGAACGTGAGTCCGAGACTGAGGCATGCGCGTGGAGAGCTGCTGATACGTCTCAGCGAGTATCCAGACCGAGGCCTAGTCGCCTGAACGGGTTTGGACAGAGGCCGGAATGGAGCGTAGAGGACTTGAGTTGCCATGTAATGATGCATATATACATGTGACTCGGCCATGCCATGATGGGTTACGAGAACAGAGGACGCTGGATATGGACTCTGGCCTATCGTATCTGGTCTGCTCTCAAGCGCCTGCTTGTGTGGGTATGGGGTGTGCCGTGCGTGTTTGGTGTATGGTGTGTGGTGTGTGGTGCTTGGTGTGTGGTGTGTGGTGTTTGATATTTGCGTGCCCAATCAACTAGGCTTGTAAGCCTTGTTGTACGGCCAAACAGGGGGCGGCACATCGACGGGCTTTGTCAACTGCTTTGCGTGGTACCCCGCGTGTCCTGGGCGCAGGTCGACGCGCTCGTGCGTTTGGGCATTGGCGCGCGCTGTCGCGAGGGGCGGGACATGTTTCGAGGGCGGGGGCTCGCGAAGTTCGATTTCTGGGAGTCGCGATTTCGCGTGCGATGTAGCCGGGTGCAGGTGGGGTGGGGGATCTGGGTGGTCTATGCTGTGATCTGGGTGGTCTGGGAGGTGGACCAGGCTGTGATGTGGGTGGTGGTCCAAGCTGTGATCTGGGAGGTGGTCCAAGCTGTGATCTGGGAGGTGGTCTAAGGGATGATCGGAGGGGTATGGTCTGGAAGAGTGGGAGCGGAGGTGAGAGTGGGAGTGGGAGTGAGAGTGGCCGTGGAGATGGGAGTGGGAGTGGGGGGAATTGGAGTGGGGCGAGAGATGAGAGGGCAGGGGACGTGGGTGGGAAGCAGAGGTAGACGTGGCGGGATGGCGCCTCGTAGAGCCTGCAGATGGAGATAGGGACCGCGATGGGGACGGGGACCGCGAGCGCGAGAGCAGAGGGGACGCAGCGACGGCGGCGGTCATGGCGGTGGCGGTGTTTGCGCCGTCGAGAGGGTCGAGTTCGAGTGGATCGCGTGCGTCGTCGAGCGGGAGACGGGAGGCGGCTTTCCTGCGAGGTGGTGTCAGCGTATCGTTAGACGAGTCGGCGTTGAGGATGGCGTTGCGGGAGCTGTCACGAGCAGGGACGCGGAAGGATCTCGGCTTTACTATGAACACAGCATAGCACAGGAAGCAGCAACAGCAAGGCCAACTCACTGCTCCTGCTCCTGCTCCTGCTCCTGCTCCTGCTCCTGCTCCTGCTCCTGCCCTTGTCGCTGGTCGGCTTGAAGCGCCGCCGCCGCCGCTCGTAGCTCGAGCCGATGGCGGATCTGCGCAATCTTGAATGCAATGATATTGTTTTCCTGCGCAGGTCAGATCTCCGTATATTGTGGAAGCGACCCGGCCACGAGGGCGCAGATGTAGGGAGAAGACGTGGGGAGTATAGGTGCATCTTTGTGGAAGAAGTGAAGGGTGAGGATAGTGAGGGAAGTCTACGCCGAGATGTAAAGTGGACATGGAGGGAAAGAGCACAGTGCAGCTGCGGTGAGGGCGAGGGCGAAGAGGACAGCTCTCGATGGGAGACAGACACAGTTCTGGCGCGGGTGCCACGCATACAAGGACGCACATCTTCCATCTCGTGCACTAGTTCCTGGATCGCTCGGTAGCGCGCTGCTAGGGTCAGCTGGCGCGGGGCACTGGGATGCACTGGACGGAGAGAGCAAGTGGTGGGGGTGGGTGAGTTGGATGATTGATAGTATAGATACGATGGTGATAGCCTGGAGATAGCAGATGTGATGATAGAATCATGATAGAGGGCATGGTGATAGTGATGGTGGCGTTGGTAGGTAACGATGAACTGGAGGTGATGTAGTGGTGCCAATGCACCGGAGGTGATGTAGTGGTGCCGATCGTGGTAACGATAATAGCGACCGCGGCCAGGACTTATAAACCGCCGACGCACGCTTGTACCACTCATCATCTGCGTCCTCCAGGCGCATCAGGTTCGAAGGGGCATACGGGTCAAAGGGTGTGTTTGCCATGGCGAGTGTGGCGAGTGTAGCTCGCCGGTCGAGCTGCTGTGTCGCGCTGGCTGGCAGGTGGCGTGGTGCTGTGTCGGGACTGACGTGACGGCTAAGCGACAGTGATAGTCCAACAGAACAGAGACAGAGTGCAGAGACAGAGGCAGAGCAGGAGAGAAGAGTACGCCAAGGCGGAAGGAGTTTTGATGGCAGATCGGCGGTGTTGGCCGATTTCATCGCATTCACTTCTAATCTACGACTCGGACGACTTGGACGCCTCGGACGACGACCAGCACACCTTGTCCCGTCACCCTCGCCTCGCCCATCTCTGTGTAGTCTCAAGCGGCCCAGCGGGAGATACATCCTTATAATACTCGGCGTGATCCATCCACATACGCGCAGGAACGCTGTCGTCTGGGATATCAAGTCCAGTCCCTTCAGCGCCGCCAGGCGAGCCCGGTTAGGGCATACCACTCACGCTCGACGCCGTCACAGTGAGGGAGGGAGCAGGGCCATGTCGCAGAACCGCCCCCCAACAGTCCTGTACGACACGGAACGCTCCTCCACGTCCTCTGCGGCGTCACTCGCCCTCGCTCCCCCAGACATGGACGAGATCATGCAGCGCCGGCATCCATGGCGCCGCTGGCTGCGCCTCGAGTTCCCGCGTAATGTCCAGCTACCACTCACGTGTTTCTCGATATCGCTCAGCGCGATCCAGGCGAATGGGGTGTACTGCTGGCCCACGTAGTGAGTCACAGGTGTTCCGCGAGTCCCTTCCCCGCCTGCCCCAACCACTAGTGACGCGCGACTGGCCTGGGCGTCCGCCGCCAGAGGAGGTTGGAAAAGAGAATGGACAAGGGGGCAGGGAGCAGTGACAAAGGGCGAGAGGGAACGGCTGAGGGATACTAAGGAAAGGGTAGCTGACCAGTGTAGTGGCCCCGTCGTCGGGCGGATGTTGGAGCTCAACGGCGCGCAGATACAGACCATCGTTGTCGGGTGAGTGCAGTACCCCTCGTTCGCCCCCTGTCTTGATCGCATCACGGCGCCATCACATATTCACGCTGCTGATGCAGAGTAGCGGTATTCTCGGAGTATACCTGTGCGCTGCCCCGCTCGGCTCGTTGACCGATCGCTACGGCCCCAGAATGTGCGTCTCTCGCCTGTCACGGATGCCATCTCTCACTGCCCCCGCCCGTCTCACTGCATTCACCCAGCTGTCCTCACGTAGCTCCACCGGCTGCGTCACGTAGCTCCATCGGCTGCCTCACGTAGCTCCATCGGCTGCTTCACCTAGCTGCGTCATCGCTACCTGCCGCCGCCGCCTCGTGGCAAGTGAGAGACCCGCTGACACCCGGCAGAGCATCACTCATGTCTGCGTTGCTCTCTGCATCAGGCTACATTGCATTCTCACGTATACTGGCCGCGTCTGGTCCCGAGACGCCCTATGTCCACCTCTACCTCACTGCGTGTTTCTTTGCCGTCGGAGCGGCGACTGTTTCGTCGTACTTTGCCGCCCTCACCTGCGGTTCGTCGCTTACTCTCTCCCAAGATCGATCTTCTCGCCAATCCATCCCAACATATCTTGCCACCCAGTTGATCTTCCACCCAGTCGATCTCAAAGTCCATTCCAAACAACTTCATATTCACACCCCAACTGATTTCCACCACGGACCACCTCAAGCTGATCATCTCGCAGCCTCGCTCAGCTTCCCAGCCTACCCTACTCTGTCCCTCTCTGCCCCCCTCTCACTCATCGGCCTGTCCTCGCTCGTCCTCTCGTCCTTCTCTGCGCTCCCAGCCTTCCTCACACCTGCACGCGACCTCGACGCCCCCAAGTTCCTCCTCTTCCTCGGCCTGCTCTCGCCAAGCATCAACCTCTTTTCCGCCATGTTCCTCCGCGTCGTCCCGCCTGCTCCGGTCGAGGAAGAAATGGACGAATCCGACGAAGAGCAGTACAATGACGATATGGCGCTCTCGCAGAGTCTGCATCTGGACGAGCATACGCCGTTGCTGATTGGCGGGATTGAGGCTGCGCGCCAGGACGTCGAGGACGAGGAGCAGGGAAAGGATGTACGCTGGACAGTGGCGGGGCTCGTGAAGGATTATCGAGGGTTCTGGGTCTTCGGCCTCCTCCTTGCTTTGTGTATTGGTCCAGTGAGTGATTAGTTCCCCCTCACTTCTTTCTCTTTCTCACCTGTTTCTCCCTCTCACCTGTTTCGCCTCTCACCCGTTTCTCGCCACTAGAACTAAACGCAAAAGATCTCAAACAGCCTCACATGTACCGCTGCTGACCTGATCAGGCCGAGACGATCATCGCCTCCATCGGATCCGTCCTCACCTCGCTCCTTCCACCAGACATATCCTTTGCCTCCCTGTCCTCCCCATTCACCTCCTCGTTCATCTCCATCACCTCGTTCACCTCTTCCACCTCGTTCACCTCTGCAAACCCCCTAGCACTGCGGAACAAACACGTGCGCATCCTGTCGCTCACATCAACGGTCGCGCGACTCGCGACTGGCCTGACGGCAGACTACCTCTGCCCCGCACCCACTGCCATCCCAGCACCGCCGTCAGACAACCCCAATGCGCCGACGCACTTGTTTGTCCAGCGAAAGCCGATAAGGCTGTACCGCAGCATGTACGCTGCGATATGCAGCCTCGTGCTGGGCGGGGTATTTGCATTTGGAGCGGCGGTGCTCACGTCCGAGCGGGGGATGTGGGTCGTCAGTGGCGGTGTGGGGCTCATGTATGGCGCCTTGTTCACCCTGACAGTGAGTATGGGTCTTGCCTCTGTCTCGTGGTTTTGGTCTTTCCCCCGGTCTCTTGTCGGCCTTGCCCTTGTCCCCCGTCTCGTTGTTTCGGCTTCCCCTTCCCCGCGTCACCAGGCCTCGCTAACAGTGCAGCCCGCGATGGTGAGCACTCATTTCGGAGCGACCAATTTCGGCCTCGCATGGGGCATGGTCAGCTACTTTCCTGCTCTAGGCTCGGTGGTCTTTTCCGTGCGTATCTGTCTCATCTTCTGTTCTTTCCCCTCATCCTCCCTTATCCTTCCTCCTCTTCTCTCATCTTCCCGCGTCTTCCCTCGTCTTCTCTCATTTCTGTCTTCTCTAATCACGACTCTCTACGCGCCGGACACATCGAACAGCGAGCCATAAGCTAAGCTCACACCCTCTCAGTACCTCTACGCTCTGCTCTCTCAGGCACAAGTCCAAGAGACAGATACCACTGTGGCGTCTGCGAGTGCCACTCTGTCAAACCTCAGCAGGACAGAAGAGCCGGCGCTGTGTTATGGCCCCGAGTGTTTTCGCGGCACGTTTTGGATCTCGGCGGGGTGTTGTGTGGCGGCTAGTGTGGGGTTGGCGGTACTGGGGAGGAGGTGGAGGGTGTAGCCTCTTCTAGCTCCAGCTCTCTTCCATCTCTAGACGCGATGACTCCGGGTGACGAGCCCTAGAGCGACGACCTCTAGAAGCGATGGCCCCTAGAGGCAACGACCTCTAAAGGCATGACGTGGTGGCGAACGATGAGGGGCTGCTAGCTGGTAATCGAGCGGCTGAGTAGGAGAGTCGTGCTGCTATGAGCCAGAAATATGTGTGATGCGGCCGCATAAGAACAATGCATGTGGAGGCTGAGGGAGAACCCGATGGGAGATGCACCTCGTGGCTGTCGTCGCTGCGTCGAGTGAGAACAGAGACACAGACGACAGTTAATCAGATAATCAACCAGCAGGTGACCTGATTTTATGTTCTGGCGGCTAGAAGATCGGCCGGGCATGTGGCTTCAGGGTCCAGTTGCCTTCTCCCAGGAACAGGGTGTGAGCGACGTGTGCTTTCTGAGGGCACCGGAGGAGAGGCAGGGTACCTGGGTCAGGGTCCGGTTGAGGAGTGTTTCAGGGACCATGGTAGACTAATCGAGCGTCGCGCCATGTTTGGCTTCCGCAGGGAAGGAAAGACGGAGGAAAGAAGGAAAGAAAAAAAGGTGATACGATTCTGCACCAACGCAGCAGCATCCATGTACATGCTGTTGGATTTTTGCACTGTACATACATAGTGACACCATCCTACACACCATCTCCAGCGACACACAAGCGTAGGGGTGTCGACTCTCTGCATAGAGTTCTTGGAGCGCGTCGTACGATCCGTGATCCTTTCCGAACGACGGGCGACTCGACGCGAGCGACGCTGTGCAAGTCGGGCATCCTCCAATTGCCTGTCCCTGGTGGAGCATCCTCGCAGTGCTCGCAGTGGCTCAGCTCCCGACTTGGTCCGAGTGGACGCGCAGAGGACAGGACGGCCGTCACTCTCACTCTCTCCTCCTTCGCACAAGCTCACGTCTGAGGCGAGGCGAAATCAGAGCGAGGCTGGAGCGTGGCTCGGTTTCTCGGTAGAGGTGAGCCCACCTTTTCCCATTGTTGTTCCCGGCCGTTATTTGCGCTTCAGCCGAGGATCGACATGGGCGTGTACTAATACTTGCAGTGGCTCCATCACGCCACCTATTCCCTCCTCCCTCTATAGAGCATAGACGTGTGGCTGTAGAAGCATAGAAGGGTCACCACCACCACCACACCACTCCCACACTACCACACTACCACACCACCACACCACCACGGGGACCGGCAACATGGACGTGGTCCTCCACCTGGCCGACGAGTACGTCCTCGACCGCGCATACGCCTACCTCCTGCCCTACCCTTCCACGCCCTCACTCCTTGACACCTCGACCCAATCGTACAACGCCACACTACCCGAAGCATACACGACATCACCGACCTACCACCCATCTACGTCCGCCCCGCCGTCCTCGTTATTGCCTCGAGACCATATCCTCCGCCAAGCGATATCGCTCTACGCCATCGCCTTGGTCGGCGCATTCGTCCTGTACTTCCTGTTCTGCTCGATATCATACTACATCTTCTTTGATCGCCGGCTCGAACATCACCCGCGGTTCCTCAAGAACCAGATCCGCCTCGAAATCAAGTCGTCGATGATCGCTGCGCCGTCCATCGATGTCCTGACCCTGCCGTGGTTCCTTGGCGAGGTGCGCGGCAAGAGCATGCTGTACGACGACGTGGCGACGTATGGCGTCGGGTACCTCGTATTCACCGCGGTGCTGTTTCTGCTCGTCACGGATCTTGCCATCTACTGGATCCATCGGCTGGAACATCATCCGTTGATATACAAACACATTCACAAGCCACACCACAAGTGGCTGGGTGCGTCTTTCTTCCAGGCTCCCCTCCCCTTCTTTTGCTCCCCTCTGTCTTTTTTTAGCCTTGCTTCGTCGATGTCGCTGACCCACGCAGTACCCACACCCTGGGCAGCACTCGCCTTCCACCCCTTAGACGGATACGCCCAATCCCTTCCATACCAGTGAGTAGCCTCCCTTCCACTCCTCGCTACTGTCCTCTGCTTTCCCGTGCTATGCGCCATCGGCACTCTCACTCCATGCTGCCGTCTTGGGCCGTGAACTCGCCACCGCTGACCTACCCAGCATCATCGTCTACCTCGTGCCGATGCACAAGTACCTCTACCTCGGCCTGTTCGTCTTTGTCCAGATGTGGACGATCCTCATCCACGACGGCGATATGATCTCGGGCCACCTGCTCGAACGATACATCAACTCGCCGGCACATCACACGTTGCACCACCTGTACTTTACCTGCAACTACGGCCAGGTGAGTCCCGATCACGTGTTCCGCATCCTTATACTTCCGGTCTATCGCCGCTTGTATACCCTCTCGTACTCTAGATGTCTACCTGTCACACCACGGCTTGCGTCGATCGGATATCCTGGGTAATGCTGACTCGCCTCGCAGTACTTTACCTGGGCAGATTCGTACTGGGACTCGTACCGCGCCCCTGAGCCTGAGCTCGACCCGCTCCTCGACGCGCTCAAGGTGATGCGGAAGAAGGGGCTGGTGGACGAGCACAACAACCCGATCCAGAAGGACAAGCGGGAGTAGCGATCGAGCACGATGGCGGGATTTGCCACCGCCACACGGCGAGATGAGGTGCCACGATGGAGAAAAGATGCCACGATGGCACGGGATGCCACGACGGAGACGAAATGCCACGATGGTACAATGGGATGCCACGACGGATATGGGATGCCACGACGGCGAGAGACATGGCATGACGGAGATGAGATGCCAGCGACGATGTCAAAGCCGCTCGCAGATGTAGCTTGACAGTCGGGCGGCAGCCTTGGAGACTGGGTGTCCTCAAGAGGCAGAAAGGCAGAAGGAAGAGCAGGGGACGTAATGGCGTAGTGAGCGGGCAGGCAAGAGCAGGAACGGGGCGGGTGGACCGTGGCTAGATCGGTAGATGGTGGTTTTAGGATGGCGACAATACCCTGTATTTCGATAATCATTTGGTGCTTGGGCGCATGAATGTCTTGGGTGGATGTGTGATGTTGTGCAGCCTGCGTCTTGTGTCTACTATATGCGGCATGTTGTGTGCTGTGTGCTGTGCGGTGTGTGGCATAAGCCGCTCGACGGCATTACTGGTGCTACACCCTTTATGCTGTATCGTTTATGCGGTAACATGTATGCTGTAACACTTATGCTCTATGCCAGGCCGAAGACACTGCAAGGCCTCGAACGTCACTCAGACTGGTGCGCCTCCATTCAGCGTCCCGCTCCCATTGTCACTCCCCTCACAACCTCGTAGCTACTCACTCCCCTCACAACCTCGTAGCGACTCACTCCCCTCACACCCTCGTAGCTAGTCACTCCCCTCGACAACCTCGTACCCCACGCCGACCCACTCCCCGCACCCCGGACAACCCACCACCTCGACCCCGTCCTCGAGGTCTTGGCGCGTGATGGTGAATGCCTGAGAACAGCGGCACGGGTGGGTGTAGTACGACGGTTCGGCGTCGCTTTCGAGTTCTCCATCTGCTTCTGCTGTTGCCTCCGCTTCGCTTTGGCTGTCTGCTTCTGCTTCTGCTTCTGCTTCTGCCCCTGCTTTGCTTTGGCTTTCTGCTTCTGCATCTGCTTCGCTTTGGCTTTCTGCCTCTGCTTCGCTTTGGCGTTCTGCGTCTGCCTCTGTTTCTCCTGCAACTTGCTTCGGCAGGTCGGACGAAGCAGTCAATTCTACATCAATTTGAGACGAATAATGCGGCGTGAAATCAGACAGAGATAGCCAGGTGGTGATCCGTGGGCCGGAGTGCGTCGGTATCGGTGCCGCCACTAGGATGCCTACGTTGTCAGCGAGCGAGGAGACACCCGACTCACCTTGTTCGAGACTCTCGTCATATGCTCGCCGCCGCTGAGGATCACCCAGCACCCATTTCGCCTCGTTGACCGCGCGGATATCCACGGCGCGATTTTCCTCCTCTCCTCCCTGTTCCCCATCCACTCCCTGTTCCCATTTCACTCTCTGCACTTGTCCCCCTTGCGTCGCATTCTTGCCCAGCGCCGAAGATCCAGCGGAAGCAGCGCGCTTGTCCGGATGGTGCAGGAGGACCAGCCTCCGCCAAGCCCTCAGGACGTCATCTTGCCTGGCGGTCCGGACCAGGCCCAGGACTGCGTAGTGGTCTACCTGCGGCGGCTGTATCGTGTCTGTCCCGACTCGCTGCCTCGGTCCAAGGAGATGACATGGTTGAGAGAGTGTAGTGAACAGGCCCAAGGCGAAATCTTCTTTATTCGAGTTACCCGATTACATGACCATCAGCCAACCGCTCGCCGAAGAAATCCTTCTCTCTTCCCTGTCTTCTGGTCGCAATTCACGCACAGAGCATCTCTAAAAAGAGGACAAAAGGTGAGTCGCAGCTTTTACATGTGCTGCCTGAGTATGGGATGGAGCACCAGTCAGAAGCAAAGGACTACTCCAGCACCATAAGACGAGTGGGAGGACGAGGATCTGCGTCGAGGGAGAGGGAAAAACCTTGAATTGGGTGGCGACGATCGTTGAAATATGCTGACCGGGCGGGCGGCTGTCCTCGGTCTTCCCTCTCACACGTCCCTAGTGCTCTCGACCTGTCTGTTGTCCCGGTTCCTCTCAGTCACGCATCGCTCTCCCAGTCCTAGTCTCCATCTCCTAGACTCACTGCCCCGTGCGTCTCCTCGGTCACCGGGGTTTGCGACGCGACGAGCTGACAGTGTGAAGTATTCCCCCACCAAAAAAAGAGCGTCCAATTCACACTTCTCACGACCATAGTAAGTCCTTGCTGCTACCTCGTGGATGAGCTCACGCTCCCGCAGATGATCCACAACGACACGACCACTGCTCCAGCCGATGACAAGGCGCTGTCTTCTGTTCCCGCTTCGCCTCCACTCGCGCCGGCCTCGACCGACTCCGCTCCCCCTCCTGACGATCCACCTTCCCCTCCTGCAGACCCAACTGCCCCTCCCGCTGACCAACCTTCCCCTCCCGCAGAGACCACTTCCACCCAGCGCGAACCGACTGCCGACGCCTCCGCCCAGCCTCCACCAGTCTCAGCTGAAGCAGCGACTACGCAATCAGCCGACTCCAATCAGTCCCCTTCAATTGCAGATCCCGTTCACTCGGCGCCTGCTGAGACATCTGATCCTCCTTCGCCGACTTATACCGCCGCCCCGGTCGATACTGATCCAGTTGAATCCTCCGGCACTAGCGCTGCCCAGCCATCTGGACAGACCGCACCTGCTCAGCCTCTTTCTTCCAACGCCGCCGGCAGAACCCGACGTACTAGGCCACGCCGTCGTGTGGCCGACTCGGATTCGGAGGGCGAGGACCGCGGCGAGGACTCCTTGACGGAGCATTCCTCAGACTCGGAAGAGGGAAGCGAGGAGGACGCTGATGTCGATGCGGACGAGCGGGCCGTCGAGGCTGCGGTTGACGTAGAGTCACCCGCAGCGCCCGTATTCGCGAATGCAGCCTCGACGACGCCCGCAGCTTGGAATGACTCGACTCAGCCGGCCGAAGAGGTGTCGTTTGAGGATTTCGAACGTGGAGTTGCGCCCGCTGTTGGCGGGAAGGCAGTGGGGAGAGGAGCTGCGGCAACGTCGGCCACGGATAGGCCCAAGAAGGTGTATACAGAGGCAGAGACGAAGCGGTTCGAAGAGAGGAAGGCCAAGATGAAGGAGAGGCAAAAGGCAAAGCGGGCAGAACTGAAGGAGCAGAAGCGCAAGGAACGGGAGGCGGCAAATGGCGGTGAGTCCGCGTTCCTCCTATCCATCACTGGCAAGGAGCAGTACCCGATCAGCCAGGAGTGGCTGACGTTGACAAAGTCAAACCTGAGTCGAGTGTCCCTGCCGACTCCCCGAAAGAGCTGTCTATCAAGGGCAAAGCGGCGAAATCGAAGCTAAAGAAGCGGGTAGATGTGAGTTGCGATGTCCGCCGGTGAAGACGGAAACTGACAGCACCCTTCGTTTCAGGAATCAACTCTTGTCGCCTCCACATCCGCTCTCAAGATCGGTGACGCCGCTCCCGACTCTGAGCCGCCGCAGCCCTCTTCCCGACCCGCCGCAAACTCTCAAACCGAACATCCAGATGCCCTGCCTTCTGCCGCCCCATCTGGCCCCCGCTCTCACAATCAGGTATCGCGCGAAGCCTACACTGAACAGGTCGCCAACGACCCCAAATTCACTCCTCGTGTCGGCGGCTTTTGGACACACGATCAGCGGCACTATGATGCTGGTAAAGTCGGAGAAGGAGGTTACACCGGGCTGCGCAATATGAGCGAGTACTGGCGCGGCCGCGGTGGACCACGAGGGGGACCGAGAGGCGGATTCAAGGGACGAGGGGGTCGCGGCTTTGGCCCTCAAGGATTCGGACAACATCCATTGGGACAACGGACGGAGCTTACGGCTCCTGAGGAGGAGACGGGTGGTTCGAAACTCGCAATGGACAGGGAGATCGAGCTGGAGGAAGCGAGGAGAGCTGCACGACGAAGGGCCGCAGAGGAGGCGCAGGCTCAGGCGGAGGCAGAGCAGGCAGAGTTAGAAGCGCAGGATGACTTTGTCGAGCCTGCAGTTGCGCCTGCGCCTGCTCCATCTGCCGAGAGGAAATGGGGTCACGAGGCATACGAATCGATACAGGCGGTCGAGCATTTCCAGATGAACAGGGGGCGGGGAAGAGGAAGAGGCCGGGCCGCATTCTTCCGTACGTACCGGTATATCTCATCAGTATTCGCTGATTGCTTACACCACGCAGCTCGTGGAGGTTTCGTTCCTCGCGGCAATGCACCTCGACCATTCAGCCCACATGCTTCTGCTCCGCCTTTTGTCCCAAGCGGACCCGCTGCGAAACCCGAACAAGCCGGCTCTCCCTCGCCTGCTCCCGCCGAGACCAGCGTGACACAGCCTACCGTCGACGAGCTCTTGCCTGAAGCGGAGCATCTTGTCAAGGTCAAGCTTCCAGGTTCCGAAGCGGCTTCGCAAACAGCGGTCCTCCCCAAGCCACAGAACACTGGCGTGACCATTCCGAGCAGTGACGCTGTGGCATACCGGACATCAGGTCGGCCTCTGGCGGATGACGCAGAGCCTCCAGTCCAACTTGCGGCGCCTTCTTCGAATGGTCATGATGCGATTGCCCGGACCAATGGTTCGGGCTCTGTCCCACCTGTCAACGGCTACATTGCCGAGATGGCCCAAGCTTCGACTCAATATCCATCCATCACCGGTAGCGAGAACGGCTCGATATCCAGCGCCGGTCACATGCCGCCTCAGGCATATCTGCCTCCAGGGATCGGCGTCACTCCGACTGGCGAGTATTTCAACGTAGCCAACGGCGCTCCTGTCAACTTTCGCCCTGCGCAAGCGCCTGCTCAATCTACCCGACCTTATTACCCCCGCGCTTACCCGTCCCAGCAACCGCCCCAGTTCTACCCGCAGCAATCATATTCTCCTGACCCTTTCAATCCCACTCATCCTCACCGCGCATCAATCTCATCCAACGGTCCTGGGCCGATGCAGTCTCCCCAAGGAGTGTACATGAACGACGGGCGTGGGTCGCCATTTAGTAACCCCTACTCTGGTGCCAGCATGACCATGGGCGTGCCATTCGTCCCCGCGCGATCAAGCATGAAGGTGACGATCCGTAAACCCGACGCGTCCGCGTCTGCCACCGCCTTGGAGCTCGAAAAGGCAGGTGCTGGTACAGATGCGCGGCCGGGTGCGGTTGCTGCAGCGGGGCTGAATGGCGAGGCGAGGACGACGTCGGCGTATGCGGCTACGCTCGAGGACGCGGCGGCGCAACAGCGGTACTTTGCACAACACTACAATCCCTACGCGGCGTTTGATGAGCACCAGCAGCAGGGGATGCAGGGGCAGGAAGGGATGTACTACCCGAATGGGTATGGCTGGCCAGCGGGACAGCAGGTCTACGGAGAAGCCGGAGCGGGGTACGGGTACCAGGCGCCATATCCTGGGTTCTAGGGGTAGCCGGGGTTCTGAGTTGTAGAGTACTCGGGTCTTGGTGGGATTGCTGCGTGGGGAGGTTTTCGTGGTGGCGTAGCGGGAGGGTACGGCGGCGTCACTGTGCTGAACTTGACTGTCTTTGGCGGAGGACGAGTTGTGGTTGTTGTGTAGGTAGTGCCAGCCTCCGCTTGCTGAGGATTTTGGAGCTGGGAGCCGTGGAAGTGAGGAGTGAGGGGTATGGTAGTGAGGGTGAGGGGTGAGGGGTGGTAGCAAGCCGGGCGGGGAGTGCGAGGGGTGCTTGTAGGGGATGAGTTGTTGAATGCAAGTAAAAGTGGTAATACTGAATTCGCCACTGGGGATGCCACATGAAACAAAGCGCGACGCGTTTTGAGCGTTTTGTCGTTTGATCTCTGACTGTCGCTTGGTCGTCGTCGTCTTTGGTCTTCGAGCTTTGCTCATCGCTCACCACTTGCCGCTTGCAGAGAGGAGCGTCGCATCCATCGTCTGGGGTACCTCGAGGTCACGGCTTGCCGGAGTTACTAGTCGTCTGTTTGTGGACTGGGAATTGATAGTCGGACGTCTGTCGACTTTGAGCGGACAATTGATCGTTGATCAGTTGATCAGTTTCTCATTACGCATTTGGGCAACTGGTTGAGGGACGGGAGTAAGAGTTTAAGAGAGTAAGAGCTCAAGGGAGTCAGGGAGTACGAACAAAGCACGAGCAACAGGAGCAACAGGACCAACAGGAGCAAGGGAGGGAGTAGAGCAACGCAAGACGATGAACTCTTCTGGCGCGGGGCCGTCGTCGGCGGCAACGGCAGCGGCAGCGGCACAGCGAAGCGAGGGCGCAGAGGGCACCGACCGCAGCGATCTGTGGAGCGAGATCCTGCGGTCTGCAGATAGGGGCCGAGGGCGGGGCGGGTGGAGGAGGAAGAATGTGTTGCTGCTCTGTGGGTTGTCTCCGATATCGTCCTCGCCTCGGACTCGACCTTCATAATCTCTCAATACCTCTCTCGTACTCTAGGGCAGCTCGATGCCGTCTAGCGGAAGCTGACCAGACAGCGGAACGACACCACGGCAGGCGATACCTCCTCGACCAGCTCCTCGCGGCGCCGGCGTCTAGTCGCCGAAAGGCAAAGGCCAGCTCGCGGCCCGGACGGGCGGGCTGTCTCGCGATGGGGTACGAGGTCTTGGACGTCAAGGAGGAGGGCGACGAGGGTGAGCTCGGGTGCTTGTCCTGCCGCCATCTTTGTCCCTCTCACTATGACTCTGTCTACGTTCTCTTCCACTGGGTCCTTAGAGCTGACGTCCCTCATGCAGACTCTGCACCGCCCGTCTCCATCTTCTACCCGCCTTCAAGCCACCCCTCAATGACCCGGCTCATCCCGCACTCGTTGCCCCCCGAGTCTCTTTCGGTGAGCTCACAAGCCCCCGTCTACCCAGCACTCATGTCGTAGGACACCGCCGTGGTCATTCTTCTGGACTGGACAAAGCCATCATCAATGGTGAGTCATTCGGCTCGGCTCAGTGCGTGAGCCGTTTGGCGTGGGGCTAAGGTGAACAGATCAGAGAGCTGCAGACGTGGCTCGCATGGGTCGACAACTGGGCTGCAGCCAGTGCCCAGCACGGCGAGGCCGAGGAATTGCGCGAAAAGCGTAGGTCTCATTTGCTCTCGTCGTCACTCACCTCTGACACGAAAACTGTGCAGTGCAATCGCACTGGCAACACTATGCCGAGCCTGCACCACCCGTCTCGACAGCAATCTCGTCAACATCACCCTACTCAACGCCTGCCCTGCCCAGTATAGCATCTGCGTTCCATGGAGGCCCGCTTCTCCCGCTTGGCCAAGGCACGCTCACCTTGAACTGGTCAGCTCTCCCCTCCCAGGTGTGTCGGGTTGCAGCTGACATGAAGTCTAGGTCTGGAATCCCAATAGTGGTTGTTTGCACCAAGGCCGATCTGATGCATACCGCCGGAGACGAGATTGGTATGAAAGGCGGAGGCTGGGAAGAGCGCACCGACTGGGTACAGCAGGTACTGCGGACCATTTGTCTAGCATGTGAGTCCGCACCTAGAACAATATCTATACGATACTGAAGCAAGACAAGATGGCGCATCGTTATTCTATACCGCGGCGTCTCAACCCACGACTTTCACCCTACTCCGCTCGTATCTCCTACATCGGCTGTATACTATCCCACCATCACTCGCTCTGTCCAGTGAAGCACCTCCGGCACCTACCAGCGCGCCATCTAGATTCCCCTTTCCCCATCGCGCCAATGTCCTCGACCGGGATGCAGTCATGGTGCCGGCCGGCTGGGACAGCTGGGGCAAGATCAACGTCTTGCGAGACGGCTTCGATCCGGGTCGAGTGGGCAAGGCGTGGGAGGCGAGTATGAGGAGAGTCAACGATGGTGACACCGCCGACGAGGACGAGGGTCTTGAGGATTTATGGCTCGAGATGATTCCCGATACAGAAAAGAGCGTCAAGGTGAGTTTCGCCAGATGTCTCCGCTGCATTGTCTGAGAGTTGCAGCCGTCGAACCAGCATCATATCGCGGCCACCGAGCCTGAGCAGTCGTTCCTATCGCGCCAGCTGGACATTCTTCTCAAAGACCCCAATCGCGATCCGCGCGCTACATTTCGCAATGCCGCAAATCTCACAGCGGCATCTTCGTCTGCGCCCGGGGCGACCGACACACAGGCGGGCGTCGTTGGGCCGATGGGTAGTGGGGGTCTCAACCTGCCCGGGGTGGAGAAGGCGATGTTGGAAATGGAGGGCGGGAGTGCGGAAGACTTGCGTGAAAAGTTTGCAAGGCTAGGACGGAGGGTACGTCCACGCCGTCTGCCGAGGTCAGGTGTCATCTTGCTGATATGCGTTGTAGGAGTCGAGTCGACCTAGTCCGTTGTCGCCTACGGGTACTGCTCCTGGTGGAGGAGCACCGACGGTCCCTAATGAGGCTCTCCACAATTTCGTCAGTTGTCTCACAGCTAGCTCCCTAGGCCCTTTGTCTCTCTCCCAGCCTATTGACATGCCCACTTCTCTGCCAGACAATCTCAGTCGGACAGCTTCCCTCGGTCACATACAGTGATTCACCGCGTTGCATCGTCACCTTTCAGGTCTGAGCGTTGCGGATGAGCTGACTGTACATCAGTTCCAAGGCCTCCTCGCTACAAAGGGAAAGACGGGCTCTTCAACTCCGAAGCCTGCCGATTCAAAGAGTGGCAATACAGCGCGATCATCCTCACCGAAACCAGAGACTTGACTCTTGGAACGTGGCTCGTATTGCCTGGGTGCGACACGATTACCCTCATAACGATATCTATGCATTGATGCCGCGCCATCTCGGTTGTGGTGGGGATGCGTAACTTCTCTGCGGGGCCATTTGGAAGGCAGAGGGCCTCGAGAAGGCTAGCATGACGCTGGGAGCGGGACGAGTCTGGTCATGAGCTTGCGCATTACAGTGGTATGGCGGTCAAATGGTGGATAATCGTGGCTTTGTCAGTCAGTGCGGTAGTGCGAATGCGATTGACACGACTGAGAACGACACCGTGCTCAACGCTCGGCAGGCGACAAGCCCAAGGGACCGACGTATCGTGTTTGTTGTGGTTCAGGTCTGGACTGTGGGCGGTCTGGTAAAAGGAGCGTCTGCACAATCGGCCTTCGGCACGAGAGAACGGATCGATCGAACCGATCTGCAGCGGTGGGGTTTGTCGTCGGAGAGAAGCTCAGCAGACGGACGTGCAAGGGTGGACAAGGGCGGATTAGGCGGGGGGGATAGGCGGTCTACGTTTCAGATGGCTCTGATGGTGCTGCCGGAGTGTTATTGACAAGCACAAGTTGACTGTCGTGGTATGTTGATTTGGGACACCACTTATCTTTTCGAGTTACACCGCACGTAGCTACACTGCACGTATCCACATCCAGTGTCTACATCGAGTATCTACGCCCCGAGCATCTACGCCTCGAGTATCTACGCCCGAGTATCTACACGAGGCCTAAGCTCTACACCCCAGGCAGGTTACGCACAGTAAGCTGTGCGAGACGGACGGCCGCATGGCTGAGACGCGATTTCTAACAGTCAGTGAGGCCAGATTGGGCAAGGAGTGGCGGCTCAAGGACGACACAGACGTACAGGATCGGCGCGCCGCGGCGCCAAACAGCAGTGGCGACGAAGCGACCGAGACGCAGGACGAGGATACCGAGGATGACGGCAGTCCGACGGTCCGTGCGCCTCGTTCGCCTTCGCCGCCCGCATGGACACCTGGAGGGCGCGACGACCAGGGTCCGTGGGCGGGCTCGCTGGTGTTCCGCGTCTTGCCGACCTTTGGACTGCGGGCGGGCGAGCGAGATACGTACCTGCGGAACCGGGGTCGCGAACGCACCAAGCGGCATCATCGGCATCCGCTGCAGTGTTCTGCAGACGGGTGCTCGGGCCGCCCGGCACGGCGGTACGTGTGGGTCGAGGGCCGCGAGCGCGGACCGGACATGGACGGGTCGGCCACGCTGTGCGCCACGCACTTTGCCCAGCTGCTCGCAGGGCCAGTGGACTACGGCTCGTACCTCGCCTACAGCAGGCCCGGGGACAGGGACTGGCGCGACGTGGGCGATCTGTGTGGGATACAGGGGTGCCCCAAGGCAGGGCACGAGTGGACGTGGGTGACTGCAAGTGGCAAATTCACGATTCACGCCTGCGACGAGCACGCTGCCAGAGTCGCGCAGCCCCATACCGAGCCGTTGGCGCTCCGCCCGTCCCTTGCAGCCCTGTGCGAGGGCGCCATGAAGAGTGACTTGTCGGAGATGCATGGCCCAGACGAGGTGCCCCCGAGATACAGGCACTTGCTCAGCCATCTCTGCTTGGGCGTCGGGCCGGAATTTGACCGCCTGCCCCGCTCCCACCCCCATTCCCGTGCCCGTTCCATCTCCCGTTCCAGCTCCAACTCCCGCTCCCGCTCCCCCTCCCGTTCCAGCTCCCGGTCCCGGTCCCACTCTCACTCTCGTACCCACTCTCACACCCTCGAACACGACTCGCCAGACTTCTCGCAGTACCTCCCCGTACCGACGTGCTTCCGCGCCAAACACCCCGACCACCAGTACTGTCCCCGCGACGAGCAGTGGTTGCGCGAGCTGAGAACGCGGCCGCCCAAGTGCCGCCTAGCCTTCACGCACGAGGCCGAGAGCGGGGTCACGCCACGTGCGAGCGATCCCACCTCTGGGCTCTGCGCTGCCCATCGTGTCGGCTATCAGGCCCATCGCCAGGAAAGCTGCGTGGCGTGCGATGTCACTTACCAGAAAGACGAGGAGACTCACCACCCCCGCCGGGCAGCGTCCGCATCATTGCGAGACTTTGTCCCACCTTTGCCTGGGACTGCAGGCATGTGCACCACCTGCCTAGAGACGTCGGGCGCGCTCACCATCCTCCCAGATCTGACAACGGCTCTGTTAGATGAATGGGATGGCCTCTGGTACGCCCTGGAAGGAGATGAGGACGAGAGTGACAGTGATGGGGATGGTTTCGATACTGTGGACTCTGGGGGGCACGCGGACGAGGGAATCGAGGAGGGTAAACAGATACAGAGACGAGGTGCAGGGTCAGAGACTGACCGCATGAGTGACGACGGAGATGTGGATAGGGACGAGTTCCTACAGATGCTCGGGTCGCAGTTCAAACAGCTGAGCTATTTTACAGACGACATTGTCCAGCGAGAACGCGGGAGACGATATACTGCTTATAAGGAAACTCAGCGACAGAACTAGCAGGACTCGCAGCGGATCAGTGGCTCGAGATGATCTCGAGCGCAGAGGCAGAGCGAAGAGTCCGGTACTGCAGGGAGCGGAAGGAAGACAGTGCGCTTAACCAAGGGTCTACGCGTGGTATAAACTCGTGTAATATCTCTGAGATATACAGCACACAACTGGCATGCACGTCCAGAACGGTTCAATACAGTACATGGCCGTGAACAAATTAATATTCACTCGCGATAGGCCACAAAGCCCGTGCAGGCGCGAATGGAGGTCTTGAGGATCTGCGCCCGTTCAGAGACCGCAATGGTGAGGGTTCGAGTCGGTCCTCAGTATACTGCAGTGACGCCTTGCACACGAAAGGATCTTCAAACAGGCGGTGGCAAATCTGCTCTCCATCTCCCGTGCGACAGGATGCTGTGCGAAAACGCCGTCGTGAGTACCGCCACCAAGTTCCATTGGGTACCAGTGGATACCGTCTCCGTCTCTCCCTGGAGTGGACGTGTCAGCGGGGCCCGAGGAGTTTCGTGATTTGAAGTCCGTAGAATCGTCCTTTGTAGCTACGTCGAGGCTTGGACGCGAGAACGTTCCAGATTCCACCCCCACTGAAACCAAATGGTGGGGACTAGAGCGCTTGCCACCCCAGCTCCAGGATGTCATTCAAACTCCGGACAGCATCGTATTTATCTGCGCACTCGCACTGTACCTTGACATCTGTTACATCTCGCTGAACTTCGTAGTCAGCTACCTCCAATCATGTCCATATGGGAATCGGAAACCCCCAGTGCGTTCAGCTCCAGGATCTGGAACTCTCGGTCAGTTTTGGAGTGGATGAGTGGCCTGCGAGGCTCTTTGACAAGCAGTCCGAACCCCCGTCTCGAAGCCAGTACAATCAACTGGACGCTAGCACCGGAAGATGACACCGAGACGATCAAGGGTCCACCGACACCGCCGCCGCGGACGTCCTTCATGTCGGCGACTGCGGGGTTCGAAGACGGGACGAAGGATACGTACATTCCTGTCCTTGAACGTAATCAGAGCACGAGCGATGAGGATGATGACGAGGACAGCAGTGATGAGGAAACGGATGATTGTGGAAATGACAACGAAACCAATCTTCGAGAGTGTTCGGTCCAGACGTGCACTAACAGGGAGGATAGACGCCAAGGCGAGACCTTGTGGATCGATGGCGAGCAGCCACTAAGACGAGCCTTTCTATGCGACTCCCACGACATTGCAATGGGACCCGGAAACGAGCCTACCTTGAAGGATCCACCCAACGTTGATGATGGGAGTTGGCATCCGGACCGACCGAGCTGGATGAGTACAGGCCCGCTGTGCGAGGTGGACACCTGCAACGGGTGTGGGCTTTCGTGGTCCCGCGAAAAACACGCCCGGCAGCGGAAGAAGAAGAAACGCGCAGAGACACAGCAGCACACGCTGTGCACTCACCATGCCGTAGAGCTCGCCGGGGGAGTCGAACCCACTTTTTGCCCTTCACTTCGGACCTTGTATCGCTCCGCGGTCGGGCGCAGTTCCGAGGGGGATACGACAGAAAAATGGACAGAATTTCTCGACAACATCTGCCTCTCCGGCACGTCCACGCCCTGCTGCCGCCGCAAGCATCCTGATGCGAGTTGGTGTCCCCGGTGCGAGAGCTACATGGCATCTCCGGAGCCCTGCCGCGAGAACGACTGTCCCAACCTCAGCACAAGCGCGTTGACCGGCCTGTGTACTTCGCATGCAGACGACTATCTCAATACCAAGACCTGCGCGTTTTGTAGTAGGGTGTCCGAAGATAAGGAGATCTCGGTATCCGCCGCTACTGCGGGCCTCTGTGAATCCTGCTTCAGCGAATCGGGGGCGTACGATATCCAGCCTCACTTGTTGGACACCTTGCACAACCAGGAAGAGACCGCTCTGGGTCGGTTCGTCAAGCCTGTCAGTCCGAAGGAGATCAGGAAGGGGTTCCTTCTGGACCAAAACGCTTTTCACGACATTGCGAGAGATCAGATTCATATTCAGCGTGAGCTTCGATCCCAGAAGTTCCGGGTCAGGTCACAAGAGACACGCATTCAGTAACCAGCATGGAAAGCCTGGAGAAGTTGGAGGGACAATTGATGGAGAGCTAGACTAGTGTGTTGTAGGCAGGGAATGATAACCAGGAAGCTCATCTGGGAGGATGTAAATACCACGTCACCTTATTGGCAAAAAGTATGGACGCTCACGTTCCTCGACATCTCTCTCTTCCACTGCAACATACTCACACTCAAAGATGATCCGCCATGCAGCCATGCGGCTGGCTATCGCTGTCCCACGGCGGAGCCTGGCAACTTCGACATCGCTTCTCAAGAGCCGCAATCGAAACTCCAATCCTTCTCCCGCTGAGCGGCCTCCTCGTCCACCGCGAGACAGATCCGCCGCCGCTCCTTCCTCGTTTGAGCCAATTGTGAATCGACCTGCGCCGTCACCTACACCCGAAAGTCTAGAGACCGGTAACATCCCGCTCACGCCTCCTCGCCCACCTCCGCCGCAAGCTCCCACTCCCAGCGCCGCTGAGGAACCAGCATCGGAGCCGGATCTCTCCCAACTTCCCTCACTGAACATCGAGCCCCCGGCCCAAGAAGCGATCCCCCCGCCAAGCGCCCAGACCGGGAGAACAGGCGCCCGAGGAAAGGAGTACGTGACGTCGACGGAGCGGAGCAGGCGCCTGTACGCCCAGTTCGGTGTCGCTGCCTTTGTCGTCGGCGGTCTCGGAGCGATGTACTTTGGAGCCGGATCGGACGACAAGAAGGGAGTGAGTCGATGCTGGCCCTGGGATGAGAAGTGTACTCACAGCTCGTCAGGAGTCGCAAAGCGCATGGGCGACGATGAAGGGGAATCTCTCAGAGATGTTCGATGTATGTTCACGATCCAGTCTGCAGAGTCGGAGCAAGTGATACTAAGCATGTCTTTAGATTTTCAACAAACCAGCCTTCAAGACCCTCCTGCCCGACCCTCTCCCTCCACCTCATCAGCGGCCTTACACGCTCCTAGTCGACCTAGAGGGCATGCTAGTCTCGTCTACCTGGGATGTGGGTGCTGATGGTCTTCGTTGTCGGCGAGTGCTGATGAGGTATAGAGGCAAAGCGGATGGCGGACAGCCAAACGACCCGGTGTCGACTACTTCCTCGCATACCTGAGCCAATTCTACGAGATTGTCCTGTTCACCTCCCAACCTCTCTATGTATGCACGGGCTCCTGGGTATCCTGAAGAAGGAACTGACACTATCAGACTGCAATGTCCGTCGCTGAGAAACTCGATCCGTACCAAGCGCATCTACCGTACAAGCTGTTCAGGGAGTCGACAAGAACTGTCGGCGGCAAAACCGTCAAGGTCGGTGCATTTGTCTGAATGATGCACGATACTGACGAGACTAGGACTTATCCTACTTGAACCGTGACCTCTCCAAGGTCATCCTCCTGGACACCAATCCCGAGCATGCAGCCCTCCAGCCTGACAATGCCATTATCATCAAACCATGGACAGGCCAAGGCAATGACAAGGGCCTGGTTGATCTCATTCCGTTCCTTGAATGTCAGTCGTGTTGCCGATACTGCAAATTCAGAAACTAATCGTCACTCAGCTATCGCAATCCACAACGCGCCGGACGTCCGCCCAATCCTCAAGAAATACCAGGGCCTAGACATCCCTGTCGAGTACGCCAAGAAGGAGGCCGAGGCGAAGAAAGCCGCTGTCGCCGAGTGGGAACGCCTTCACCCGACCGCACTGCACGGCGCAGGAAGCGGGCTGCTCAGCGGCTTGTTCGGCAGCGTCTCAAACGTGAGCCCGAGCTCCCGAGCTCTTGGTGTCTCGTGAGGGGGATACTGACGAAGCTCGCAGCCTGGCCATTCGCGCCCAACTCAGCCCATGACGTACCTCGAGCAGAAACGGGCAGAGGCGCAGCGGATCTACCAGGAGGAGCAGAAGTTTTACGCAGAACACGCCGAGGAATTTGCAAAGTCAGTGTTCCCAGGCTAAAACTAGTTTCGGAGCTGATGCCAGTCAGGATGATCGAGGAAGACAAGCAGCGGCAGCTCGCGGAGATGAAAGGAACGCTCATGGGGTTCTTGTCGGGAGGACCGACGGTGAAGCCAGAGGAGAAGAAGTCGGCTTGATAGGGCTGCTGTGGTCGTTGGAGTTTGGGGTGGAGACCGAGACAAAGACATTGATGGTGCGGTTCGTTCCGTTACAGCCGGCCCGGGGGGAGGCTGGCGGATGTAGTGATGAGGATGAGACCATTTGGCGTATACCATCTATACCATCTTGTAGCCAGCATGCAGACAGCTCTGCTCATCGAGTCGATCCGCTGCGATGCGTAGCAGGAAGGCTTTGGTTCGGGAACATGTACTGTTGTGTCCTTCTGTACTTGTGTCCTTGTATACTTGTGTCTCTGCGTACTGGCGGATGTCCGGCTGTATTTGAAACGTGAGTACGGTGTACTAGTGCACGGCGCAGTTCTATGCTATGCATGTTTCTCCGCGGCCATCCTAGTGCGCCGCTGCTCCCTTGACCTCCTTCTCAGCTTCCGCCACGTATTTGCGGATACTGCGGGGTGTCAGCGAGTTGCAAAATGATCAATAACAGCCAGTGTGGACGCTCGCTCGCTTTCTGGAAACAAGCGTCTTTGTCTCCCCATCCCCATTTGCGTTCTGCGCTCTCCCCTTCCCCTCCCCTCCCCCTCGAGCTTCCCCCCTGCCCTTGCCATTTCCACTATGCCCTGGGCCGTTCCTCTTGCATCCATGCACAGACGGCTGTTGTCGCCCCACCTGCTGCGCTACCCAGGCGTCCCTCCCTAGCTCCTCCTTCCAAGCTCAGTGCCAGCTCAGTCAACTCCGACCACTACTCGCACACCCGTCCACGCAAAACACATCTCGACGAGGTTCTCTCGTCGTGTCCCCATACACTCTCAAGCCGCAAATCCGCTTTCGCCACCTGACCGCGCGATCCAACCCGCCCATAGCAGCATGCCGACTTCAGACTCCCTTACAATTCAACGCTCCAAACGCCTTACCACCCCAACACGCACGTCCACTCCTTGCAACCCCACCAGCCTCACAAACGTGACACCACTTCCAATCCCGCTCAGCCCGTCAAAAACACTCACAAGCTCTCCTCGTCCTTGGAACTACCGACAATGTTCGCGTCCTGCTCGACCGGGACGAGGCCGGCCTTCTTCGCCGACTTGTCACCGCCCGTCACAGCCAGGGCAATGCCGATGGTGCCGAAGATGGTACCGAGGGCGCTACGGACGTCAGTACGTGTTGCTAGCCAGGCCGCGCATCGATTGTGGGCTGTGCGTCTAAAAGACGAGATGAATAGTCATGGGTAGCGCGCGACTGCGAGTCGTGGAGAGACGACATGACTTGGTAGCGCGAAAAACATGGGCGAGGCAGGCGTGGGCTTGCTGGAAGACGTAGGCGGGAGGAAAGGCAGAAGAGACCTACAGGTACTCGTTCTACCAGCAGCTTCATTAGCAAGAGCAAGTGGCAACCATCTCGCGAGGGGACATACCTTGATGACACGTCCGGCGATGGTGTATGACATTTTGGCGGTGCTGCTTGGGCGATGAGAGCAAGTATAGGTACAGCTACACCCGGCAGAGCCAGCGGAGACGCAGCGAACGAGCACTGAAACGCCGAGTTTCTCCGAGCGTGGTGCTCCAAATGTCTGTCTCTGTGCTGTCTCTGTACTGTCTATATTCTGTCGTCTCTGCCTTGTGGGGCGAGCTAGAGGAATAGCAAGTGCAGACCGACGCTGCATCTGCTACTGACCTCGTCTCGTCAGTCACCTCCCGCGACACCATCAGACTCTAGTCCCGGTAATCACGCCAAAAATGCTACGACCGCTCCTCCGGCCCTTCTCTCGCCTCTCGCCTCTCACCGCCGCATCGCCGCTCGCCTCGTCGTCCCGCCATGTCCTCCCTTCCCTTCCCACTGGACAACAAGTCCGCTTTAGGTCCAACATTGTGCCGAGGCGGACCAAGTTTCGCAAAAACATGAAGGGCATGCCGATTCGAGTGAGTTGTTTGAGGGTGTGCTGGGATGTAGCTGATGATCTTAGCCGCCGATTGTGAGTGCCAGCGCTACCTGATCTGCAACCAACGCACCGTCCCTTCTTGATCACCCCGTCACCAAGCTCCCTCACGAACATCTCGTCTCCACATTACACCGCGATATTGATCATCGGGCCACTTTCACCCGCTCTGCCCCTTCTTCCCGTGTCCCGGATAGCCACGGTCTCCTCTCAATACTGATCATGCACTAGGGCGGCTCGCTACGCGGCTCAACGCTCGACCAGGGCGCCTTTGGCGTCCGCATCCTCCAGTCCACACGCATAACAGCCGCCCAACTCACCGCTTGCAGGGACACGATGAAGCGCAAACTCAAGCCGGTGAAAGGGTGCGAGGTGGTCATGCGCGTGTTCCCGCATTTGCCAGTCAGTGTTAAAGGGAATGAAGTGCGGATGGGCAAGGGCAAGGGTGCGACGGGATATTGGACTGCTCGGTCAGTCTTGGTCTTTTCTTCTTCCTTCTCTCTTCCTCTTCTTCTTTCTTCCCTCCGTCTTCTGTCGTCTCACCCTCTTCTCTCTCGTCCTTCTATGTCTAGACGAGTGGGGAGGGGGACAAGCGTCGAGTGCGGTATCATGGCTGGTCAGACCGACGGTGTATGGTGTGAGATGCCGGTGGGAGTGGGGGAGGTGGAGGGGGAGCTGAAAATACGAGGTGGCCGAGACGCTTGGCGGTGTTGGACTGGCAGCCGGAGTGTCAACTCCGAAACATAGCTTATGTCCCGCAGAGTGAAGGCTGGGCGTGTGATCTTTGAGCTGCAGGGCGGGGGTATCCAGGAAGCCATTGCTAGGCAAGGTGAGTGTTGCGTTTTCCCGCTTGGACGGTCCACGTCTGTTCCTCTTCCTGTCTCATTCCTCGCTCGCGCCCTCTCCCCCTCTTTCTCTTTCTGTTCCTCCCTCCCTCTCCCTTCCTTTCTTCTTTCTCTCTTTCTTTCTTCTCTCTCTTTCTTTCTTCTCTCTCTTTCTTTCTTCTCTCTCTTTCTTTCTTTCTTTCTTTCTTTCTTTCTTCTTTCTTTCTTTCGTTCTTTCCCATTCCCCTTGTATTTTTCTACCTCCACCCTCCATACCTGTCCTCTCCCCCTCTCCACGCCTACGCCTAACGCCAGCAGCAATATCTTTATGTCAGGACAAACTCCCCGTCAAGTCGGAATTCATCACGAGCGACACGCCCGCCCGTCTCGGCCTCCTCGTCGACGCGAAGCTCACAACACCGCCGTCAAACCAGCCTGTGCCGGCGCTAATGGAGTGGCAAAAGCTGCACGAGGAGGGCGCCCTCAACCAGAGCGTGGCAAAGTGGACGTCGATGCTGGATCGGCTGCGCGCACGCCGTGCGGAACGGCTCGCTCTCATGGGCATTGATGTTGGTGCAGGTGCGGGTGCGGGTGCGAGTGCGGGCGCAGGCGCGGGCAGCGAGGGTGCCAAAGCGACAGGTACAGCTTGATGCATCTGTTTCGGAGCAATCGCGTCTTTCCCTTGTGCGTTCATGATTGACGTGTGTTTTTACGTCGACGTCCACGGCTGTCAAACTTGCGACTGCTCGTGCAGTGTACCTATGAGTATGCCCGACTGGCCCCTTTTCTCAATATAGCGGCACAACGACAACTGTCAAGCAGCGCACAAGTTGCCATGTCGATCCAGTCGCATGGCGGTCCACGATATATATCGCTAAATACAGATTTGACCCTATACACAGCTCGTCCAGGTAGACGACCATCAAGGCCGCCCCCAAACCACGCAGCATATCCCATCCACTTCACGGTAGGGCGTAGTCTTGGAATTCCCTACGGCAATGTCAGTGAGAGCCACGTCGTGGAGGGATACAGCTGGGAAACGACGGGCCAGTAGGCGAGACGTACCATGTGATGCTGAAGATGCCGTCAAACTTGTTGCCCGACTGTGCGTTGACCTTGTTCCAAAGGCCCTCGGTCAAATCGAGACTGGTGGCTGTGCAGCCCCTGATCATTGTCAGTGGAGTTCTGCAGACATGCACTGGGCAGTTCCAGCCAGGTCCCAGGCGTGGCAGTCCACTGAGAGCTACCTCGCCATACTGTATATTCCTTCTACACCTGTGTACTTTCACGCACCGCTCCGCCTCGCCGAACCGGCACACAGGCAAGCAGGAAGGGACACTCACATGCACTCGTCCTGGATGGTCGCCTCGAAGCTGACCCCCGACTCGACCGCGGTGATTGTGACTTTCTTGCCACATGCGTTGCTCTGCCATCCGTCGGCCTGCAGGTCGGAACGGTACATGCCGGTGTTGAGCGCGACCACGGCGTCGTCATTGCCGATGCTGGGCCCGCAAGCGCCGTCGCCGCCATCGGGGATATAGTACGTCGCTTGGCGTGAGGGGGCGTGGCGTTAGCTGATTTCAGCTTCACGACGGGGAGGCGCCGCAGGAAGGAGGGAGCACGGCAGAAAGGAGGCAGGTAGGAAGGATGTCCACGAAACAGGGATCGCCTGCTTCATAAGAGTGGCACGGGAGGCTGGATACCTGGGCATGGGGGAGATGGTGGCATTCACTGAGAATGCGAATGGCCGACTGCATGGAAAGGAAGGGGGAAAGGAAGGGAGCAAAGAAGGGAGCAAGTCCTAGAGAAGAGACTTATCTGTGTAGCTGGCGCCGCTGCCGCTCGAAGTCGGTGACGCTGACGGGGGAGTTTTTGAGGTGCTCGACGACGACGTGTGAGGCTTCTTGGTCGAGCTGGACGACGTAGCTACGGTCGCTGATGAGCTTGCAGCTTTTGAGGAGGATTGCCCCGCGAGCAGCTCGTCGGGGCTCGTCGAGCTTGTCGCACTGGCACTCTTTGACGTCCAGTTGGTATCGCCAGCACCCTCCGAGGGCGACCACGCCGCGGAAGAGATAGACGAGGTAGCCGAGAGGTCGAGGGAGGTCGTCGGGCTGGTGGACGCCGAGGACGAGGTCGAGTTGCGGCTCGGTCGAACCCTGCAGACTGCTGCTGAGGTGAATGGTGAGAGCGCGAGAGTCGCAAGCACGGAGAGGTAGGCAAAGTGCATCTTGGACGAGAGAAGCTGTTTGGCTCGAGTTGGGATCAAGTGGTAGCAAGGGTAGACTTCCAGAACCAGTCTGAGAAGGTCAGGTGGGGTGCGGAGACGTGAAGAATGAAGCTGTAGGTAAAGACTGTGCCGAGAGCGAGAGAGAGTGCCGAGAGCGGAGAGAGAGTGACCAGAAGAGAGACGAGAAGAGCGAGAAGAAGACTGCAAGAAGGGATGAAAGGAAGAGAACGAGAATGGTCGACTTGGGAGAGGAGGAAACCAGCACCGGGAGCCCGAAAGTGAGCCAACAAGGTGCCCTCTAAAGGCCGACCCCCTCTACTTTCTTTCTTTCTTTCCCCCGGGGGTGAAGATTGAAGCTTTGGGGGGGGGGGGGCATTGGGCCATTCGGCGCCGCGTCAAAGGCCTGCCTTTGGAGACCGAAAGGGCCCTCCCCACGGCCGTGCTAGTCGCCTACCCGCGTTTTTTTAGGGTCACCTGAGCCCGGACACAGGGGTAAAATCGCTGTTTCATCACCTAATCGCGGACTCCGTGTTTCAAGTTTCGCGGCTCTCGGCAAAGGGTCGCATTTCTTTCTTTCTCTACATCGGCAGATGATAATTCTGCCCACTACCAATCCTGCACGGCAAGCGGAACCTTGAGCTTTGTCTAGACGCTCGTTCTTTGATCGACCAGCTGACCAAGTCACTGCTCAAAGTGGCAGCCGTCGCACGTCCTGACACGAATGACATCAGACACTGCCGCATCGAAGCTCGGAACAGCTCACCATTTAATCGGGAATTTGCCATCGAATGTCCCTCCCGAGGCTGCATTCATAGCGTCCCACAGACCCTGTGTGAGATCGAGATCGCCAGAGTCGCACCCTCTGGGCCAGCGTCAGTCCCCTGTCCTACTTCAAGTGGGTAGAAAAGGTAGACCCCGCCTAGCCGAATCCGTTGCAGGCCGCAGTGACAGAAAGATACACTCACGTGCACCTGTCCTGGACGACGGCGTCCATCTCGACCCCGGACGCGACGGCCGTGATATGCACGGTTGCCCCACAGCTCTTGGAGCCGCCACCGTTCGTCCCGCCCAGCTGTAGGTCGTACTGAGTGTGACTGAGGGCGACGATATACTGCGAGTCATCAATGGCGTTCCCGCAAGCCCCAGCGGCTCCTTGTCCTTGGTAGTAAGTGGCTTCGCGTGGGGTGAGTCAGCGCTGGTGGGCACTTGGGCACAAGGTACGTATAAAGGACGGGACACTTATCAGTGAAAGGGCCGGTATCTACGCTGCTGCTAGAACTGGAATTGGACCCGCTTCCCGACGACGCCGATGCGGACGCAGACGCAGACGCAGAAGCAGAAGCAGCGCCGGCGTGTTTACTCTTCGTGGCGTGCGCCGCGTTTGTGGGGTCGGCCGCATCTGTGGCGTCCGTCGCGTCGGTTGCGTCGGTTGCGTTTGTCGTGTTCGTCGAGGAGGATGAGCTCCAGTCGTCGGACGGACTTGAATCGTCAGACGGACTCGATTCGGCCGAGGTCGTTGTCGTAGCAGCAGCGGAACCGCCGGCGAAGAGGTCCTTATCCCCCGAACCGTCGTCTACGAGGTTGGCCGAGGTCGTAGCTGAAGCATTGGAACTGGAATCACTGGCGCTGGCACTGTCACTGTCACTAGCACTAGCACTAGCGGTGGCGGTGGCGGTAGCTGTGGAGTTAAGGCTGCCGGACTTCACGCTGCACACACCAGCCAGGGTGTGCGGGGCCAGCAGCAAGGCCGGCAGGAAGAGCGAGAGTGCGAGCATTCCTCTACTCAGGGTTACGCGGGCAGGTCGGACTCGAACACCAGGTTCGAGGATGAATTGTTTTGGTATTGGTACCGACAGGATAAGTCACAGACTCAAAGACGGGGCGGGGCGGTCGAGGTGGCTTATCGTGCACCTTGAGGTATCTGCTCTCAGGCCGACGACATGCATCCCTATCGGTCCTTTGCGTCGCAAGGGATCAGAAGGGACGAGCGTCAATGGAGTGGCGACTTGATACATGGCGTTCATTGTTCTTCCCCTTGATTTCCTTTGCGTGCACTGCGTCCTGGCCCTGATATCCACAATTATGCCCGGTGTATGTATTCTGGTCCAGCTCATGAGGATGGCGATGTAATGCTCATGCTTACTGGGCAAGGAGGTGAAGGAGACTCGATAAACGGTGCGACTAAGGGGTGTACCATATTGTGTTGTGGACCTCGGTGCTGAGCACCCTGCGTACCCTGGTCGGGACGTCCATGCAGTACTACACGGGGCTCTTGCAACACTTTTAAGGAGGGGCATGATAATCGATAAGTTACAAGCTACATGTACACAGTGCAGCCTTCCCCCTGGCAGGCAATCCCCCCCCCCTCCCTAAGCCAACCCCGCAGGTATGCGTTGGCTATCGGTCCGGAGTGGCATCGGGAAAGTCGACGCAGGTCTCGCAAGTCCTAGCCCCATCAGCTTGCATCACTGTACAGTTGGATCCAGGCCAGTGTGGGAGACGACATACCATGAAATCTCGAATTCGCCGTCAAACTGTCCCCCAGACTGGTCGTTGAAGGCGTTGAAGAGGCCGGTCGTCATGTCCAGACTGCCCCAGTGGCAGCCGTCTCCGCTCGCTGTTAGCCTGCTCTGCGTCAGTTCTCTGGAGTCACCGCACGGAGGCGCGGGGCGGACAGGTCTTCGAGTTTGATGAGGGGCGACGGGGTCTTCAAGTTTGATGAGGGGCGGACGGGTCTTCAAATACGAAGACAGGATCACATCGTGTTCACCAACGAACCGACTCACGGGCACTCGTCGAGAATCGTGGCTTTGAGGGTCACGCCGCTCGCGACAGCAGTGATGATCACCTCCTTGCCGCAGTTTGGATTCGGATACGTGTTTGCCCCCGAGACGTCCCACATGGGCTCGTTGAGCGCTACAGTGTAGTTGTCCGGATACACCGGCTGGTCCCACCCGTAACACCCGCTTTCGCCCCCCGATGCCGGGTTGGTGTAGAATGTTGCGTTGCGTGCAGTGCCGTCAGCGTGCGCTCGGCGAGAGCGTTGTGGTTGAGGAGCAGAGGTAGAGCGTCATGAGTGAGAGAGCAGAGTTAGAGCGCCGTGATTGACAGAGTAGACTTGGAGCGTCGTGATTGAGAGACCAGACTTATCTGTGTAGGTCTGACTATCGCCACTTCCGCTGCCACCAGCACTGGCACTTGCGCTGGCACTTGCACCGCCGCCGCCGCTGGTGTCTGTCGGAGCGGTACCAGTAGGAGTGGTGCCTGTAGTCTTGTTTCCACTTCCGTTGCCGCCTTTGCTATTGCTAGCTGTGCGCGTCTTGGTCTTTCCACTTCCCTTGCTTGCCTGGCCTTTGCCTGTACTGCTGGTCGCGACCGGCGGTGTGGCAAGACGATTTTCGTCTCCGTCGAGAGCGGTCGAGGACGCGGTACTGTCGGTAACGCACGAGGACCCAGAGGGACATGGCAGGAATTCCTCCAGAACTGCACCGGACGCAGTGGTGGGTACTGCACCGGATGCAGTTGTGGTCACAGCTGCAACGGCTGCGCCAGCCGAAAGGGAGGTGCCCGTCGAGTCTGAAGTGCTCAAGCCCGACCCCGCCGGGTCGTCAGCGAGGAGATCGTTTCCTGTCGGGGAAACCGCCGAGGTGTTGGACGCTCCGCCTGCATGAGATTTCACAGCAGCCGACTTGGAAGTGGAGGAGCCTGTCCGGCCGGTGCTGGATGGGGCTTTGCATGTTCCCGCTCCCAGCGCGGGGTTGAACAGCGTCAACAACGAGAGTAGAAGGAGGGGTTGGCGAAACATCTCGACTGGGTACCGGGAGATATTGGCGGTCTAAACACTTGACCTGCAAGTGACGCGCTGAAATTCTTATACAATAGAGGAAAGTGTGAACAGGAAGAAGAATGTACAAGAGCCAGCGATCATGCAAGACGCGCAGGCGCTGTCTATATCAGATTTCACTGCCCCTTGCCAAGGCTTCCTCACCCGCCACAGCCGTGCGACCGACAGTGCCCCGTTGATTATGTGAAAGGAGCTCAAGGACCTGAGGATGACTGCCCCCGAGGATGCCTGCTCCTGAGGATGGCTCTCCTGAGGATGTCTGTCCTGAGGATGACTACCCCTGAGGATGACTACCCCTGTCCCCCCTGGGACATGAAAGGATGAGCTTGGTGCGGGTTCGGACTATGGGTGGCAAATGGAACAGCATGCTGGAATGCCACTCCCTTGACATGGCTACAAAGGAGCGGCGACTGGACCAGCAGACACGGAGGTAACTCCACAGTAAAGAGGCAGCTGCCGGCAAGCTAAAGCAGTAAGGCAGGGTCAGCCATTCGATGGTAGAGCACCAGCAGACAGGTGGCTTGGGTAGTTTTGCCTCTCGCTCTACACAGATATGCATACCAGACGCGCCCTCGTGATATTTCTTCTACTTCATTCAGTATGCACTCATGGTCGCAAGGCGCAGGCTGCTGACGACCGCCGAGATGCTTCTCTCCGCGTCGGGTGCAGACAAGACGCTATATCGGTAAAAAAGGATGCTGTGCGGCGAGCCATCTGAGGAAGGTGCCATGATCCGTTGCCACTTGAAGACATTGTAGGCCAACATCATCTTTCGGATAGTCCGATGGTCCAAGTAGCTGCTCGATTTTTCGAACTCTTCCGCCCATTTGGCGTTCTCGGCCGCCGTGCATATCTCCATCAAGTGCCGGGTACAGCCTGAGGTGCCGCACATGTAGAGTGTTTCCTTGCCGTTTCGAGAAAACTCGGACAACCTGTGCACCCCTGAGGATGCTGCCGCCAGCCAAGCCGGCGCGTGAGCGCACATCAGGGTGGACGTTGTGGGCGGGGTGGAGCAACCCAGAGTTGAGAGGATGGCGCCGAAGACTCTGCTGCGAACTGCCACAGTTATCAACTCGCTACACGAGCCATCCACCAGATGGCTCAGTAGTGGGTGCCGGATGAACACCCCATCCTTGTCTGACACTGCGCCCACATAGAGCCCGTCGTGGCCTATCGGTAGCATCGTCGAGTTGGTTTGCATGTGAGTCGGGGGCATACGGTGGCCCTCCTGACCCGACAAATAGTCAGTATGGGAGAGAGCAGGCGCGTGCAGTGGGCCCACACCCTGGGGGGGAGCATTCGGCATGACGAACGACTGGAACCCTGTTGTCGGCACTCTGAAGTAAGACTGCAGGGCCCTGCCCAAGGTGGCCTGAACAGACAAGTCTCCCATGAACTCTTTCTTCACGAGGCTGCTCGAATTCGTCCTCGCACCGGAATAGTGTTGCGAGGACGAGCTGGCCAGCGGGGTCGATACCAACTGGCCTTGCCGCCTGGAATTATGATGGGATGCTTGCGAGGCTCGCAAGGCTCGCAGTGTCCCATCCGACATTAGGGCAGCTGGGATGCCGATCGGGGCTGTCTGGACTGGAGAGGACGAGTGTTCTGTCTTGAACGACGGACCGACGACGGCGTTCGAGGAAGACAGAGTCCCCGTATCCGACAGACTGGGCTGACCGGCAATGTTACCTTGACCCCGATCCTGCTGAGTGGCAACTGTATTGCCCCAGCTTTGAAATAGCGGTGGAGCCGACTCCCCTACTGACAGTGATGCCCCAGATTGACGACGCAGCTCTTCATCATAAGCTCTCTGCTGCTCCATGGCTTGATTGAGACCATCAAGCCAGTCAAACTTGGGGGCCAGCAACAGTGCCCCCAACGCCTCGGATTCATTATACCAAAGCTCATAGGCAGTCTGCAAGTCGGCGTCGGGATCTCCAGACTCCGCCGGTGCTTCTTGCGCCTCAATCTTGACTCTGTGCTCACCAGTTGACGATGCCATTGACTAGCGTGAGTTTGGTGTGAGTATGCAGTACGTCAACAAGCGTGTCGAGAGGGCAAGTGGCAAATCCTTCTCAAATACTGTAACCTCGCTCGCTTGGGACTGAGGGTTGAATCCTTTAATCACTACGACAGCGTCTTCTCGTCGGACTCAACATGTCTTTCCCCGCACAACAGCAGCGTAGTGAGGTTAGATAGGTGGGATTTACCCGGTCAGATCAAAAGACAGCGGAACGAGCAGCCTCTAGACCCAAGACGTCATTCGGCTCGCGTCTTGGGTCTTTGCCTTGGACTTCCATCCCATCTCGAACGCAGGAAGAACCAGCCAGAAGGTGAGATGCCTAGCCTTCTCGGAGGCAGACGCCTCGACTCTATATTTCCGCTATCATGCTGCTGGAAGGCCGAAAGAAGACATTGATCTTCCATTGCCCTCCTGAACTACCTTGAGAAGCCCAGCTCTGCCCTGGCGCTAGCCTCACCTTCAGCTTCAAACCCTCTTCGCCCAGTTAACACGCTCTCCACTCTTCAATACCCCCTGAAGGTCATGTGGAGTTACTGAAATGCGTGCTCAGCTGGTGGCTGGAGCGTACGCACTAAGGATACCTGTTACCCATCCTACCACCATGTCAATTTGACCCTTCGGCAACAGTGCAGTTGTGAACGGTGACACTTCTAGGTCAGCGGTATTCGTCCACTTGATTCAGCTTGGCCATATGTTTGCATAGCAATATATAGGCAACTCAGCAATAGGCAATTCTCTCCCCCCCCCCTCTCCCTCCCTGGCGGCTGAAACACTACTGTAACTATCTCCTGAAGAAGGCAAGTGTCAATTACAATAGACCGCGAGGTGCGGTGAGCGCTAATAGATGACTGTCGACGGTTGGTGGCGGAAGAAGATGAGAGTCTGTGCAAGGAACCCAGAGGGCACATGCACAAGAAACGAACTACTTCCCAGCAAAGTGGTTCAGGATCGTCGACGACGCTTTGTTGTACTCTCGGGCTTCTGCTGGCCCATCCGCAGGCTAGCTCGTGTCACCGGTCTGTTCCTGGAAGCATGCAAGGACATACTCTCTTCGCCTGTCACACTATCGCTAGAGTGATCGGTTGCGTTGTCTTTGCAAGGCAGGTACTCGGAGTCATCTGTGTCGGAGCCCGAGGGAGAGGAGGTTGAGGATGGAGTGGAAGAGTGTGCTTTGCGTTTTGATGAAGTTTTGCTAGACGCGTCCCTGTCTCTGACATTCGAGCTCCCAGCCCAAGAATGAGAGCGGCTCCGTGTGCTCGAGGCTATCACCTCCCCAGTCTGCGAATTGATCTTTGCCTTTGCTTCCAAGATCCCACGGAGGATAGACCTTGCCGTTTCTGAAGGCTCGGATACGCTTCTCGACACAGACGGAATATGGGACGGGGGGAACAGACTGCTTGGGGTGTTCTGGCTGGTCGAAGGGGTGCCTAGAACGGCAGTCCTAAACGAAATCAGAGGCATGCTCAGACCTTTTTTGGACTTACCCGCAGTAGAGACTCAGAGGCGAGAGCACCGCAGAGACTTGGGGCTCTGTAACACACGTCAGGCCGTCAGCGGTATACTGGGAGAGACTTGCCTGATGGTGGGGACTCGGCAGCTCCTTCTTCGTCCTCGTCTGTTGACGAGCCGAAGAGCTCCTTTTCAGTCCACTTCCGCTTTCCTTCACGATCGTCACTGCCGTCCTCACAAACTTCTGTCACATCCCTCAGTTCTGCCGCTCGGAAAAGCTCTTGGTTGTCGCTGAACTCACCGTTCTCAAACCGATCAACCGCCATGATTTCCGTGCTCTGTTTGTCAAAGTTCACGCTAGACTCTTGTCCTTCACCACTCTCTTCGCCGGAGCTCAAGAGGAGAGGTACGCCATTCAATGTGATGGAGGGAGGCTCGGAGTACGTATACTCCTGCTCTTGAGCATTCGGCCAGTCTGCGTCTTCCTTGGCTGGTGCTGAACTGAACTCCTCGTCATCCGAGGGATATAGAAGCTGCAACTCGTCAGAACTCTCAGACAAGTGACGTTCAAACGTCAGACCGTCGCCGTTATTGGGAACAGAGTCTTCTGTCATGTTTAATGGCCGTTTTGTAACCACAAATCCATACAGTAACTTTGCTGACAGGAGGCTACTTATATTTGTGAGCGGAGAATCAATGGGCACTATTAGGAAACGACGCGAACTACTGTACGAAGGACGTCGTTTGAGCTCCTCATCCAGTGCGCCTCACCAGAGGTGTTTCCCCCTTTGACAGGACGCTCCTTTTCCTGATGGAGCGTCACTCTTTTGCTGGTTCGCTGTACACAGCCTTGCTCACTGCCTCTCCCACCCACCCCACCCCTGGCCCACAATCCCCTTGGCCGCCCGCCCGTGCCTTCCTGTGCGTATGTGACATTTCTTTGTTGTTATTTCTGTTTGGAAAGGGGGAGGGGGCAAACCGAGGAGTTGTGTGTTTGCGCCTCCGGGAACAAGTGACAACCGTTGGCGGGAGTGGAGCGCGCTACCGAGCGGCACATCACTCAATATGTACGGGACCCAGAATGATCCGGTCCGTGCGCATAGCCTATTTTTGCCGTTCACCCAGGACGGGACCCACGCAGTCCATCTGGAGAGAGTCACAGATAGCCACGGGGGGCCAACATGATAGCACATTGTGATCTGTCCATGCGTCATGCCCTTCAACTGCCTCGGTCGTATACTCGCTCTCAAACTTCAATGTTGATTGCATCGCAGACGTTTGGGCAATCACGGAGGTCCAGACGGAATGAGCCGTGTTGATGGATTTGTCTTTCCTTCATCGAAGGAATCACCCTCCTCCTCGGAGCTCGAGCTGCAAGTCAAGTCTGATAGTTCCCCACCAAGAACGGCGTTATCTTTCCATCTATCAATGTATTGTTTTGCGGATCCCTCCGCTCCGATTTCGAGGTCACGATGCCTAAGCAGGGAGGGACTTTGAGTAGTTTGGGGGTCAGTTACCGGCGCGCACATTTCGTCAGACTCAGAGCCAGGTTCCGTCGAGGCTCTCGAGGCGACTAACATTTCATGCACCTCCCATGCCTCCTCATGATCCGCACGGAGTCGTGTCGCGAGTTCTGCCAAGGGGGTAAATGGACGATGGTTCGTCGTCATTGAAACATTCTGGCTGGAGGTAGCGGGTCTACACAGGCATGAGCAAGGCTCCTGCCTACGCTGAGAAGCGACCTACGACGGAAGGAAGGGACTCGGGCCCGGATAGCCTGGCCATTTTGACCGCCGTCTGTCTGAGTCAACTGCATCGACTGTCGGCTGTGGTTGAAGACTAGAATGCATCACCCGTGAGGCTGTGGCGGGGTACTCTGTTTGTGAAGAACTCGCTATCGCTGTGAATGACCTCCCATGTGTCTCTTCAAACTCGCCCTTGGTTCCGTTGCTTGAATATGAGTCGCTTGGCTTGAGATCTGATGAAGTGGGGCTGCCGGACGTGTGACCATTCGGCATTCGAAAGGTGCTCGGCTGCTCCATGGTGATATAAATGAGCGGTTTTGAAAGTGAGACAGTCTAAAGGGTCAGCAGAGTGTAATCTTGTGATTCTGTTGCAATGTGGGTCAAGGCGGTGGCAGCAAAAGTATCTCGCCGGGAATTCGCCACTCATCTCAAATCTCAAAGGATCGCTTCTCTCGGACCTCGACGGTCGAGTCAGAACACTTTGCCCCGGATGAAGTCCAGATCCTCCATCCTCCCAATAGACGCTTCATTCCTTTTTCCAGCAGCATTCGTGTCTTCAGAATCACCACTGGTCGCCTCTCGGTGGAATCGAGCTCCAGGCAGGATTTCAAGCCATTGTCACGCTTCTGACGACTCGGGGAGTCGTGACAACTCGCTAGCATCCTTGGATAGCTCGGCCATCTTGAACAACGTCCAAAGTGTCTGAGGACTGCACCCAATATCCTTCTTTTGTAAATCGGTAGGATTCGGCGACTTGTAGTTGCAGTTTCAGCTCCACTAGAGAGCACTTGACGCAATGACAATGAGGCGATTTCTCGCGGCTCCCCCATAAATTGGATCCTTGATTACTAATTGATAAATGCATAGCTAAAAGGGAAACGAACCCCCCCCCCCCCTACCTTCCCGAACCATAATCTCAGCTGACTGTCAGATCGACGCTGTCGATTCATGGCACGTATCCGCCTGTTCTGACCGGTAGGACAAGCCACTGGCATCAAGGAGACAGCACATTGCGGTAGTCCACGCAGATGATGTTGACTCCAGTGTTCAACCCATGCCTACATTGGTTGTTGTATCGGTGCAAACCGTCGAAGACGAAGTTGGCAGCTGGCAAGTCATCCTCTTGTCCAACCCCTCCCCACACACAAACCCGGTAGTGGTACTCGGCATTGTCGGCGTGAAATCCGGAGTCGAAGTAGATACGGAGAAGACGCTCGTTATCGAAGGCTCAGATTCGGTGATGTTGCAATAGACACCATAGGATCCGTTGACCAATATAAAGGAAGCGCACAGTGGCCCGAGTGTTGGTCCCGACCCGAACACGTCTGAGCTTCCGGAGGCGGGCGCGGTGAACACGGAGTGGCTTGAATTGGTGGCACCCAACGATGTCAGTGAGGTTTTTGAGGTATTTGAGCTCCAAGTCGTCTGCGAGGAGGGCATGGAGGGGCTTGAGCTCGTGGTCGCGGAGGCGGTGCCCAATGTGGTGCTGGGGCTTATATCGGAATTGGAGCTCGGCGAGGGTGAGGCCACCGAAGTGGTCAGATCGTATCCTTGTCCTACTAGTCCATATGACGAGGTGGAAGATGTCGGAGTACCATCCCCGCCGGTTGTGGTTGTAGGCGAGGAGAGCGAGACAGAAGGCGAAGGTGATGGGGTAGAGAAGAGAGTGGGGGAAGAAGCGGGAGTGTCCGAAGTAGAAGCCACGAAAGCTGTACTGGTGCTCGTACTTGTCGTGGTGAACTGATCAAAGCATCAGCACTGCGCACTGCACCATCACTCGATTCAAGACGAAACGCAAATTCGGCAGCAGAGAAGGGATAGGTGGATATCGCCACACACTTGAAGAGCCATATAGTAAGTCCAACAGGTCGTGCCTGCCAGTTGTCCAAAATCGGCGCAGTACTTGCTCTGCCCCTCGTAGCTCGTCGAGCATACAGCCGGACCCATGGGGACTGTATAGCATGATGTTGTCGAGGTGGCGTGCGGATCAGGCGTGGTAAGGGTGTAAGGTGGCGACGGGGTGTAGGTATCTCTAATACCTAATTTGGGGTGGGCGTAAACATTGGGGAGCAGGAGGACAACTAGCGCCCATCCTGGCGTGTACCGCATGTTCGCGAGGGTGAGCGCAGCCGCTCAACGCTGAGCACCGGCTTGCCTGGTGTCGGCAGGTCAACACAACGCACAATTTCTCGGGCCCAGTGAGTGGAAAGTCAGTCAGCGATGCTAAGTCACTTGCCAGTCAGTGACCCAGAGAATCGTCCACAGCCCCGGTCTCTTCAACACAAGGATGCTCACGATCCCTTGGAAGACAAAGGATCCCCCCAACTCCCAAGCTGGAAACACCAATTCCACCATGCCCAGCAATTTGCAGAAGGGGCTAAACTCATGCACACTGCATCCCATGTACCATAATACCAGATATCACGAACCACCCACCCACTATGCTATGATCTCCTCACGCTGCGACTGGCCCTGTGGCCGACGCTGGTGTGTAAGCGGGCCTTGGGCCGCCATGCTCTCCGCCTCGCTGATGACTCTCCGTGCCTCATCGACTGCGCGCTTCCACTCCTCCAGCCGAGTCTGAAGCAGCTGCCACTCGTCGTTGCCGAATCGCCGCGACGCCTGTGACGAGACGGACAGTATGCGAATAGTCGAGGTCGGCTGTGAGAGACGCACGTTGAGGAGATTTGCTCGAATAGCTATAGAGGAATGGTGTGCTCGTCAGCCATGGCTACCTTGTGTGTGGTGTGCGAGAACGCACCATCAATGACCCATGTCTCCACCTCGGCAGGCTCAATGAGCAGTGCAGCCGCTACTTGTGCATACTCAATTTGCTTGTCCTGAGATCGGGCACAAAGAGCAGCGAGCGCGATGAGTCGCAGTTTCCGCAAGATCGACTCGGCGCTGAATTGGGCAATAGCTACTCGACCTCAGCTAGCCTGTCCGTTGTGGGATCGTAATGGTCGCTACTCACAGAAACCCTCAATGAACGAGCCATTCGACTCCACCCAAGCTTTTCCTTTGGGCACCGCCTCAAGCTCGTCTGAGCCTTCAAACAGCTCGACAAGTTCAGCAAGTTTTCCCTTGATGCCTTGCTGCACGCCCTGCACTGCGAGGATATCGACACCGAACTTTCCCGCGCTCGCCAGATTTAACACAACTGCGCGCTCAACCACCTTGTCCTCGACAGACTCGCTCAACGCCAGCGTATGCAGCTCAAACGCTTTGGCGAGGTCACCGCCTTTCTCGTATATGGATGACGCGGCGGTCAAGAAGTCGACCTTGTCAGTCGAGGTGATGGCCCATTGGGCGAGCGCCGCGGAGAGGTATGAGGAAGTCAGAGGCAAGGCGTGTAGATCCGAGAGTTTGGAAAGGAGGGAGAGGAGAGTGAGAAGGGTCATGGGTCGCAGAGGTGAGCTAGGGGCGAGAAAGTTGTAGGTGTTGTTGAGGCTAGGTCACATCAGCACACGCGACAAGACATGGCTCCAGTAGCGTACATCCGTGCTGCAGCCTCTGCTCGATCTGTGCGTCCAGCTCCTAGTGCCAGCTCGCCATTCTTTCCAACAGTCGTGATGATTGATTTCACCAATTCCTCGTACTCTGCCCCGTCAAAGGTCGCACTCAGCACCACCTGCAACAACAGATGACTCGACTCGGCATCTGTAATCAGTTAGCTAAGCATCCAGTACTACGATTAGCGCGAACGTACCATTCTCCTTTGCAGCCTCAAGGAGACCTCCTCTGAGCTCCCTGAATTTCCCAACCAGACTCCTAACCACCTCCTTCTTTATGTCTGACGACACTTCGCTTCCATCCTCCGTCTTCAGCTGGTTCTCAAATGTAGCGACGAAATCGCGGTTGCTGGCTTGCTCAGCAGCAGGAAGGGAGCGGGACAAGTGGAACGCCAATTCGAAGATCTGGTACAAGTCGTCAGCCTGAGACGGACGCGCGATCAGGGGGACCCCTCACTTGCTGGCTGAACGACAGCTCGGGGACGATAGCAATCACGTCGGACATGGTATCTATCCTCCCTGTTCCCTAGACGTCGTGGTCGAAGAGGTCGCGTTGAGGTATTGCGCGTTGAATAGTTGTAGATGCTGCAGCGCTACAAAAGTTGGGACAATGCTGTTCAAAACCGTTGAAATGCGTTCGCCACGAGGGGAAAACACCGAAGTTCCGGCAACGCGGTTGCGGAGCCCCTGTTTCTTCTTGGCTCGCTGAAGTGTCTAGAGCTCGGAAAGATTGTTACCCAGCCATCACGACATGCCTCCAAAAGCCAGCACATCTACGCCAGCGCGGCTATCACCTCAGGAGGTGCCCGTGGTGTTCCAGCGGTACCGCACGGAATTGCAAAATCTGGCTCAAAAAATCGGGGAGCTGGAGTCAGAGATGGAAGAGCACGCGTGAGTGCGAGCCCGCTCTCCCAACACTGCCATTCCACCCGTCAGGTGAAGTGTGAAATGATGCTGAGCTGACTCTATTTGGACTCTAGGCTCGTTTTGTCAACATTACAGCCGCTAGCAAAGACTGCTCCAGCACGGCCGTGCTACAGACTCATAGGCGGCGTCTTGGTGCAGCGGACTGTGCAAGATGTGATACCTGCGCTCGAGACCAACTATGGCGGGATCAAAGAAGTGCTGGAAAGTCTTGTGAGGAGCTACAAGGGCAAGGAGGAGGACTTTGAGCGTTTCAGGGCGGAATATGATATCCGAGTGAGTTAAGCTCGTTGAGGCTCAGGCTCGGATACGGAACCAATACGTTCTGGAGGGGTCGACGGACTTGGGGCTGGGGCGTGCTGGCTAAGTCACCGTGACAGGGTGGGCCAGACACTGCATAGGAGTGGATATGGGGGCAGTAGCTACACAGGGCTGTGAAACCGTCGCAATTAGCGCAAGGCGACGTCAAGCAGTTGCTGACCAGATTTTTAGATGCCAGCCCAGAGTGCCCAGTGAGAACGCTTCGCGACGTGGTTTTCGACGTTGTTCAGACACAAAACCTCCGGTCTTCAAACTCTATACCATGCATAATATACCGTCGCCGGCGGACGCTTAAACCATACAGCGGTCCACTTCCCCATCGGGGCTGTCAGGATTCTTGCCTCAACTGGTGAGGAAGAATTGTGCTGGCATGGGAAGTGCTGGCATGGGAAGTGCTGGCATGGGAAGTGCTGGCATGGGAATTCACATGGACTTCTGCAATAGCACAACCATCCGCCTCGACCACCTGGCGTCGACTATGACTATGATTCCTTTTCTTCTCGCGGCGCTGTGGTTCACTCCTCTAGCGCCTTGCGGATCTTCTTGCCCATTCCCCGCTGCCACTGCTCCCTGCACATCTTGCCCGTCGTCCCGTCGCCCATCTGCTCGTCAGCTTTCCCTGTACAATAAGGCCAGCAGATCATGCTTTGTGTGTGGGCTGTGTCACCCCTTCTTCTCTCTCCATATCTTAGCCCGCTACGTCTCTCTGTTCTAATTCCTCTCTCTCTTGTCTCCTTCCTCTTCGCGCCTATCTGGCCGCTATCTTGCCCCTTGTTCCCAAGCTCACTTCTTCCTTCTCGTCCCCTCCTCTTCTCACGTGCTCCCATTCTCTCTGTCCCGTCGCACCCCTTCTCATCTCTTATCACACGTGCTACCCACTGACTCTCCGGAGCACTCTGGTTCTCCCTTGGCCGACTGCTCCTCCCCCTACCGACCCTCCCACGTCAGGCGCTTCCCCTATCTGACCGGTCGTTCTTGTCGTTGGTTTATAGACAGACACACACCACCTACCCACCTTGGCAGCAACCGCATTCCAATCGATGTTCGCCACCTCCACATACGCCTCAAACAACTTGATCCTCTTCTGAGCACTCCACGCCTCGCCCTTCTCCTTCTTCCCAGGCGTCGATTGTGCGGAACGCGGGGTGGTAGGGGCAGAACTCTTCTGTTTCTTTAACGGAGTCGTGCGTGGTGTAGTCGGTGCCGGTGATGAAGTGATTTTAGCCTTGGGCGAAGACGGAATCAGGGCACCGTCGGGAGACAGAGAGGGAGAAGGCGAAGCGGCGTCACGTTTCATTTTGAGAGATCGCAGACAACTAAAGCGTCTTTTTGTTTGCTTCAGGATGCTTGGTTCGAATCTCTCCGTGATATACAAATCAAAAAGGCGACTGAATGATCATGGATGTGAACGTTAGCGGAGACATCAGCAAAGGGGGCATCAGATGGGGACCGAGCACGGAGGCCGAGGAGGTCCAAGCTCTCAGCGCCGTCCACCGCTTCTGCCTCCATCAATTCTGTTTGGGGGCCGTACTCTAGGAGTCAAAGGCTTACATACAAGGAGATGCTCTGGTGTGTCAGTCTAACAGGTACGTTGTGGACTCAAATCTACGCTCTAACAGCGCTCAAGTACCACTGCAATTCCCTGCCCGCCGCCAATGCAAGCCGCGCCCAGCGCCCATTGTTTGTCAAGCCGATGCAGATTATGAGTGAGGTTCCCCAGTATCCTATTCCATTAGCTCTTTCATCAGTGAGTGATGGGCAACTCACCTAGCGCCGCTAGCGCCGAGGGGGTGGCCTAGCGCAATCGCTCCGCCGAACATGTTCGTCTTCTCCGCAGGCAATTCCAGTTCTCTTTGCACAGCCAGCCATTGGGCAGCAAAGGCCTGCACCTGTCAGCTGCAAGGATCTATCCGGGAGCATAGCTGACCGACCTCATTGACTTCGATGATGTCCATATCGGCAATGCTCTTGCCAATCTTCTCCAGCACTTGCCGGATACTGACCACCGGACCGATTCCCATGATCTCGGGGTCACACGCACTCCAAGCATAACCGGCAATCCGCACCAATGGGGTGACTCCATACTTTTTCACGCTAGACTCGCTCATCACGATGTTGGCAGCCGCACCATCGCAGATCCCAGAGGCGTTGCCAGCCGTCACAACTCCTGTATCCTGGATGAACACTGATGAGAGCTTCGCCAGCGATTCTAGAGACGTCTGCGCGCGGGGATGCTCGTCGGCCTCCAGGCTTTGCGGAACGCCTTTCCGACCCTTCAGCGGGATAGGAACGATCTCAGAGGAGAATGCCCCAGCAGCGAGAGCTGTCGCATAGCGTTGTTGTGACTGAAGTGCGAATGCTACAGGCAAGTATGAGTTTGAGAACACTCGCAGTAAATCCAGCTAACCGTCGCACTCATCTCTTGAGATGCCGTACTTCTTCGCCAGATTTTCAGCTGTTACTACCTGTCGTGAGCTTTTCTCCAAGCGCCGTACGTGAGAGCTCACCACCCATAGGTGTCTTGGTGCCGCCGGGATTTTGGTCAATCAAGGCGGCAGCTAGCGAGTCTTCCAGTTTCAAATCAACACCATACCGAGTCCCATATCTGATTCACATCAGATCTACTCCTCCTTAGATGGGCTCGTTATGACTAATCTTACCTGGAAAGGCCGGAGAGGGTATAAGGGCTCATGCTCATTGCTTCAGTCCCTCCTGTCAGACATACTTCCGCCTCTCCCAGGGAGATATGCTGGGCTGCCGTGATTGCTGTTTGAAATCCTGATCCACACAAGCTATATATGTCAATGTGTTTCAGCTCTCCTTCTGCCTTGTGTAAGTCAACTGCCATACCGATTGATAGTCAACGCTGGCACCGTGCTTCTCAGACCTGAAAGATGCCCAACGTGACGAGCAAGGTACGGCGTCGAGTTGTCTGACTGAGTCACATTTCTCGATTGGTCCGTGAGTTCGACTTTTCTTCTCTTCGACGGAGCCACTCACCCGAAGAATACTTGGTCAACCTCAACGTCTGTTGACAGCTCGGCGAGAGCCGATTTTCCGGCAATTCCACCGAGCTCCGATGCTTTGAGCTCCTTCAGACTGTGGTAGACTCAGTTAAAACGTGCTTTGAGGTATGTAGGATGCGGATAAGAAAGTGGACAGGAGGGAAAATGGGAAGCCAAACTCACCTTCCTCCGTATGCGCCAAAAGGCGTCCGCTTCGACGCGACGATGAAGGATTCTGGCCTGTGGATGTGGGAGGCCAGCCGATGCAGTGAGGGACGCATGACCGAGGCGACAGCAGGGAGCTGGGTTTCTCTGTGCAAGTGTTGCACAGGTAGCACTCGCTTTAGTCGTTGCTCTAAACAACCTGTGTTGAATGGATCACCCGGTTAAAGCTACGAGCCGGTGCTTGTGTGCCGGAGATAATATCGGCGTTTTAACCAATAGGAGTGTGGCTCTGCCGGACAGTGGAGGCCTCCACCGGGTCCCCTTCTCTTGCCCGAGATCGTAATCGCCCAGTGCATTCACATCACAGCTGGGACAATCCTCCTTATTTGGTGTGGTCGTCATGAGTCGTGATAGACATTCCAACCTGGAGGACTTTTACGACGACGCCGATCCGGGTTTTCTAGGCGACCTTCTGGAAGAAGAAGGGGATGAGCACGGTGGAGACTACGACCTATATATCGACCCCGAAGACATGGATGATGAGGACGATGATGACTATGTCGACGACGACGAGTACATGGATGACGAGGATGATGAGGACGGGGCTGGAGCTGCTGACTCAATGCCAGTGTTCACGATCGAACAGCTCGGGTCCGATGAGGAAGGAGACGACGGTGACCAGACGTTCATCAATCTTGCGGCGCTCCTCAATCAGACTGGCACACCGAACGAGGCGCGGCAGTCGCTGTTGACACGCTTACTAGCTGGTCCAATGTCCGGAGGTGGGGCGAGTCGGGGGCTTTTGTCTCGTATAGCCCGCGGGGCAGCGCAGGCACCAAGTCCAGAGGAGATGGCCAGACTCGCCGAAGAGCGGAGAAAGAAGGATAGGGCTTGGTGGTCACCACAGAAGGAGCCGCACCCCAAAGGCATGGAACTACTGAAGAGCGGGGAGTTTGGGCCCGTCGGCGAGTGGAGGGCAGGGGCAAAACGCCGACCTAGAGCCTCCGGCCTCAAGCAGTTTGGCTGGATCCCAACACCTGCCCAAGTAAGCGAACCACTGATTGTCATGTGCTGCTGGTGTTGACCCAATAGGCAACGCTACCAAATACAAACGGCACAGTGGTGGCTTCTTACCCTTCGATTCCTTACGTAGGGCAATATGCCGGAGAAGACTACAGCTTGTTCTGTGAGTCAATCGTTGTCGCTGAAGCATCGTCTAACTTACGTCTCTTTTCTCCCACTGATTCTGCGGTTCGTCTCAATCGCGACCTCGTTGTAGATGCCGCCACGCAATACTTCACTATCCACCTCTACCACACGAATCAGGCTCGTCCGACCCCAAAACGTCCGAGAGAACGGCAACATGTCGCGTCGGCCGCTTCCTCACCCGAAATGAACTTTTCCAGCCCGCCTCGCGTGGATCCGGAAGACGAGGACGACGCCGATTATCCATGGGGCAGTTGGGGAGGTGGGCGAAGAGGCATGGCGCAGGAGGATACGAGCATGAAGAAGATCAAGAATGTGCAAGGCGTAGAAGGGAGTTGGACCGTAACCGACTGCGACGCCGATCGCAAGGGCGAAAAGTGAGTCAGCGCTCGAATTCCTGGGTTGGAATACATCTGACTCGATCAGAATGATCTACTCCAGTATCACACCATATGTGCATATGCTGTATACCAATGAACTAGACGACGACCATATCATGTTGGATTTCTCAGGTGGCGGTGGGGGGCGGCGAAGAGGTGTCGCATGGGGCTACGACTCGTTCGGTGTACGTCGCGAAGAAAACATCCGAGTCTCGAGCTGATGATCTCGCAGATCTGGAGTATACGTTTCTCGGCGGATGGAAAGGAGGTGGTCGCGGGTGCTGGCGGCGGACGGATATTGGTATACGATATAGAGTCTCAGAGTCGCACCCTTTCCGTCCCAGGACACGCAGACGATGGTGAGTACGAAGATCTGCCGTTCACAGACACGTGCTAATAAGGTTGTCCACAGTCAACGCGGTGTGTTTTGCGGACGAGACGTCCACCAACATCCTTGTGTCTGGATCGGATGACGGTTACGTGAAGGTCTGGGACCGTCGGTCACTCTCCTCGACGACGCCTTCAGGCGTGCTTCCGGGTGCCACAGAGGGTATCACCTACATTGATAGTCGAGGAGACGCGCGTTATCTGGTTGTAAATTCAAAGGATCAGGCAGCGCGACTATACGACATCCGCAAAATGCGGAGTTGGTCCGATTTCCAGCACGAGCCGGACGCGGTGTCCAGATACGGGCAGCCAAGATATGACTGTGAGTGCACAGCGAGGGTCAGAGTGATGGGGAAGCTGAGAATGTAGATCGTAACTCGAGGTATCCCCCTCCCACAAGATTGGCGCATCCGGCCGACGCTAGTGTCATGACCTTCCGCGGACATTCAGTGTTGAGGACGTTGATCAGATGTCATTTCTCGCCGAAAGAGTCGACAGGACAGAGTTACATTTACTCGGGGAGTGCAGACGGGATGATCCATATTTGGAGTCTGGATGGTCGAGGTGAGTTTACAATCGAGCGAGCTGCTGCCAATGCTGACGCGTGCATAGTGGTACAAGGTCAGCTTCAATCATCCCGCCTCGATTCACTTCTTCACCCTCTGTTTGTTTGTTGCACGTGCTAATACGTGTCTAGTGCTCAATCGTGCGGAGTCTGTTCCTCTACGCGGCTCGAATGGGCAATACAACGATCCTTCTGCGCCAGAGCCTGGTCGGCGTCAGCGACGATACGGTGCGCAGGTATACGAGTCTGGCCTGAACTATACGTGCCGAGACGTTAGCTGGCACGGGTACGAGCCGACGATGATGTCTACGTGCTGGGAGGTGGATGCGGGGTTCCGCCGCGGCGGTACGGTTGCGAAACACGAGTGGAAGGGACTGGGAAAGGGGGGTATGAAGCGGCTAGAAGATTGGGTCGAGCAGAAACGAAGTGAAGGCGAGGAAGGGGGCTGGTAATCCCAGCGTCCTGCGCCTGTTGGAAGCAATCGTTGTGGTTGTACCGAGGTGGAGGGTGCCAGTTGCTTGTACTGAAGAGGACGCACCGACTGGTTGTACTGAGACGATGGTAGAGGGAGGGCGAGAGGGAGTAGAGAGCCACGAGAGCCACACCGACATACGGTGTCATATGGGCTAGAAGGGGTCGTGCAGATTGCTGTAGCTCTTCTCGATCATTCGTCTGCATGTTTCCATGTATCTACCATCTTAGCCTGCGGCGCTCACTCGCAACCATTGAATGAGATGTGCGACTTGGTTTCTGAGAGCCACCCGGGTCAGTTTCTGTTGCCACCCAGCAGTCGCCGCTTCCGCCGCCTCCGCCACCCGCCACAATCAACGCGACCAGAGCGTCCCCTCGGTCCTTTTATCTCCCTCTTCAACAACAACCTATACGTGCATCCTCCTTCTCCCTCTCTATATCGCTCTCGTCTAGAGGAGGAAAAGACGCAGGATGGACCCCCTCTCTCCGTCCAACATCAACCCCTCGTGGGGGGGCTCGCCGCCTCGCAATGCCCAATCCGCAGTCCCTTCCTTCTCCGCTGCGTCTGCATCTGCGTTTGCGTCGTCTTCTGCCCCGCCCAGCTCCGCCTCGTCCTCTTCCTTCCGCGAGCCGAAAGTGTTTGGCGCGCCGGGAGTGGGGCTGGTGTCTCCTCCCGCGGGGGGAGAGGCCCAGCGGGCGAATGGGTCCGGTGTCGGCGCAGCAGGAGAACCGAGGGAAAAGAATGCACCGTTCTTGAGGGTCCGGATTGGCGGCCTCGAGCGGAATCGCAAGGATCTGTTGATTCGGTTTGATGCGAGTGTGAGTTGGTTCTGCCTCTTGGGCTCTAGGTTGGGGAGTTCCTTCTCAGAGTGGACTGGGTGGATCAGGCGGCGGAATGACTATGCGAACTAGGAGGACTTGGGGGCAGAGAATGCTGGACGGGAGTGATGAACCCTCTCGGCTTGGCACTAGCAACTGGTTGGGTTCGGCACGCGAATAAATATTCAGTGTATCCCATACGGGCACATGATGCGGTGTTCTGTCTGTTCAAGCACTGGATCCGGACGACGAGACGACGTCTTGATGGACGCTGATGCAACTCGGCAGACCAATCTGCCCAACTTCCGCACAAGCATGTACCGCAACATGCAGCGGTCCTACGTTGAATTCCAGCGCTTCGCCGAGCAAGCGCAATTGACCTCTCCTCAAAGTGAGCTAACCCTCCCCACTGCGCCTGATGGATCTCGGCTTATGAGAACAGCGATAATCCCTGCCCTACCGCTTGCATCCACCTCTGCCGTAACTGATGAAGAAGGCAAGTCCCTTCTCCTCAGCGTAAAGCGTGCTCGTGTCACTGTCTGACGTAGGTCTCAGACGATCGGCTGGTCCGGATCGCTCTTCAACGATGGTTCACACGGATCTGCGAGGACCCAGCGCTCATGAAAGACGACGAGCTGCGCAGCTTTATTGAATCTGACTTTGGCGTGCGTTCTCTGTTCTCCGCTTGGCCCAATGAAGCGCTATTGACCATCTGGTAGTACTCGCCAATTCCACCACCGAATGCCCGTCGACCCATATCTGCGACTTCCGCGGTTCCGAATGTGTTTTCTGCTGCCATCTCCAAAGTCGTCCGACGAAGTCCTCTCGATGAGGACGAGGAGCTGCAGACTGCAAAGGGTGCTCTGGAGAGCCTCGAAACCAGATGGGGAGGCGCAGCGGCCTCTATCGGCGCTCTGGGCAAAGCTCGCAGGAGTTAGTCCACGCAGTAATTATGCTACCTGTCATCTGCTGATCCGTAACATTAGCTCACGCATTGGCGAACCAAGACATGGGCGCCAAGATGATCAGCCTGAGCACGGTCGAGCCCGACGTACAGCTCGCAGCTGCGGAGCGGAAGATTGGGCGATCTTTGGAACAGTTGTCCGGGATGGCTGGTGCGCAGGTGAGCGCTGCGATGCCCTTTTCCATGCCGTATGTTGATCAGGTCATGCAGGCTGCGAGCGAGAACGTCGTCTTGAGCGACTCATTGGGCTACCAAGCTCTGAATGCCCGTGCTGCGAAGGACACTTTGTTGCAACGAACTCAGATACTCGAAGATGCTCATAACGCGACAAAGAACGCCATCACCAAGCGGCGGAATGTGGAGCGGTTAAAGGGAAGCTCGAGCATCAATCCGATGAAAGTCGACGACGCTATCAGCGAAATGCACGATGTGAGCCACGTTCCACGGTCTCTGAACCTCTGACACAGCGCCGTTCGCACAGGGCGGACATTGCTGATGGGTTCAGGCTGAAAAAGTGGAAAGCCGCTTAACGAAGCATGTCCAGGCCATCTCGCAGAACCTCCACCAGGCTCTGCGCGCGCATTCTCGAGCAGCGCACGAGGACGTCGCTCTGGCCTTGCTGGAAAATGCACGCCTGACCGTCGGCTTCCACAAGCATGCCTTGCGGGAGCTCGAGTCGCTCCGATCCGACATTGCCCGCATCGGCACGTCTGCAGCGCCGTCAACTGCAACTGCAACGGCAACTGCAACTGCAACCTCGACTGCAGTCGCAGGAATTCCGAACACACAAACGGCGCCCTCGGCTCCCGCTCTACCCAGCGCCAGCCCGGCATACACGACGCCTTACGCCCCCGTACAGACCGCTCGCGTCGGACCGCCGCCTACAGTCCCCACCAGTAGACCGTACCACTCCCCACCGCGTGCGCCAGCGATGGAAACCTCCAAATCCATGTTCTTGCCACCGCCGTCTCAGGCTCATTCCCAGTCACAGTTCCAGGGTCAGGCAGGTATACCTCGACCGAACTCTGCGGAACCGGCGCGAGCGGGGCCGGCTGACCCGCTGGCTGGACAAGCGCCAGGAATGGCGCAAAGCATGATGTTGCCTGGACAAAGCCAGGTGCAGCGCTCGCAAACGATAGGCAGGGCACAGGCGAGACGGCTGGATGAGAGGCAAGCGGCCAAATTGCTTGCGGGGGGATTTTGACTTGAATGCAAGGAAGAGACTGGCATCGACTTTGTGCAAGATGCATGCTTTGTATGTATCTGGTTGGGGGTGTCGGCCGAAGCTTCCGACCGTCTTTCAGTCCAGCAATTCGGAGGCCGCACTTGGCAAATAATTCTGAGCGTGAAAGAAAAATCAAGTCCCACTTGGGGAACAATCTCCCTGGATCATCGCGGTGTCAGAAACACGTTACATGGAGACCAATGACCAGCGAGCAGATGAGCCCCGACGAACAATGACCGTTTGTCTTGCAAGTCTAACTACAAATGTTACTAAGATATGTACGAAGACCCTGGAGTGCGTAGTGGGATGGTGGGTGGTGTACTGAATGTTCACTCTTCTTGACCAATCGCGTCGGTCGGGATATTTCTGGACCGTGGTGCCACGCCGACATCACACCCCCGGAGCGATGGTCAACTCCATGGTCAACTCCTTGTTGTTCGGGGTGTGGTGTTGTGGCTGATGCCGCCTGTAGTACACGCGCTTTCCCCACTTGTAAGCCTCCGTCGCGGCGAGGTACACGAAGATCATCCCGAACTGCATCTACGTCAGCGGAACGTCTGGAAAATCTGGACACCAGGCAGAGGAGGGCAGAAGGGCACGCACGACGATGCCCCATTCCCACCCGAGCGCGCCGATGAGGAACACCTTGTTGTTGATGACGGGGATGTAGACGACGGGGAAGGTCGTCAGCGCGAGCACGACGGCGCACCACAGGAGAACCTTGTTGTCGAGGAGGTTGACCTGGAACAGCCCGCGGGTGAAGTGCTTGCACTCGAACGAATGGATCATCCTGAAAGCAATCCATCAGTGCATGCCGGTTGGGACTCGGTATGTAATATCGAACGTGACTGACAGGATGATGACGAGAGTGGCAAAACAGGTACTGCGCGCCTGGAACACCGGGCTGCAGATGACATCGTCCGTCTCGTTGCAGTACAGACCTAGGTCTCCGGGGAAGTACCCCCAGAGCACGATCACAAAGTTGACCAGGCTGGTAAGAAAGTTAGCGTGGGCGGTCGCCATAATGTTAAGGCGAAGGAGACGCTCACGAAAGAGAGCCCATGAGGAAGCCGTAGAACACAAGGTCGACGTAGAACTCGAGCGTGAAGATCTGGTGAAATGCCTCGGGAGGCTGGTCCATCGCGTCGTCGGCCGTGGGCTCGAGACCCAAGGCGAGTGCTGGTGGTCCCGCCGCAAGCGTGTTGCTACGACCATCAGCAACCAGGACGGAGAGCAAGGGGGTATGCGACTTGCATCCAGAGCGCTGCGACTGGTGATAGCGGGAAAACAGCCTGGCTGTTGTCGTCCTGGAACGCAAGACCAATCATGAGAACGATAATTTCGGCAAGATTGCCAGACAAGAGGTACTGAATTTTCTCAGTTCAGTCACAAAGTACAGTATCGGAAGTATGTCAAACGCACCAGAAGGAATTTGCAGAGATTACGGAACACGGATCGACCCTTCCGCACAGCTCGACAGATGGTCGCAAAGTTGTCATCCGCGAGCACCAAGTTGGAGCTTTGCTTCGCAACGTCGCTTCCGGTGCCCATGCCAACTCCGACATCGGCGCGTTTGAGCGACGGCGCGTCGTTCACCCCATCTCCCGTCATCACTGTCGTCTGTCCCCGCCTGTGGATGGCATCAACCATCCTCACTTTCGTTTCCGGCGCGCACCGAGCCACGACCAGTGGCAGCTCGGGCAAGTTGTCGATTGCCTCATCTGACAGGGCATCGAATTGTTGTCCTGTCATCACTGCTTCCTTTCCATAAGACTTGTCAAGAATACCGATAGACAGTGCGATCGCGGTGGCGGTCGCGGGATGGTCGCCCGTCAACATGCGCGGGGTGATCCCAGCACGCTGACAGTCAGCTACTGCGCCTGCCGATTCCTTGCGAGGAGGATCGAAGATGCCGGCAAGACCAAGGAAAGTGAAATCGGCTTCGAACTCGTCCCTCGACAGCGACTTTATTCGTTGGGCTTCGGATGCCGGCAGACGCTTGCCACATAGTGCGAGGACGCGCAAACCCTGTCCAGCAAGAGCATCCATCTTGTCTACGATCTCTTCCTTCAGAGCTCCGGTGAGATCTTGGTCGTGAATCTTCGTGCATCGCTCGAACACCCGCTCCACAGCGCCTTTGAGCAAACACAGCACGTGCCCCTGTGAGCCGTCCTCTGGCTGGTAGACGTAGGCGATCGACATTCGCTTGACGGTAGAGTCGAATGGATGTTCCACAAGCTGCTCGTAATGACCAGAGACGCCCACAGTTGGAGGCCGAAGTGAACTGGCAGTCACGACACTCTCGCGGCGGCCAAGTGAGTTGTCGTCTGGCGGGTGATGCGGTCGATGCGTAAGGAACGGCTTGCCGTACCCCAATTTGTGTGCAGCCACTTGAAGTGCAATCTCCGTCGGGTCGCCATTCGCCTCCCACGCGCCGCCCTCAGCAGGGCGATTAAGAGCAGCCTGATTGCATAGAGACGCACACAGTGCCAGCTCATGGAAGGACTGCTCCAGCGCATGAATGTCGACGACGTTGAGTTGGCTCTCGATTAGGTCGTGTGAGTCCTGAGTAGCCTGACGCTTAGGAGCCTTGAGGTCCAGCACATCGCCTCGTGTGAGCGCCGTAGAGTCAGCACGGACCTCCCCGCGAGGATAAAAGGCGTCGGCGCCAGTCTCTACGGAGTATGATTGGCCCTCCTTGGTATTAAGAATGGCAGGCTTCGAAGGATCGGCATCGAGAGACGGCACCCAGAACTTGCGCACAACCATTCGGCCCACCGTCAGTGTGCCGGTCTAAAATGGATCAGTGTGACATTGAGAAACAAGTGGGATCTGCTTACTTTGTCGGAGCACACATTCTCCACGCCAGCGAGAGCCTCGATAGCATCCATCCGCCTTACGAGAGCGTTACGCGATGCCAGGTCTGTAGAGGCACGAGCCAGTGTCAGGCTGACAACGGCGATGAGGGATGCCGGCAGGATGGAGACCGCAGCTGCAACAGCATATGTGGCGACCGATAAGGGCACATCGCGGAACCCGGTAGATGCGACGACGACCACGGCGGTGATGCAAGCTGCCCCCAGCAGGAAATATGCAAGCTTGTTGAGCCTTGGTACTCATCAGCACGTCGTCATGCAGCCGGACGGTGCAGGCGGGAAGCGAAGACGAAGATTCGTAGTTTTGTTAAGGGTGGTTTGGATGAATAGAGTACATACTTTATCTGAAGAGGTGTGGTCTCTGCGACACCGAGGACAACCTTGCATTTATGCCAAAACGCGGCGAAACCCCGTTCCGAGCGCTTAGCCTTGGACTCGAGAGCTTGTGCAATTTTGCCAATCTCCGTTGCCATCCCGGTGGATGTGATGACTGCCCGTGTGCGTCCTTTGGTAATTTGAGATCCGGAGAAGATCATGTTGATTCGATCGCTGCGAGATGAGTAAGCCGGTTTTCAGAAACGGAGTGGACGCTCTGGGAACATACCCGACTGGACAGTCCTCTTCGTCGATTGGTTCGGACTGCTTGGAAACCGGTAGACTCTCGCCTTCAAAGATGAATAAACCCTTGTAGTGGCAGGTCACAATAACTTACCGGTGAGGAACGCTTCATCTGCCTCGAGATTGGCCAGATGACCGTCTAGGATGCGGCCATCGGCAGGGACGATGTCGCCATTTCGCACGACGACAATGTCTCCAGGCACTACTTCTTCCACGGGGATGACCTTGGTGGTTGGTTGGTTTGAGCTGTCTGCGTGTCTGATGACTGTAGCTTGCGGTGCTCCAACGGATTCCAAAGATGCCACCGTCTACGCCACTGATCAGCTCTCGTAGAAAGAAGCACGCGAAAAGGAAGTCACTTTTTCCGCTTGCCATTCGGTGAAGCTTCCCACTGTCACATTGAGGAGGATGAGCGCGGCAATGACGCCCCCGCTGATCCAGTCCATTGTACCCAATGAGACCGCCATTGCAGCAACTGTCGGGCAGGGTCGTTAGTTCATCCCAGACCATGCCCTGTTAGAAGACACGCACTCAGCACTAGCGACATGGCATTGCCGAATTGTCTGGCCACGATCTTGAGGGGACTGGGCCTCTTTGGCGGCCTGAGTCGGTTTGGGCCATACTGTTGCAATCTATTCTTTGCCTCGGATGCAGAGAGACCGATGCTGGCGTCACCCTGGAGAGCTTCGAGGACTTTAGCAGAGGGTGTAGTGTGAGGCTTAAATGGGAGTGATTGCGAGACTGCTGTCGAACCAGTGTCGGCTCGTGGCAGTCCTTCGTTGTTCAGCTTCTCTGCGGACATCGCATGCGAGGATGACACAGAAAGACAGCGCTGATGAGGGATGTGCTTCTATATGCTCTGCGAACGTTCGTTCTCATCGGTGGTTGCCGGGCCAAGAGTCCGAACCAACGCGGGAATGGGTCTTGGCACTACTCACCGAAGTGTCGACGCTACATGGCGACCGATCCCCTCCTGCTGTTGCTGCGGTGCCATACAGAATCCAAGTGAGATGGTGAACGAGCCAAGCTTTACGGCCTTGGCATTGCAGTATGATGTAATGGACCAGCCAGCGAGGAGCTGTACGTTCTCCAGGAGTGTACTAAGGCTTCTCTTAGCCAAGTGGTACTTCTTATAGCCAAGTTTTTGGTCCCCCTGAAATCTCTTCAGTCTGGGTGTCGTGCGTGATCCTTTCGACAAGCTACCAAGAGGACACATGTCGGCTTGGCGTCGGAATATGTGTCATCAGACTCTCGTAAGCAATCTGTCGCGCTGAGATGGCGGTCAACCTCGGATTTCATGGTGTTCGTGCTGGTGGCAGCATCAGCAGCGGGTGATCGCCGCCTTGGAGGTTACCGCAGCACTGTGTACCGCTTGTCAGCTTCCATGCATAGCACCGGGCCTGACACCATGCACAGAGTTCTTACAACCCGCGGATATCAAGGAAAGTGGCCGGCAAAGTTGCAATAGTGACCCAATCGTTGCCATGTCACCGCGTGGTTTGAGAGTAAACACTATGCACATCGTTCCCATGAGATACGAGGCGGTACGTTTGAATACCGGAGCTGACGAGAAGGATGTATCGGATAGCGAGCGAGTGAGACTCGGTGGCGAGCAGCCACGCTATTATCGTAATCTGGACGGAATCAAAATGTCTCCGCCCCAGTTGGCAAAACATTACGTGCGAGTCGGGACAGCTTTTAGCTTTTTTTTCGAGTTGTGTTTCTCTGAATCCCGCTCTCTACACGCAGCATGGGCGAGCCTAAGCCTCCATCTGACGAATCGCTCGAGACGGGCGGTCTGCCTGAACCACAGCAGCCCGTTATAAGTCGGTTCTGGACATATCTGCACGGCGACATCGACAGCAAAGCTGTCAACCCAGTCTCGATTTATGCTGCATTCTTGACGGGCTTCACCTCGGCACCAACTTTCTCCGCATGCTATGTCTGGTGAGTGGATCGACGACAATAACATGCGTGCTGCCTGCTTATCTTGCCGTAGGTGTGGCTTCCAAACGTAAATTATATTCAGTGTATCGGTGCGGGCGAGCGTAGCTGAGTACGGTTTGTAGAGGCAATGTTGCCCAACTTGGTCTCGCTTTGGCCCGGACGTTCAACGTGGAGCCTTACCGGACATCAGGTTTCCAAAAACCCGATCAGCAGGCCCTATGCTCCCTTTTGTCATTCCTCATCGGCACATCGCTCGGGCGGATAGGTGACCGGATAGGTTCGAAGCGACGAATATGGCTTGTCATGGCTACTTTTGCCCAGGCATTGATGGCTATGGCCGCCGCGATCGCTGCACACTATGACGACGAGACGGGAATTGCGCTGTGAGTGTTCTGGCTGATCTCAAGGACAAATGTACTAATTGGCGGCTGTAGGGAGCGTGGACAGCCGAGTTGGCGGCACGCCAAGGGATTCGTAGCATTGGCTTTCCTGTCTGCTTCTCTGGGACTGCAGGTGCGTTACAAGCCGCTTCTCCGGCGATGCTGCTAACGCGATGGCCATAGGGTATCATGGGCAAGGTGATTGGCGGCGGTCTCGTCGTTGTTATCTCCTCAGCTGACGTCAATCTGTAGCGTATCGCATCCCCGCTGAACACTACCATTGTGTGAGCTCACTATAGTCTGGCCGATCAATGAGTTGCAGCTGACACTGTTCTCCTTGATAGCTTGACAACGACTGTAAGCCGCGACACGTGATCTGCTTTGTACGGATGGCGTCACTGATACCCCGATAGTGGGTTGAGATCTTCAACGATCCCTTACTGCTCAACCTCCACCCGACCGCATCGCGCGATGTCCGTGTTGGCGGTGTCTTCTGCGTCTTCCTCGGAGCGTTTTGCGCCCGTGCAATTTTGGGATCGCGATGCGGTATGGCCGGTACATTAGGTGTCCTCGCAGCTCTCCGGCTCGGTCAGCTGGTCTGGTGGGTTCTGACTCCGTCAGTCTTGCCCAAGACGGGGAACGCGTAGAGGGGGTTGTGGCTAGATATCTAGATTTCGGTTCCTCATGCTCGCGCTAGCGCACAATTGCATTACCAAGCATATCCGGTCTGCATGCGATACACATGTTTCTCTCCTTCAAGACAGCATGACGCTGGGAGCAGTGATACTGCCGCTACCAACTACTGCATATCCACGACACCTGACGACGGCACCACATACACAAATACTCGGAGCACATAGACGTATAAAACCATACGCAAAGGACGCCGGCAAAGCAAGATGAATGAACTCTGTTGAACTAGGACACTTCTCCCTCCTCCGACGAGGTTGTGTCACATCGCCCCCGGTACAGTCAGATGCCGCTATCTGAAGCTGGTAGTACTTGGATGACGCCCTTCCGAACCGTCCGTCGTCAGTGGGGGATCCGTGTCCAGTCTCGAAGCGGGAGCTTGGGAAGCATCCCAGCACTTCAGGTAGCGCTTCCCTTTCAGTCTTTTGCCTACTGGCTTCACCTTCCGTAAGGCATTCCCGCTTTGCTCAAGCCTGTACTTGTTTTTCTTGCTGCCGTCGTAGTCGCCTCTAGTGACCCAATCGAACTTCTCCTGCTCGTTCTGCAAGACCAATAAGTTCTTCCCCTCTAACCATTCCTCGAATGCATTCACGTAAGAGACTGTGGTCAACGGATCGTCCTTGACGAATGACGCCATATCAGCGTGATCCACATCGGGTATTCCAGCGAAGATGCGAAACGATTTGTCTTCTTGCAGGGTTTTAGTCGTCCAAAGCTTGTATCCTTTATAGTCCATGCCGCCCTTGGGCATCTCACTGAACTGGGAATCGGTCATCCCAATTTCTGCCGTGGTTACGTTTTCCAGCGGTTTCATCATGGCTTCTACTAACCGCTGCTGGCGACGACCCTGTATCTTGTCTCGGTAACTGAATTCCAGTTTCCTCAAGTCGTCGGCTTCTCTGCTCTTGTCTGCAAGCTGCTCGAGACTGTTCATTTCGTCCTGGTCGGCGGCAATAACGCGAATGCCATGTTTGAGGACAGAGGAATACGCTTCGCTCCATGCGTCGAAATTCACCCCGTCCATCGACTTGACAGCTTCGCGAGTGTCGGCGCCTGATAGTGCCGGATACGCCGTGTGGAGCTGGCTCAATGAAAGAAGGCGATTTTCTTGTAACGTGGCTTCTTCCTCGTCGTAAATTTCCCCTTCCTGCTCAGACATGCCGCTTCGCAGCGCGTGCCGCCTGTCATTACCATAATGGTAATGCATCGGGAAATGCTCTTGCAATGTCCCGTCGCGTAGGAGTGGGACACCGCATCCTTCAGTGCGGGTCAGAACATCCATAGCTGTGTAGTCTGTCAATCCCGCTCGGAACCGAGACGCCCTATCTGGATCATTCATTGAAATGTATTCGCTTCTGGCGCGACGCGGACAAGGCTTGTGAGGCGGGTCCGAGTCGTCATCAGCGAATGTCTGAGTCGTATTGGAAACATGCACAGACTTCGGTTCAGACGCAGTAGCGTTCTCAGACGGGGGCTTCGATGAGGTCGATTGGGCCGCGGACTGATTAGGAGTGCCGGCAGTTGACGGTCGCCTCGACCAGTCAGACGCAGATATCGTACCATCCATCATTTGCTCGGTCAGCTGTTTCAGCCTCACGTTCTCCCTCTGCTGTCTTTCGAGGTCCCTCTGCTGTTTTTCGAGGTCCGCCCTTTGTTGCGCATATGCCCTCTTCCAGTACTCGACGTCCTTCTCAGTGCCGTCGGTCAGCGGACTGTCAGTGTGAGTCTGAATTGAGCTGCCGCCCAATTTGTTGCCTGCACCAGGAAACGCTGACGAATATCTGGGTGTAGGCGGCCGCGTGCACCTGGGGACTGTGTTGGTGCTCGGAGAGGTACTACTCGGTGTGGTCTCCATAGCTGTCGGGTAAGGTGTGCCCAGGGTCTGTCCATTGCCAGGGAATCCACTGCTCGAAGAGCCCGTCAGACGGGTGGAAGCAGTGTCGAACGGTGTGAGGGGAACCGACGACGCAGTTGTTTGAGGTCTCTTGAGGGCGGATTTTAGACGCGTCGTGTTGGTTCGAGGGTCCAAGTAGAGGGTGGAGCCCTGAGAAGAGCTGGCAGTTCTACTCTGAGGGGGCAGGGTGTAAGTCGTCGTAGTTGACATGATGTCCGTTCAAACTTGAGTAGTCTGAATGTGGTTGAAACCAAGAAAGCGTCGGTGGCGAAGAATGAAATAAAGCTATGTGAGCTGTATCCAGGCAATGAAAGGACAGCGAGGGCTCCTTCATTCGACCTTTGTGAAGGTCCCCGAAAACGCCGGCCAGTCGCTGGACCTTTCAACTCGGCGACAACGAGGACAGGGATGTGGCGCCTCATCCTCACAATAGCGTCGTGTTTGTCTGTGCCGAGCGCAAGTTCTACTCTTCTGTGCAATGAGTGGTCTCAGCAGGTCGGTGAGGCGAGAGAACACAAACCATGGGCGGAAGACATTAGCCATGGATGCCCAGCTCGCTGCTGGAATTTCATCGATAAGCCATGCATACCACGCTCTCAGGGCACTCGTTCCGTCGGGTAGACACTGTTTGTGGCAAACTCCTTCGGGGCTATTGGGTCAGTCTATCGCATCGTCAGTCGTTATACTTCATCACACGATTTAATGAGAGACAGCACCTACCCGTTGCCGTCTGAAATGTCCTGTCAATCTACGATCCCGCTCCATCATCATCTTATCAAAGCCGTCTAGACTGTATCGTGCATCCTAAGGTGCAGGATCAATATGACTGCCTGGACAAGCGGGATGGAATTGCGTCACTTACCTTGCCGTCATTCTGTGCTTGTCTGACGAAACGGAACAACGTCCCAGTCGCCGCGAAGCATGCGCTTAGCAGACCTAATTGTGAGATCAGTCAAAGGAGAATAGCACGAGCCGCCATTGCGACCAACCAAAGGGGATAAGAGCCTACGCCGTCATCAGTACTCGTGTCATTGAAGAGAAGAGGTCGACAAACCTCCCAGGGAACAGGCATGCCGACTGCTTAATTTGGCGGTCGCACGTGAAGATGACTTGGCCACCTCTGGATGATTTCGCGTCACTGTCTCCGTGAAAGACACTCGATTGGTCTCCCGTCGAGGCTGCAGGAGGAGCTATTCAACAGGAGCAACAAGATATCAGAGCAAGCGCGGGTCTAGGCGGAAAAACAGGCGTGTGGCGCACGTGTTTACCACGTTGCATTTGCTCCTTCGAATGACTCGAGCCTTGATGTCTTTCGCCAAAAGTCTCCAAGCCGTTATTTACACCTGGACCAGCTCTCACTTGAGCGCAATGCCGCCCAAGAAGCCACAGCAGGCTAAGCAAGAGAAGAAGCCTGTTCGTTCTATCATCCCTCTGTTGTGTTTCTGGTCGATACGGCCACCATCACTTCTTCGCCCCCAAGTTTCACTCTGACCTGGTTTTGCAGAAAAGTGATGTCGTCGAAGAGCCGCCTCTGCAAGCAGTCGTTCTCGCCGACTCGTACAACCGTCGCTTCGAGGTTCTTTGCTTGGATCAGCCGCGAGTATTGTTACCTCTATGCTCAACGCCCCTATTGAGCTGGACGCTGGAAAGCCTCGCCCTGAGCAAGGTCAAGCAAGTATTCATCTTCTGCGGCGTCCATGCGGATAAGATCAGAGACTTTATAGTGTGAGCTTTCGTGGTCGCGAGAATCCAGTGCTGATGTGCTCTCGAATACCTCAGGAATTCACCCTTTCGCTTCACACTCGACATTCAGTGCTTGTCGTCAAAGACAGCTCGCACTGCCGGTGATGCTTTGAGAGAGCTCGATGCCATGCATGTGAGAGCCCGTGCGCTCGCGATCCGCTTGTGCTGCTGATATGAAAAGGTGCTCGATCCGGAAAACCCTTTCATCCTTGTCCACTCTCCGATCATCTCTAATTACGATCTCTCACGAATCGTCGAGGCACACAAGAAGAGGCGCGAAGTCGACAAGAATTTCATCATGACTATGGGTATCGGACGCGGTGGCCGGTGAGTGTCTCCGCTGTCTAGACCATTCAGTCTAACATGACGTTCAGGCGACACCCTGAGTCACCAATCATGCTCGTTCATCCCGCTTCTTCCCGTCTCCTTTACTACGTGCAACATCCGCTCTCGCCAGCCCCTCCGCGGGTGACATTCCCGGCTTCCATCTTCTTGGATCCCTTTCCTGTCGATATGGATTCGTATGAAGTGTGGTCAGGTCCTTCCGCCTCGTCTTCGCGTGGCGGCTTCCGAGATCTTGGCATCGATATCTGCGAAGCCGACGTACCGGCCTTATGTACGGAGAATTTCGATTACCACGACATTCGACGGCATTTGGTCAACGGAGTGCTCACGAGTGAACTACTTGGAAAGAAGATAGCGGTGCATCTTGTCGGCGGCGAAGAGGAGGCAGATATACAGGGCGATCCACGTAGCGGCAATGGTGGGAAATATGTGGAACGTGTACGGGATACACGTACGTTCGCCGACATCACTCGAGACGTGTTGCGAAGATGGGCCTTTCCGTTGGCACCGGATCTGAATGAGCCAGGAGGATTTCAGTATGAGCTGAGGAAGGGAAACGTCTACATCGCGCGCGACAATGTGGTCTTGTCCCGCACTACGACTCTACGCGGTCCACTGTTGATCGGTCCTCGCTCTGCGTTGAATCACAACACCTTCGTCAACCAGTCTACGTTGGGCGCCGACTGCAGTGTGGGACCAAATACGACGATTGCGACTTCATACGTGTTTGAAAATGTCCGGATAGGAGCCAACTGTTTGCTGGAAGAGTGTATTGTTGGCAGAGATGCGCAGATCGCGGACGGCGTCAAGATAGGAAAAGGAGTCTTGATCGGAGATGGGGTGAAGTTGGGAAATGGTGCGATGGTGCCGAACTTTGCGCGTATAGGGCGCGAGAGGTATCGTCCGGAAGACTACGACTCGGATGACGAAGAAGAAGATGACGGAATCGACGAGGAACATAGGCTGCGGGTTTTGGGACCTAATTCTGTCGGCTTTATCTGGCCCCAAGAAGAGGAAGAACCGCCGTCCGATTCTGAGGACGAGGGCGAAGATCCTTTCGAACACCCACGAAACAAACAACTTCTCCAACTTGGGCGTACACTGTCGAATCTTACCACGTCCTCGGCATCGTTGTCGACCTTGTCAAAAGCTTCATCGTCGCCACCGGAATCACCATCGTCTGTCGCATCTGATGACTCCCTCCCTGACATGCCGAGCCTCGTGCTCGACTCTGGTCCACCGGCGGCGTTTTACTCGGAGGCATCGGCCTCGATCGCCCGCGCTTACGAAGAGGGTCATTCTACCGAGAATGCGGCGCTCGAGATGAAGACGCTGGTGATGGGGTATAATGCCGGTATCGACAGGGCGCGAGAGGAGATTATGAAGTTCCTTCTCAGCAAAGTGGAGGTTGAAGGCAAGATGGGGGATGCTCTGGCAAGTGCTACGAAAGTGTTCTCGCGATGGGGAGGCATGGTCAAGGAGTTTTCTCCGTCGGATCTCACTAGCATTGCCCTGGACGTTCAAGCGAGTCTTCCTCTTTCTCTCCCCTCTTCCACTGCGTATTGCTCTTCCTCTCTTCTCTGCCTTTCTGTACTCTTCCTCTCCTCTTCCCTTTTCCTCTCCCTCTGCGTTCTCTATTTTTTCTCTCCTTGTTTCCTCCTCAGGCTCTTTTGTCGATCAATGCTTATAGTCACCTCAGACATACGCGGTTGAACACAACCTCGCTCCTCCACAGTTTGCAGCTGTATTGCGGGCGACGTACGAGGCCGATCTCCTTACGGAGGAAGACCTGGTGGAGTGGCGGTCATTGAGTGCCGCGAAAGGCGAAGGAGCCAGGGATGCAGATAGGCCCAAGTGGAAAGAGCTTTACGGGCTGGGCAAGCAGTATGTTGATATGCTGGAGGAACTGAGTGGGGACGAGGAGAGTGATGAGGATGAGGACGAGGACGAGGACAAGATTGAGGACGACGAGGATGACGAGGATGATGAGGACTGAACAGCCATGATCTTGCCTCTCAGGTAGGGGGAATCATGGCCACTTCATACCATGCATTATCATACTCAGTTTAAGTTACATCGACATATGCGGGGGATTGTATCTCCTCATATAGGTGCCATAATTTGCTTTATCGGCAAACTACCAAAGGGAGAGGGGCGGGAATGTCGCAAGGCTACTATCAAGAAACTGGCTATTGGAGCTCTCAAGGAGGGGCCAGCAGCTAACGAAACCAAGCGTATTTGATCTGCGCAACCTTAGTATGGACCGAGTCCGTGTCATGTTGAGGATCGGTCGATACTGCGAAAACCGTCAGCAGTGCCCGATCGTCCTCTCGCCAAATCCGTTCCGAAGCGCCCGATGACAGTGTAGGCAGCTTCATATTCACAGCAAGACATGAGGCTCCTCTGAAGTGCTTCTCACCGCGTCGTTCACCGGCAGGATGTGTAGGGAAGCCAGAATTGGCAGAGACTGTACTCACAGGATGGTGCGATGAAGAGACGGGACACTGAGCAACGAGTTTCGTGACCAGCTACGCCCCCTGCGGTTACGTAATGAACGGTTGACCGCCCTCCGGTCATCTTCCGACGCGAAAAGTCAAAACGCGATGCACAAGTAGTATATACCTCATCTTCTCTTCCTTCTTTCCTTGCTTCATTCGTTCCAGCTGCTATTCTCGACGTCTTCTCTACTACCAGTTAATGAGGGGCCGTCATGCCAGATCCGCCCGCTTCACAGGCCGGACAGCAGCGGGCGAGCGGAAGCTCATCGTCCCCTCTGCCCAGTTCGACTGAAGGAGTATACCAAGACCCGAGAAGCTTGCTCACATGTTATCCTCTTCCGCTCTACCAGCCAATCGCGAGAAGTGAGCTTTGAATGATTATTCCTTTGTTGACGACGAGCTTATCGGGGCAGCTGCACTGCATATAGCCCCCCACACCACCGTTCATCACACTCCTGCATCGTCTACCGACCTCTACCCGCAATATGCGGATGCTTTTGGGCGGATGGATAACCCTCAAACCACAGAAGATTGGGCGGCAAGGACAGCTTTGGAAATGCAAGTGCGGGGCATGCTCGATCATGCCGGCTCGAGCTATTCTACCCAGTGCGTATTGAAGGCGGTTGGAAGATCACAAGGCTCACTCTTGCAGCTATCACCCTTCCCCATTTGAGGACATTAGTGTCCCTCCAGGTGCTGAACCGGCCTATGGGACAACATACGGCCAAGGCCCACCTCCTTTGCCATACAAGTTCCTACCAAATTACATGCCTCCTATTGCATCCTTCCAACAACCACCGACACCCACCTCACTTGCAGGTTCAGGCAACTCCCCTTCCGCTGCGGTCGGGCATGACGAGTACTTTGAAGCCTTTGTCGACCGCGCATTACGGCGTGCTGAAACGCCACAACATAGTGAAGCCGAGCAGAGTCCTGGTCCTTCCGCTCACCCAAAGCCTGGACCCTCTTCAGTCACATCTACGCCAACTATAGCTCGCACTCTAGCCAACACTGTTTTGACGCCAGGCGAGTCACCGGATCCTCTTAGTCTGCCTGGGCCATCACCTTCGAAGCGTTCGAAAACTCGGCGCAATGGCGATGAATCCCCTACCAAGCGACCAAAGCGTCTGTCCCCTCCCCAAACCAGCATTTCGAAACATACACCTCAGTCTATGAAGAAGCAGGGGAAGGCCGTTCTGGTCGTCGAGGTGCCGGTCAAAAGACGTCCTGGCCTTGTGGCATCTACAACACCCGGAGGAGATGATTTTTCAGAGGATTCGGACGAGGACGGCCCGATGTGGGAAGATGGCACCAAAATGAAACTTGGAGATTGGCAAATGGAGGAATCGTTTCGTTACCGAAGTCCTGATCCCCTCGGTAGCAGCGTCCCCCCAGGAAGCGGTCGGACGGGGCAGCGTGATACCCGTAGTGAGCTCTTTGCGGCTCTCTGAAACTTCTTCAGTTTCCTGAGGTCGAAGTTACAAGCAAAGCTGACGCTGGTGTAGCTCATCTTCAGCGCCTACAGAACTTCCTTGAGGATGTTTTCGAAGAGTCAGACTCCTTTTCTGCAGAACCCACCTCGGACGAGATCAGAAGGAGCAAATTCTTTATCTCGTCTGAGAAGGATGGCGCCCTTCCACTGTTGTCGACGAAGACGACGGAGACGTTGACTCGGTATGTGAGGCGAGGACAGAGTGGCAAAGGTTGGCAAAGTCACGACGGCACCGGCATAGACTGGGACACTGAAAGTATTGCAAGGATCTTGCAGTTACTGGAAAGATCTATGCGAGAGGCGGAGGGTCTGAGCGATTTGGTACAGGGAAGCAAATATGTTAAGGAGAATGTTCCAACTCAAAAGCGCAGCAGGAAGAAAGAGATCGAAGCATCGAAATCGAAGTCGAGTACGTCGCCGGGCGAAGACTCAGTTCAGTTACCACAAACGGACGACAAGCAATGGGACGAAGAAACGCTGCGGGGATACGAGGTCAGGCTGGCCACTTGCGCAGCAGCCGCATTGGCGGCTGAAGCGTCGATGTTACTGTTGGATACGAACGGCTTACCCAAGCAGGTCAGTCTTTATTGCTGAAGGTTTGGCCTGCCTCTGACGCTTGACAGCTCCTGTCTGAAGATATACTATTGATGGCGGTCATGGTAATCAAGGACAATATGCAAGGCATTATACTCCCGGCCATTGAGGCTATTGCCGGCGAGAGTGCGTTCTAATGAGAGTCTCATCTCGCTTGCTAACCAGACGCAGAACTTTCATCCGGGTTTCTAGGACATCTGCAACATGTCGGATTTTCGCCTGACAAGAAGCAGAAAGCCGCCAACACAAGCTCCCTCTTACAGCATCCTCAGATAGCGGTTATCTCGCGCTCTACCTGTTCAGTGATTCCGCATTTGACCTCACTCCTCAGTCGGACGGATATGGCGTTCTCCGACTCACTTATAATACACACCGTCTACTTCGTGCTCTCTCCCCTGTTTATCACGGAGTCGATTCCCAAAAAGGGCCGGAAGAAGGAAACAATTAGCTTGAAGGGCGAGTCGGACCTATCGACTATCAAACAGTTGCGAATGGAGTCCCTAGGCTGTCTACGCGCGGTATGTGTCTCGGCCACAGGCTCATAAGCTGAACGTGAGTAGATTTTCGCGCGCTACGAGGAGCAGCGTCAATGGATACTGGAAGAAATCCTTGGCTCAATGGTAAAGGTTTCTGACCAAAACAAAAAGCAAACCCGCTATCCGTTCGTCTGGCTCCTAGCCGTTAAGTGTTGCGCTAATAATCCTCACAGGGTTCCTGGTGGTATTTCCATCCACACAATATCTGCCCTGCTCTTACAGATCGTACAATCATCAGCGTCTGGCGTGTCAAAGCGAATCCAAAAACTTCGCTCAAGCTTGAATACGATGGAGCAGGGTGCAAGCACTGGCAATGCGGAGGGAGAAATTGATATGGCTGAACACGTATGGCATTGTCTGCTCTCGTACATGTGCAGAAGAAATTAACGCGGCCTCAGGAAGCGCAATTGTGCAACGATACCATCGACTCCGCATTGCGGTCGGCTCGAGTAGTTGCCGGGTATCTTGTTCAAAAGTCGACCCCAAGTCGAGGTGACAAGTCTTCGCATGATGCCGAATACAAAGCTGTCCTCGACATCTTCGTCGCAGATCTTCTGGCAGTCCTTTATCGACCCGAGTGGCCGGCTGCTTCCCTATATCTCAGTGTGATTTCGCGACTCTTCATATCTGCTCTTGATGATCCCAAGTCAGATTCTGCCAACAAAAGCGCTGCACTCGATTATCTGGGCGAGATCGCTGCTCGACTTCGTGTACTGCATATGGAGATGCTTGCTACGCCGAGCGTGCGATCGATGGATGAAATCGTCTCAGAACCCGATTCCCGCGGAGCGTCAGCCCTTCTCAAAGCGCATGCCACTATTCAGTCTCACCTCGCATCATGTGCACAAAGCGACGCAATGTTTGCGGATTCGATGGAAATGAGCTCAGCACTGTGGGCGCAGGAATTGCATCTCGGCGTTCAAAAGGTAGTCTCTGTGGTCGAGCGCCTCTCTGCGGAGCGAAGTGAAGAGGCGCGAGCCACTCTTGAGAACCTGCAAATAATTGGTCAACATCTCCGGTCAGCATTGCAGGGTGTCTGGACGACCGAAGCAGGACTGTTCGATGTCAACGATCGGGAGCAAGCTGAATCGGCATCTCATGCCTCACTGGCTGTATCGCGCGGCCAGTCACTGCAGGCGGCATTCGATCCGATCCTTCACGCTCTCATCGCAACCATGAACACATCGCAGGTCGCTTTGCGGTCCAAAGCATTGCGCGGATTGACTGGGATTGTCACAATAGACTCCACGGTCCTCGGATTACCATCGGTTCGACAAGTACTCGAAGACCGCCTGTCTGACGGCTCCCCGCAAGTACGCGATGCTGCGGTTGAGCTTGTGGGCAAGTACATCGCGCATCAGACTGAACTCATAAACGATTATTACCCACATATTGTTCTGAGAGTGGATGACACCGGGCTCGGTGTTCGAAAGCGGGTCATAAAACTGCTTCGTGATATCTACCTGGCTTCGTCATCACAAGACACCAGGGTCGATATAGTGTCGAAATTGATCCTTCTCATCGGTGATAAGGACGAATCAGTCAAGGAGCTAGCGACTACAACCCTCACAGACATCCTCTTTCCTCCTCGAGCGACGGATTTCAAGCAATCCGCTGATCTTCTTGTCAATATCGTTGGTGAATGGCAAGATACGTCGAATTTATTGCAACAGGCGATTGAGGAGGTCGGCAAGGTCTGTAGCGTCGCCGACCAGGACATGCGCTTTGCCGGCACCATTGATGCACTGTTTGGCAAGCTTGTTGATGCGACGGAGGATTCAGATTTCGTAAGTGTATGGGCTGTCTTTAACTCACCACCAGGATGCTTTGAGCCACATTCGGGCAACCCAGCTGCTTACCTGGTCCCGACCCGGCCTCGTCAATCTCTCCAAAGCGTCGATCCTGCTCACTTACCTGCGCCATCCCCCCAATAACGCTGACGAACAAGTGGCGAACGATCTACTTCTTCGCATATTCCGTCGCAGTATTCCGCTTATGCCCCGGACGGCATCAACTTTCGCAAGTGACTTGAGCAAGCTTTTGTTGCCAATGATCAACAAGCCTACTGGAGGTTTACAGGGCCTCAAGGAGGTGATCGGATGCTTCTGTATCCTGGTAAACCATCTGACAAAGGATTATGGCGGTCTCCTCAAGATTCTCAAAGCTTGCGAAGGTAAGTTTACCGGCAACATTGCAGAACATTCCTACTGATTCTGCACAGGGAAAATAAGGGCAATGCGGAACGAGTGGACGACTAAGCAGACATCTGTGCTCGCAGCCTCGCCGGCGGCCCCAATGATGTTGTACATTACGGCCCTTATTGCGGAGCACTGTGATCTCGATGCTCTGACCATTGAGAGCGATCTCGTTAAGCAGACATTGCGACAGGTAGCTGGCACCGAGCCCTTCCACCAACATTTGTTCGAGACCTTTCTAGACTTTACGGACATGCCGATCCCACAAAGCGCCCCTACTTCTTGTCTAGGGTCTCTGTTCAAGGCATATTCATCCTTGATTTTGAGGGACGAGACGACAGCTTGGATCAATCGAGTATTTGCATCGAATGACGACGACAATCAGGCCAGAGTGCTGAGCGTGATTCACGAATTCCTGCATGCTGAATCAGACAAGAAGACAATGGGAGGTGAGGCCATTGACAACGGCGCTGATCTAAATAGATGGAAGCGACAAGACCATCGGTGCTCTTATTGGTGGAACCACAGATCTGAACGATGCTGCGTGAGTGCTGCGTGGGATGAGGCTGACTTGTGCAGTGTGTCAACCTTGGTCGTACAACGCAATATTGACCATATATTCAATGGCGCAAAATCTCAGAGCATACCCACTCAACGTGCTGCCCTTGACGTACTTGGGTTTACGGTGAATCAGGGTCTCTATCATCCTCTTCAAGTAAGCTTTTAGCGAACCTTAGGCGCTGATGCCAGTGTTTGCCCGTACTGGTGTCGTTGGAGACGAGCGAAATACCCGAAGTTGCCGAACGAGCTCTCATTTTACATGCTACTCTGCACAGCAAGCACCCGTCTCACGTGAATGTTCGATACCTCGATTTTGCTCGTCATTCGTACGAATACCAACGCCAGATCACTTCGGAGCCTTCCGGTGAGCGAGATGGCGCAGCACTACTGGCGGGATGGTATGCGCTGGTGTCCGAAAAGAAGCAGAGCCGGAACGAATTCCTCAAAGGGATGGCTCGAGCTTTTGAGTATGACATGAGCAGGAAAGACGTTGTGGGTTGTCCACAGTACTTGAGATGCTAGTCTGACATTGAACAGCCTAACGTCGGATTCGTCTTGTATGTTGCTGAGAATCTTGTCGCCCTGGAGTATCGTCTACAAGAAGAGGTCATGTCGGTCATTCAGCAGCTTGGTCATGTTATTTCGCTCAGCCAAGATCTCGCTGCTGCGCTGGAGGAAGCTCAAGTAGACGGGGTCCCCGAAGAGCTCATCATAGGACGGCCGTTAACGATGAATCAGGTGCGCTATCTGTCATATAGCGCGGTTCCGAGCTGACTCTCGTACAGAAAGGCGATCCCGTGGATGCGGAAGTGGCCATTCATTGCAGTATCGTGGTCAGCTTGGCTATACTTGCGAAGAATCACTTTCTGGACATGTACAGTCTCTCTGAAGAGTAAGTGGGGGTGTTAGTACGCGGTTGACGTCAGTAAATGCATCAAACATGTCATAGGCAAAAAGTCGGCGCTGGGCGACAAACCGGCAGTGCGCAGGTCGCACCCCGGACTCGATACGAGCGCGATGCCATATGTCCGCGGCGTCAAGACGGTCGCAGAATTTGCATCTCAAAGAGCAACAGTGAGTAACCGCATGCAGGGTTGCAGAGTCTGCGTTAATGGCACCCAAGTTCCTTCACCTGCTTGAAGCGGAAGTATCATTTGACAAGGACAGTCCATAGTTGTATGCCTGCCTGCATTGTATATCCATTATCGTTGGTCAATCATGATCTGTTGTACGGTGTACGCTAGCATCTGTACGTTTTGGCAGCTAGTAGCCAGAGCATGCATACCTGAACGCATTAATGATCTCTTGTATTCCGTGATCGTGAATCGCTACATACTGTAAACCAGGCTAATATCGTCGTCTCGTGAATTCTAGAATGTGGAATGTAATCAGACAAACAGCTCTACCCCATGTATTGTGAGTATGGAACGATGGCAACATCAGACAGAGATGGCGAAGGAATACATCATCGGGATCCTTGTTCTTCGGGATACTTTGGGCGTGTTTTTTCAATATCGTCTGGATATGTTAGCCGGGTTGAGCGATGAGACGTCCGTGGTGGGCAGACTCGATCTCTGGTCGGGCCACCATGCCCCGGGGAGGGGGGAGGGGGGAGGGGGGAGGGGGGAAAGGGGGGAGGGGGGAGGGGGGAGGGGGGAGGGGGGAGGGGGGAAAGGGGGGAGGGGAAGAGAGTCTGACAGAGGCACTTACCGATGAATGACGCGTAGGCCCATTCGACTGCTTCTGCTGCCCAGTAAAAGTCGCAGTGCTGGATGAGGGTCAGCAACGGCTCAGCGGGGTAAGAGTAACGAGCCACGGAATACAGTGGAAAGCAACTAGGAAGGACGAAGAAAGCAAGCAAGCAAGCAAGCAAGCAAGCAAGCAAGCAAGCAAGCAAGCAAGCAAGCAAGCAAGCAAGCAAGCAAGCAAGCAAGCAAGCAAGCAAGCAAGCAAGCAAGCAAGCAAGCAAGCAAGCAAGCAAGCAAGCAAGCAAGCAAGCAAGCAAGCAAGCAAGCAAGCAAGCAAGCAAGCAAGCAAGCAAGCAAAGTAGCAAGCACGGAAGGAAGCAAGCAAGCAAAGTAGCAAGCACGGAAGGAAGCAAGCAAGCAAGAACAAATACGCACCTCGCTCTCGTCCAGCTTGGAGACCTTGATGACCTCTACATCCTTCTCCTTGGTCTTGAGGCGCTCCAGCAGCGGCTCAGTGAGGACCAAGTAGTCCCGCCCGCCGTAGTATATCGACAGCGGCGGGAACCGGTCGTCGAACCACCTGTCGAGCGTGTCGTCGAGCGTGCATTTGCGGTCCGCAAAGCCGCCCTTGCCGCACCACCAGAAGATACTGGCCGAGCTGACGGGGGTTGGCGTGAACCGGAACATCTTGGTCTTGCGTCGACGCAGCCTGGACGTGGTCAGCAATGACGAACACGTACGCACCCACACACACACACAAGCGCACAGATAGATAGATAGAGAGAGAGAGAGAGAGAGAGAGTAGAAGAGAGCAGGCATGCGTACCAGTTGGTGTCTGTCCAGGAGAAGAGAAAGGCGAACATGATGTATCCGAGTGCAGCCTGAAGCATCAGCTCACGCGCTTGACTTGAATCAAGTGGATTCTCGAGACAACAAAGAGAAGAAAGAAGGATTACAAGGCAAGAACAAGGAAGAAGGAGAGCGGAAAACAAGCAAAGAGGAAGAAGGAAGATTCAAGAAGGAAAAACTGAGAAGAGCTAGAACTGGAATGATGCAAGTGGAGAGGCAGCGAGAGAACGGCAGAAGGAACAAAAATAGACAACGGCACTCACAAATATCCTGGCAGGCGCATAGTCGTACGCCCATCGCATGAGCGGTATAAAGTCCAAAACGCCAAAGAACCGCTTCCACGTGCTCCACTCGATCCGATTGAGCGTCGTGAACGGAAAGCCAGTGGTCAACGGCCCCGCATAGACAGCCGGTGCCAGCGCGATAAACACGGACAACTTTTGGCCCAGCGAGGGACACATGCCGAGGGATAGAGAGATGAATGCGAGGCCGTTGCCTTGAGAGTGGCCGATGAATGCGATCTGCGCATGTCAGCCGGGAGACCCGGAAGCGATGCAGGGGAGAGGAGTGCGGCGTAGATAGTATGCGTTGCGAAACGAACCTTTTCATATCCCGTCTCCTTGCACACATGGTTGACAAGTGCCGGCAAATCGTACATGGCAAGCTCCCGAATAGTCCAGTCTGAAGGTATCCGTCAGCAACTCGACCAATCGAATTCGCTTGATAACACGCAACGCAACGAGGTCAGGTCACGGGGCTACCGCTCACTCACCCCAGAAGCGAGGATCGTTCCTCCCAAAGTTTCGATGGCCCATATCAAACACGCCCCGCGTGTTGCCGAGGTATACCTGGTATCCGCCTTGCTTGGCCAGCCAGAACGCCAGACTGCGGTCTTCGGACGTGACAAAGGAGCCTGACGACTGGAAGAGGCCGTGCAGGATCAGAACGGGAAAGCCGCCTGTTGTTCGGTGAACGGTGGGGAGACGCGAATTCAGGACGACGTTGTGGATCGGGAGGAAGAGAGGAGGGAGTGAAGAGTCCATGCGTATGAAGGTCAGATCGGATGGCCGGAGAGGGACAGAAGGACACGTTTCGAATCGCCGGTCAGCTGATTGTTGTGAGGAGTATAGAGAGCTACGCACCCCTGCCGTCCGACTTGGGTCGAGCATCGGGATCAATGACCCTGTGCATCCTGTTATCGGATCAGTACGTCCTTGCATGCTGGAGCTGGATCTTGAACACACTTGAGAAAGTACCCATCCTGAGTCTCTACTGTCTGGTGTTCAATGTCCATGCCGACCTGCCTGGCATAGTCCCTGGGATCCTTGGAGATTTTCTTCCCCTCCTTGCGCCAATACCTGTCGTCGTCCCATGGGAAATGTTTTGGCCGGTCCGGCCAGACCCACTTGGGAAGGCCCCTCGCCAGCTCCGCCGCCACGGCCCAGCCCACGACGAAGGCGAGGAACACCGTCGACAGGGCTACAGAGATCGTCTGGTTGATGAAGAGGTTTATCCGGGATATGACGGAAAGCGGGGCAACGGGGAGGGGCGAGTAAGTCGACAGGGACGGGGGTGGGAAGGTGGGGCGCAGGAGGTGCTGTGTAGGTGTGGTAGCTCGGTCGATGAAGATCCGTCGAAGGACATTGCGGGACGACGACGTCGAGGTGGCAGATGACGAGCGGGTAAGACCTGGGCGCAGAGGGGATGGTGAGAGGAGGGGAATGGTCTCCGTGTTCCGATGGTGCAAGAGATTGTCCTCCACCTCGTACTCTGGCGTCTTGACCTCTCCTCCGCGAACCGCTCTCGCCTGTGCTGGTGCCGTCTCGCCGTTGGGCATGCTCATGGCAGCGCGTGCTGGTGCGTCTAGAAGCTGGCTAGGAGGCGACCGTACGAGTCCCAGCCCGTTCCGTGGTTGTTGCTGCGCCTGCTGTGCCTCGGCCCGCAGATTGACCGAGCTCGTCAAGCCCCGTCGCGAAGAAGGGGACAGCGACGGGGACTGGGAGGCGTCTGGCTTCTCGGACAGGTACTTGGCAGGGATGAGCGAGGGGTCGGCCGCGAGCGGAGCGCCGGGCAGCGGCGTGAGCGACTTTGCAGGATTCGGCGAGGACGAAGACGCAGAGGGCGACGGAGAGACGAAGGATGAAATCGGGCTCAATAAGGAGCTGGTCACAGACGGCGCGGGAGACATCTGCACCCGTCAGCTCTCCAGCCTAGGCCAACTAGCAACCACCGTTTTATTAGCGGCAGTCGGCGACTCACCCTGAATGTCCCACTAATGTTTGCAATTCTAGTCGTGACGATGTTTGCGCGCCATGCGAGCGAGTAATCGTACGACACACGCGCTGCTGGATCCGGATCACCAGGAACTCAGACCCCAAACACGATGCCGAGGGGCTCTTGTTGGAGAAAGACAGATATACAGTGCGGAAGGCGAGACGGTAGACGATGTCACACTACTTGTGTCCGCGATCTGTCCGCGATCTGTTTGTAGGGTCCAACGAAAACACGAAAGGCGTGTGTGTGCGGTCGTCGCCACACCTGTTTGACGCCCCCGGACACTGCTTGCTGTCGACGAGATTGTCAAAGTCAAGACGTAAAAATACAACGAGGACGGGATGATCGTCTACTGCAGTGTGTCCCCCCCCCGTCTTACACGATTTTTTCTACACCTTTCCCGCTCTGTTGCTTGCCCTGCGTGTGGATTTCGGTATATCAGGTACAGTAAACCCTGAGTTTCTACACCACCCAGACGATCTTCCGGCCCCCATGGCTGGGATGCACGCGGTGCCTCCACTCGAAATAAATCACATGCATCATGCATGCCTCGAGTCGTCGAGTCGAGCGAGGGAAAGACGAGACATACAGATCCTCGGCCGCCTTGTTGGCTCTTGCCAAGTCAAAGGAGCTCTCCGAATCGACTCTCTCTCTTCGTCAAGCCGAGGATAGACACGACTGAGCGGAACATCATCGGTGGACCTGGCAAGTAGCGAGCAGGATGAGCACCCGTTCACAGATACAATGGGACCACGAGGTGGACGAGCCGTTCTTGCCTGTGCCCGGCTTCCCAACGCTCCGCCTTACGCCGTACAGAGACACCGACAGGGACGACATGGTGCGCCGCTCCCCAAGCCCATACCACCGTACATTCGCCTCGGCACTGGCCGAGTAATTGGCAGCTCTAGCTCATCATGACAGGTCGAATTGTGCAACGACCCAATCATTGGGCAGTACTCGTTCCGCCGCCCGTACCCGTCCGTCCAGCGTCATTGCTTCGTCTCACTGCTGGGGCTGACATAAAATAGGTACAGACTCGCGGACACGCAATGGGCGTATGACAACATTATCAATCTGAACCTCAAACCCGCTATTGCGCCTCTACGGGCGGTGTTAGACTCGCCCCCGGCGGATGGGACGTTGCCACCAGTGCTCCATTTCCCTCTCTGCGTGCTTCGGTACGCTCCTTCCACTCCGCCACCTTCAGCACCTTCACGTTCACCTTCACCACCTTCGCCTTCAGCACCTTCACGTTCACCTTCGACACCTTCGCCTGTGCTACCCGCAGCGGATCTCGGCGCCTTAGGCGTGAAACCCTACGCACTGATAGGCAACATCCACATCATCCCAAGCACACGCGAGACCCGGGCGGCCCAGAATTTCGACCTGCCGCGGGAGGAGCAGCTCTGGGAACTGACGTACGACCTCTCGCCAGCACTGCAGGGGCGCGGCATCGGGACGGCGATGTTGCAGGTCGTGATGAGCGAGTGGTGTGACTGGATGGGACTGCCAGTCAGCGCAGTGAGTTGAAGACTCGCCAAGTCATTCTTCCTGGATCATACACCGCGTGGGACCAACTCTGGTGCCGAGGGTGTTGAAAGATGAGGCTGACGAACGCGGCAGTATGTACAGCGAAACAACGCTGCTTCCTCAGGCATACTGCGGAAGACTGGCTTTGTGCTCGTGGAAGAGTTCCTCGAGGCCTGGCCGGAAGACAAGGGTGGCGGTGAGCGGCTGATGGGGAAATGGGTCCGGCAGCCCTTGCCTCGCCCATGATGGAAGACAGCTCTGTATCCAGTGAAGACGCAGTACGGGTTGCAGACACGCCGGGTTCTCGACATTCAAGGCAGATTCCCTCGCACTCCCAGTGAGCGCCCGTTGAGACATGCATGGCCATCTCTCGCCTGTATACGCGTGCCAACGATGCCAGAATCTCTGCTGGTGGCGAGGATAACATGGGTAGGGATGCGTTACATTGTAAGCAGGTGGCAGCCTGATGGATGTCGACTTTGCCGATGTGTTTACGCGGGATAACATACATGTCACGCGAGTGTGCCTCGACGAGTTGTACTAACGGCGGCCCTGACGTAGCAGAAAGCAGCATGGCACTGGAATTGCGGGTCACCTCAGGGAAGCACGCCCGTACCAGTGGATTAGTGGAATGAGAAGTGCTGGCGATTAGGCTCGCTGGGAAACAATTGGTTATAGTGTTGGCTGGCAGTCAGCAACGAATCGTTGCTGGATTCGCTTAGTCGGTTAAAGCGAAGGTCTCATACTTCGGGCATGAGTGTCGATGTGACATGCAATCCTTAGCCCCCGGTTCGATTCCGGGATCCGGCACATCTCTTTTTACTCGTGTCGAACGTGAGGATCATGCATCGACTTGCATCGACTTTTACGTTTCTCAGTTCCTTGTGCTACGCGTTCTGCATGTATTCTGTTTGTATGCGCATCTGCAGCGAGGCTCAGTCGCAAAGTATGGCCAGGAAGTGATGCTGGGTGCTGGTTAAACTGCAAGCAAATTGGCCGGGAGAATTTTCGAAGTGGAGGTTGTCCTCGTCCTCCGACTTTTGTCTCGTTCGCTTCATAGTTACGGCGATCAGCACGCTGACACGATGCCGCTCTTTGACAAGGTCGCCAAGCGGAGCCAGGGAGTCAAGGGGGGTTCGTCAAAGCAGAGCAAGAAGCATGCGCGGGCGGGCGGCGAGGCGAAAGCCGGGCCGAGCAGGGCATCCGACGGCGCTTCGGACGAGGTTGGGGCTGGGGATAGCGAAGACGACGACGCAAAGACGGATAGCGACGAGAGTGGGAGTGGGAGTGGAAGTGGAAGTGGGAGTGGGAGCGGTAGTGGGAGTGAGAGTGAGAGTGAGAGTGAGAGTGAGAGTGAGAGTGATGGGGAGATGGGACATCTTGAGAGCGAGGATGGTGAGTGTTTTGAATACGTCTGTCAGGCCAAGGAGGGATCAGGCCATTGAGCGATATTGACCAGCTGTAGACTCAGACGACGATTCGGATTCGGACGATGACGGCGACGACGACGAGACAGCGCAAGGTCAGTCGTCTCGTCTCGTCTCGTCTTTGTCCGATCGCACGTCGGCGTGTTTCTGACGCGGTGCAGCGGGAACGAAACGCAAGCGCTCGGGGTCCGCCTCTTCCTCTTCTTCCGCAGCGTCAGACGACCGTAAGCTTCCCCATCTGCGCTTCCCTGCGTCTCCCGGACTCACGCTGATGTATCCCCAGCAGCGCCCAAGACGGTCCAGCAGGCGCTCGAGGATCCGCTGTTCCCGTCCCCGTCGGTTCCTGGCGCGATCGAGTGCGTGCTGTGTCCCGGGAAGATAATGAAGAACGACCACATGGCGCAGTCCCATGTCGTCGCGAATGTGAGTGTGCTCGCGCTCGAGTTTCAATTTTCTCGCGCTCAAGCTTCAATGTGCTCGCGCTCAAGGCTCATTGTGCTCGCGCTCAAGCCACATTGTGATCGCTTGTGCCTGCGTTCATTCCTCGTTGCGCTCGCTGTGCGGATGTTGGGAACGCTGACAACCATGCCAGTCGCACAAACGCGCAAAGAAGCGGTACGGCACGTTCTTGAAAGACGACCCGGCCCGTGCCGAGCAGATTGGGGACGTACGGATCATCGTGCTGGCGATCAACGAGGCGGTGCAGAAGGAACGGAGTCCGGGGGTCTCCAGAGCCGACGTGTGTTCTTGTCTCTTGAGTTGTTTCTTGAGTTGTTTCTTGAGTTGTCTCTTGAGTTGTCTCTTGAGTTGTCTCTTGAGTTGTTTCTTGAGTTGTCTCTTGAGTTGTCTCTTGAGTTGTCTCTTGAGTTGTCTCTTGAGTTGGTGGGGTGGGAGAGAGAGAGAGAGAAGGGGCGACGGGGAAACTCTTGGAGCGACGCCAAGCTAAGTCTCTCGCTCTAGAAACGCGCAGCCAAGAAAGCTAGACGAGACGAACGCAGAGCCGCCCGACCGCCCCCACAGCGCCGACGCTTTCCCCGCCCCACAGCGCCGACACTTTCCCCGCCCCACTGCGCCACATACCGCCACCGCCGGCACAGTCAACTCCAGCGCCGGCACAGTCAACTCGAGTGTCAACACCAGTGCCAACACCAACGCCAAAGTCAACGCCAACGGCTGGGTGGAGAAGAAGTACCGCCAATCGCCCCGGGCCGCGCGCAAGGCCGCGCGGGCAGCGAAAGCCGCGGCCCTCGAGGCGCAGGGCATCGCCCGCCCGTGAACAGGACGCAGCGCGCGGCCGAGGAGCGCAAGGCCCCGTAGGAGCGGAAGAAGGCGGAGCGCAAGGCGCGTAAAGCGGCGAGGGTGGCGCTGCAGAAGCAGCAGAAGGTGGCGGCGAGAGCTCCGAGGGAGGCTCGTAAGGCCGCTCAGGCCGCATAGGCCGCTCAGGCGGAGGCGCAGATCTAGCCGGAGGCTCAGATCTAGGCAGGCGCGTGCAGGCTCAGATGTACGCAGGACGCAGACGCAACGGTGGCCAGCAGACGTAGCCGTAAGCAGGGGCGAGCGCACGCAGACATCAAGTGGGAGAGCGACGGGCGTTGGGCAGACAAGCAGAGTCGGTATCCTCACGCACACTACACGAGTGTCTCGGAGACCCGTCGTATCGCCGACGCATCCGTAAAAGCAACGCATTGCATGCATCTACTTTCCTCGCAGCTCGCCTGCCTTGCCGCCTTGCCTGCCTCACCTGCCTTGCCACCTGCATCGCCGCCTACAGCTCCACTTATACTCTGGCCCAATAGCCCAATCCGCCACTGCCGTACCGACGCCCTCGAGACGGCTAGCTATCCGACTCTGATCGGCAGCTAGTACCCGACGCTCTTGAGGTAGTCGCCAAGGCCCGTGACGACGACATTCGCGTCTCCGGCCTGAGCGGGCGCTTCGTACTGCACCGGCATCAGTGCCGTGACGTGCGGCGGAGGGCGCTCAGCGGAGAGGTCCGTGAGGCGCGAGACGTTACGTACCTCGCCGACCAGGATCGCCTGCTTGGTGGGGACGATGAACACGCCGCGGTCCTGGGGGATCAGCGTCGCTTGACGTCGACGAGGGTGCATGAGTCCCCCCTGTCCCTGACTCCAGGAGCAGCAGCAGCCCAACACTCGCCCAACACTCACCCCTTTACGCCCGATGGCCTCGTCGGGCTCGGCTTTGATAGTCATAAACTTGAAGCCGTTGAGGGTGATTCCATTGGCTGTTTGTGAGGACAGGGACGATGGCGAATGAGGGGGGGAGAGGAGACGGATCAGTATGCACTCGTTGGGTCTCGTAGGAGAGGGAGACTGGTATGGGGGACGAGACGTGAATGGCAGACGGGTAGGAGGCAAGAAGACAGGTTAATGCGAGACGGGTACGCATGGGACACAGGAAGCAGGCGGCATGGAAGCGTGAGACAGGAAGCAGGCGGCATGGACACAGCAACATGGACACAGCGAGCCAGTGAGACGGAAGGCACGTACCGCGCACTTCGTCGGGACTGGTGAACAGCGTCTTGACAATCACGTCCTGTTCCTTCTGCGCGAGCTGGCCGAGTCAGCGCGGGCGTCATGGCGGCTAGCGACGACACCGGTCGAGGCTGACCCCTCCTTCCAGGTTGCTCTCCACACCAGCTGCACCTCCAGCTACCGGAGACCACAACGGTAGACGACTCTGCCGCAGCTAGGAGACTCTGTACAGCTAGGAGACGACTCTGCACAGCCAGGAGACGACTCTGCACAGCAAGGGACGCCGCTGCCAATACAGAGGAACGCTGCCATTACAGAACAGACAGCGGTCCCAAAAGCTCTCCAGACTAGCCCTCTGCTGGACACCCCAAGCAGACCGCGCACGTACCTTGTACCCAGCCGAGATGGCCCACACGCCGCCGCTCTTCCCCAGGATAGCCGCGCGGGAGATCTTGCCTGTGCCCAAGAGCTGGTCGTCGACGTATGCTGTGGGGCAGATGTCGTGTAGTGCGTAGTGGTGGCGAGGTGGGGTAGGTGAGGTAGGTGAGGTAGGTGAGGTAGGTGAGGTAGGTGAGGTAGGTGAGGTAGGTAGGTGACAGAGGCGGGATCGTGACGGCGGTGACGGAGGTAGCGAAGTAGATGAGGAGGCGAGGGCAAGCATAACGACATGATCAGCTCGTACACCCCATCTCTCATACGTATGCAGTAGACGCTGACCCACCTTGCCAAGACATGTTGAGCTCGATATCCTACAGACCTGCAATTGCTTAGACCGGCAGCAGTGCTTATTCGTGTATTCCACTGCTCGAGCTGCGGCAGTACTAGGGGAAGTGACGCCGCAAGGGCATTTTGCTTCCGCTGCCCTCCGCCTCAGTATTGCCCAGCTCACGGATACCCAGTTTCGTGCCCTCTTATGCATGCAAGCACAAGACACTTATGCATGACACTCCGGCATACCATACCATGGCAGGCCATGGTGACGGGTTATAGCACCTGCTTCTCTGCGCGCTGCTGGCACGCTTTCTGGCGCACCGCCCTCCGTCACCCGCTTCCTCTAACACCACATCCGCTATGGCATCCGCCTCCTAACACCCCTCCTCTGGCATCCGCTTCCTCAGCTTCCTCCGCTCGCCCTTCTCTTCCCACAGGCGCGCTGGCAGCGACCTAACTCGAGTCTTCTAGTTGCCTACTCGTACACAGCTTTGAGGATAAAGTTGATGACAATCGCAGCTACACCCATCAGCCCAGCACATGCCCATCGGCATTGTACTCACACAGGAGCATGACACAGAGAACAGTCTGTACATGGTCAGAGTTTGCGAAACAAATAAAGAACAGACATACGGGTCCAAGACGGTCGTCGTATGGCGCACCGGTACGCAGGCGGATAGACCGCGCTCGGCGGTGGTACACCGTCAGAGCATACAGCATGACACCGACGGCTACGCGGATTAGCTTGAGCACTTTCCAATCTGACGGCGGTTGGAGCATGACACCTTCAGGTGCAGAACGTCCCTGTCGACGAGATGGGACGAGAGGGGAGACGTACCGATGATGGTGTACATTGCAGCGGAGATCTTGCCGACCTGGAGCCGTCAGCATCGGCTTCGGTTGGAATCATCGTGACGACGCAGAACGAGAGGCGGCAGCATAGGGCAGAGGGACTGTCGAGGAGGAAAAATACACACCTTGTCACCAAAGTTCAACAGACCCACAGCGAGACCGCCGAGGACGACGGAAAAGTGGAGCCATGAAAGGAATGTTCGCCTGTGGTCGGGAGCGAGTAAAATCGGCGAGTAGGTCGAATCGGATGAAACGCAAGTGGATCACAACGGATGGATGCGTAAGTGGGATGTTGGAGGAAACGGAAGGCAGGGCGCAGTTGTGAGAGGATCGTCGAGAACAAGAGCACCCATGTGTATCGGAGGAATTGAGAGCAATCAGTCAGCATAGCAGAATCGAGCGGCTGAGCCGTGGACGCACTCGTTGGCGAAGAAGACCTTGGGCTCCACCCGGATTGGCAGAGCGATACGCTATGGTGTGGATCCGCAGTGAAGGGAGAAGGAAGGAAGACAGAAGTAAGAAGGGGGATCGTCAGCTATCAGTCATGAGCCATGTTTGGTGGACCGACCTTTTGCGCCGTGCGCTGCAGGAGAGGCTGAGTGGACATTGCGATGGAAATTCAGTGCAACGCAAGAAGGTGGAACACGAGTCGAGGGCTGGAGCGGCAGTCACACGACGGCTGAATAGATCGGTGTCGAGCAGAGACGATGCGCTGGACGGGAAGCGAGACGCAAGCAGAGTGGCTGATGGGACAGTCTACGAGGATGGCGGTACAGCGAGTATGCAATGATGAGGGTGAACTACAGCAATGACCACGACGAGAAAAAATACCCCTACCAGCAATCACCACTCGCTGGATCCCAACTTGTCCACTGCGCACGTGCATGCCCATCGAGGGGGGTGATTATAATAAAATTATTCAACCCCCCCCCCCCCCGGGTCAGTGACCACCTCCACACGTGGTTTGAATGCTGCCAGCGAACGGGTGTAGCCGGGAGACGAGGACAGATCGGTCCTCGTTTGGGATTCAAAAGCAGCCACTCTTGACTTTTTGGGACACGAGGGCTCACACGCCTATACACACACTCGTTTTACTCGCACACTACAAAAGCTTCCTCCGGCCGTGTCACAACCTGCACGTCGTCGGCCACGAGACACTGATCCCAAAGCACGCCCGCAAGCGACGCCCCGCTCACAAAATACAAAATACCCCAAAAAGAAGCGCTCACGCATCGCCTCGTTACGAGACCAGGACACTAGAGAGCCGTCCTTGGGTGCCGTAGCGTCATTCATCTACATACCATCCCGACATCGTTTCTGCTCCAGTTGGGCTGCAGCGTCACGGCGCCGTCGCTATTGGACCGAGCGGGATCGAGGGATCGGAGAAGAGAGTGAGCGTTCTCGAGTACCAAGACGCTGTCATACCGTGGGTTCTCTTGTCCTTTCTGTCTGTCAGGCAATGACCGCCGTCCTTTGACCCCCCCCCCTCGCTCCCTGTCGGCTAAAACGTGTTTTGACTCGTCTCCTCGCCGGCCACACCCATCACACAGACAAGGTCCAAGCACACCTCCTCCTCCTCCTCCCCCTTGCCTCGTGTATCATACGTCGTGCCCCTCTGCACATCCTCTCTCTACCTCTTACTCCACCACCTCGTCAAAGATCCACGCTCGTCCATCCAGTATACGAGAGCGACCTTGGACGCAAGAACGGACTGTTGACTTTTTTGTTTTGTTTCAGGCATCAGATCAACACGGGCCACATTCCAACGCCATCTTGATGCGACCCTAGCAACGGCCACACCGCCTTCAACGCTCCACACCCCGCCCACTTGCTCCTCTCATTCCCTCCCAGCGACGTGCTGCGTAATCCACCGGGAAGCAGCGCAGCATGTCGGCGTCTCGACCGGTGCGCGCGCGATTCTCGGCGCTGCCGCCCCAGCCCTCACATTCCACCCTCACCTTTCTCGCCTCGTGGCGCGGTCAGCTCCTGATCTGCACCGTCGTCCTCGTCCTTGGCTTTGCCTACTTTATCGTCCGCGCGCCGATTGCGTCGGTACAGCGGCGGCGGCAGGAGGCGCTCAGCGCGATGCGCACGGCCGAGCTCGTTTCTGAAGAACGCAAGCAAGAGGACGAGCGCGGCCGAGAGAGGAAGCGCGACATCAAGAGGCGTAAAGGATCGCTGCTCAAGGCCACAAGTGGCAACGCCAGCGGTGCAGAGTCCTCCACTAGTGCGCTAGCAGGACCGAGTTCGCTCGAGTCGAGCCCCCCTCCGTGGAAGCTCGCAGATCTCAGTCCGAAGGTCGCCACCAAGATCCGGTACGCGCCCACCGCGTCTCCAGCCAAACCGTCTCAACGCCATCCGGCCAGCGATTCGCAGCTACCGCCCTCGTCAGCCGCACCCCGCTCCCCACCACCGCCTATTCACATCCCCCCAGTCCCAGCCGTGCATTCCACGCCATGGGACATACCCCTTCCCGAGTCGCCGTTGGCCGGACCATCGCGCCTGACCGACTCTGACGTGTCAGTGGACGGTGAGAGCGAGATGCAACACACAGACGAATCGACTTTGCTGGACAAGCCGAAACAAAGTGGCGGTTTCAGCATCATTCCAGAGGAAGGCTATCTCCCTGCGCCTCAGGCGCCACCCTCGAGCAGCAAGAAGAAGCGCAGAAAAGGCAAAGTTGGGACGGCCGCTGCCAAATCTGATGCCCCAGTCGATCCTATATCGCCCCCACAGCTATCTCCCCCGCCGCCACAGGCACCATCGACACCGTCGCGCGGACACTCGCGCAAGGCGTCGTTGGGCGGTCGACCGGCCAATATGGACCTGTCTGAGCTTCTCGACGAGCGCGATCGGACTATTGATATCCTGCGCGCGGAGATTGGCCAGGCGAAGGCGCAAGAGGGCAAGGCAAAGGAGGACACACTACGAGCCGCGGCTGCAGAAGAGCGCGCGAGGAGCGAGCTGGATCGTGCGCGGAAGATTGGGAACCGGAACGAGTCGGAAGGCCGGCGACGCGAAAGCGAGGTGAGCGATGCTTTCTCGTGTCCAGTGGCACTGCCCGGCCAGGTGCAGTCGAGCAGTCGAGCTATGGTGCTGACCAACGCAGCTACAAGCCCGATTGCAGCATCTTGGCGGCCTGCACAATGCTGTTCTGCAGCGCCTCGCCGTGCTCGAGAACATTCTCCGCGAGACGGGCCACCAAGCGCCCTCGCCGATGCTGCCTCACGGCCCGATATCGCCTATGCTGGGGCATTCGCCTGGCCCCCCGCTCTCGCCATTCGGTATGGGCTATGCGCCGTCGCCGCGAAACCTCACGCCTAGTGGCGGGGGGTTCGTGCCGTACCCGTCACCCGGCATGTTTCCCTCGCCGCTCCTGCACCCGAACTTCCCGCACCCGCCATCGCCGTTCCGTCGGCCGGAGATGCCGGGCCCAGGCGAAGACGTGGTGTCTCTAGCGGGACCGCTGACGCCCGGCCATGCGGGGCACTTCGACGTGGGGGCCGGCACGCTGCCGCTGCGTCCGCATCCCCGTGCTGCCTCGCCGATCGGTCTTGGGCTGCCGAACGGGAGCGCAGGGGCAAGTGGGAACGCGGGGCCAACGGCCGACGAGCTGAGGCGCATCAGTATCCAGACGATCGTGATGAAAGCCAAGCCGCAGGCAGTGCAGTCGGAGGGGAGCGCCGATTCGGATCCCGCAGCTGATTCAGCCGCCGATCTCGCCGACGACACGATTCGTTTCGCGAACGACGAGCTTCATGTCATCGGTATGGGGAATGGCGTTGGGAACGGTCATGATATTGGGAACGTTATTGCGAATGGGAATGGGAACGGTATTGAGATTGAGAATGGGAATGGGAATGGGAACGTCAGCCGCAACGGCAACGACCCGTCCTCCGCGACATCGTCACTACCCACCTCGCCATCGCCATCGGGGCACCGGCAGATGCTGCTCACGCCAGCCAATGCCGAGCTGTTCAATGCCCATGAGGGGTCAGCCGCAGGACTACGGGGGATCAGGGTCGTGTGCGACGAAGATGGGAGTAAGACGTATTACCGGGACGACGGGGGGAGCTCTGTCGGCAGTGGGAGCGGGGACGGCGAGCTGGAGGTCAAGGAGCGTGCCGCGGGGGAACATGAGGTCGAGGACCGTGCTGCGACAACGGGACGACATGCGATCGAGGAACGTCCTACGACAACGGGAGGACATGTCAGGGGACGAGCACCGAGATCTGCTATTGTGGACGCTGAACTGCGCCTGGGCGAAGCGCGCCTGGTCGCGCCAGACCGAGGGGTAGGAGCAGGCACGGACGGAGCGGCAAAAGAGGTGGAGGAGAAGGAGGTCGAAGTACAAGAGGCGGAGAAGGTCGAGGTAGCGGAGGTTGTCGAGGAGGTCGAGGTCGAGGATCCAGAGGATCCAGAGGATGGGGAAGCAGAGGTACCCATGTTCGCGTCGCTCGCACATACGCCAGAACAGGTGGCCGAGATGCGCCGACTGCGCGACCGACAGATCCGAGCGAGAGCGAGGAGCGCTGATCCGCGGACGACGAGGGTCTAGGCGGGGTCCGCGGGCCATCGGAGTCTAGGCGAGGATCCGCGGATAACCAAGGTCTAGGCGAGGGGATCCGCGGATAACCAAGGTCTAGGCGAGGATCAGCGGGCACGGAGGCGTCGGCGACGGCGCTGGTCCACCAACGACCGAGTACGCGACGACGGAAACTGCGACCCCACTGTCGCTAGACGGCGACGATAGCTGGGAATATCAGAGTCTAGGACGTCAGCGTGCGACACTGTGGATCCGTGGCACATAGCTGACCGAGACTGCCAACTGTCGACGGCCGACTGTCGACGGCCGACTGTCAGCTGCCGACGGCCGACTGTCGACTGCCGGGGCGAGCTGGCTGGCGAGGTAATGCGGCATGCGGCTCGTTGCTTGTGGCTTGTGGGGCTTGTGTGGTCGGTCAGTGGGCAAATGGCACGAGTCGTGGACAAGTGCCGCGGAGATGACCTCGGACACCTTGGACACCTTGGACACCTTGGACACCTTGGACCTATTGACTTTGGAGATCGGAGACGGAGACGAGAGACGGAGACGAGAGACAGAGACGAGAGACGGAGACGCGGCGAGACGGACGGACGGACAATGAGAGCAGAGGATGGACATTTGCTGCGTTGCTTGTGGACGCCACGACCGATACGGACTTTGCATGTGCGACAGCAGAGCAGATAGCGGAGAACAGATTGCAGATGGCAGATAACAGATTGCAGAAGCAGATAACGGATATCAAGCGGCGATCGCAGATAGCAGATAGCAGCGGCTTGTAGCAGACGGAAGACGGCAGACGCAGACACAGACACACGCAGACACGCATTGTGCGAAACGCATTGTTCAGACAGAGGTGGTATTGATAACAGGGTGTGCATGATGCATGGCGAACTCATTCCGTGTGTCTCAAGTTGACACTTTCGTGAGCTTTACCTGAGAACGGCTACAGGAACAACGACAAGGGAACGAGAAAACCAAAAAACCATCGCCTTGTCTGCTCTACCCTACTCCCACGCATCTCTTGGGCGCCGAAGCAGCATACTGTATGCACAAGTTTTGGAAATGTGAGAAAAACAGACTCTATTGTACGTGTTGAGCACGGTCGATGTGCCCGACCGCAAGCCACCGGAACTTTCTACAAGGCTTGGACGGATAGCAGGTCCGGCGACGGCGGCTGTGTCGCGCAAACCGGTGGACACACGGGTGGATCCGGGGGGCAGCGGTAAGTAAAGCTCGAACAAGTTCTATCCCCTGCACGTATTGCCCTCAGCTTTCTAGACGGCTTCGCGATGAAGTGGACTGGGGAAGTGGCGAACGCACGGGCGGAAGACTCTTTGCCACTGCTGCCTGGCAGCGGACTGGGACTCCCCTCGGCCACGCTGAGTGGCGAGTGCACGTCGGATAGACCTGCATCTACCTCGTACTGGAGGTCACTGCGGTCGTCGTGGCTGTCACTAGCATCCCTATCGTCCCCGCTGGCAATATTGTAGTAGTCGTTGTTGATGTGATCACGAGTGTCAGAGTCACTGCTGTCACTCTCGTCGACCTCGGTGTCGTCCAGAGTGAGCCGCCAGAGCGCTGGCCCGTCGCACCAGGACGAACGGCGGTCGGATGAACGCACCGGGGAAGGCGAACGTCTTCCTACCCAATCGCAGGTACTCGGTCCCTGTCCTCGAGCGCTGATGACCGGCGACGGCCAGGGTGCCATCAGTGCCTCGCCACGCCTCTTAGGCCGTGTTGCAGACTCGCGCCGGCTATCCAGACTCAGAGGGTCGCCATCGCTATGTTCCCAATCTTCCTCGGCCTCGGTGTCGACACTATCAATCCTCAGGATACCGGGGTCTTGGGTTTTGGCATCAGCATCCGTGGCTGGCCGTGGAAGGGGGAGCGGTGTCGTCCACGGAATGAGGGTGGGGGCACGAAGGCAGGACTGAGCGTTCAGGGTGTATGGAGCCTTGAGGGCCGAGAGGGCAGGGCTACCGGCACAGACGGGACTATTGGGCGGGACTCGGCAAAGCCGTGGGCGGAGGATATCCCGAGCGTCTCTGGACGAGTACGGCGATGCGACGAGGCTGAGGCTGAGGTTGAGGCTGAGTCGGTCCCAGATGTAGTGGTCGTGGTCGTGGTCGTGGTCGTGGTCGTGCTCGTACTCATCCTGGTGCAGGTGCAGGTGCAGGTGCTGCTGCTCTTGCTCGTGCTGTTGCTCTTGCACGTCCTGGTATATGCGTTGACATTCGAGCTCGGTGCCGGTGTGTAGATTGACCGTTCCCAATTCCGTCTCCCCGCGTACCCCTGTCGCCGAGGCTGGCCATACACCCGCGCACCTCGCGTCAGGTATCATACCGGATCGCCCTACGAGCACCTTGCGTCGTGAGCCCAGCCGTGCCCATCTCGCCATCAGGCAGCAATTGGAACTTACTTCTCCCATCCTGCCCGTGACTGTCTCTTCTTCCTCTTCTTCTTCTTCTTCTCCTTCTTCTCCTTCTTCTTGTTGTTCTTGTTGTTCTTGTTCTTGTGCTTCTTGTTCTTGTGCTTCTTGTTCTTTCCAAAGCTCCCTATTTGCCGCCTTCGTCAAGCATACGACAAAGACCCTTGCTACTATAACGTGTGCTGGAGCCAGCAGAGGGGAGAGACCGCGTCCTGGTCGAGACCCACAAGAGCCTCAAGGCCGTCGAAAGCGCGCAAGGACTGGTTGCAGGTAAATGTAGGTGGACCAGTCGGGAAACCAATAACCGGCCGGCGCGCTTCCTGATTCCCGTCAAGATGTAATGCATACTGCCCAAATGAGTTCCGTCGCGACAAGACACACATACAAGCTACAAAGCTACAAATCACGCCACGGCCCATGTCGCCTGCAAGCCGCCAGCCCGTCGTATTGGCGCCAGCCCCGTCATCCATCCAGCAACCCGCACTTCATCCTGCCACCCATCGCACAACAATCCCTCCCCCTCTCACTCTTCACCATACCCCTCCTTCCCACTATCCTCCCTACCCGCCGCAGACTATCTATCTAGGCCGCGATCGCCCTCGCATCCGCCCTCGGGTCGCCCCTGGTCGCACCCCTGCCTAGGCGCTTGGCGTGCCCTACTGCCGCTCCAAAGTCCTCCACCACCTGCCTAAGCACCAATATCTCCTCCTCCGGTCCCATGCCCACCCCCGCCGCGATTCCCAGCTCGTCCGCCGCGGCTCCCAGCCCAGATCCAGACGCGAGGTGCGTGCCCATCATGCTGGCCGAGAAAATACTAATATGCGTCGAGTAATCCTTCAGCAGCCTCCTCCAGTCTTCTATCCCCGCGATCAGGAATTTGAGATGCTCAATCGTGCGTGACGTCGTGGCTAGGTCTCGTGAGAGGATATTCGCCTTGGACAGGTCGCCGCCCTTGAAGAAATGCGCAACGGCTTGAGCGGGGGCTTTCCAGCCCGGCTCCCTGTCTTTCAGCTCGGCCAGGGAATTGCGGACCGAATCAAGTCGGTCGCGGATGGACCGGCCATTCGTCGAGCCGGCCGCCGCCAGGTCGCGTGCTCGCTCCACTCGGACCAGGAGCTTGTCCAGGTCTGACGATAGCTCCAGCATGATTGGGTGCAACTGGCGCGCCAGCTCGTCGGCTCGCGGACGACGAGCAGGCGGTAATGCCAACTTGCGAGATAGTCCCTCAAACTTAGCGATCAGCCTACCTATCATCCAGGCACTCCGTCTCGACCTACCTTCATCTGCAGCCAGCCAAACGTGTTGACTCCCACCGAGTTGATGTCCCGCAGCTCGTCCCCTAGGTCCCTAGCAACTTCGCCCAGCTACCCGAGTCAGCCCAACTCCCCAACTCGTTACCTACTCGCAACTCACCTCGGCCAGCTCTTGAGAAATGTAGTCCTTGTCCTCGAGATTTGACCCTGTCCGCACGGTACTCGCCAATTCCCAGATACTGATTCGATCCATTAGTCGTAGTTGTGCATCCGTTCGCCTCGACTCACTTGAGATAATCTAAACGCCCCAGCGTCTCGCCCTGACTAACCAGGGTGATGCTGTCAAAGATATCCCTCGCGCCTTTCGCCTCCTGCGTCAAGGTCCTCGCGACCAGCGCCAATTCTTCCTTCCTCTTCCCGCTCTGTGACGCCCACCAGGGCTTGGCCGTACGGGTGTATGTTCCGTTAACGAGGGTCGATAGAAGGGACAATTGGCAGCCTAGGCCAGTGATAGCACAGAGCGGGGTGGAGACAGCTCGGAGAGGGAGGAGGGAGAAGGCCTGGCCCATTGATACCTGAGTGTCGAGGGAAGGAGCCCATGAGAGCAGGCCAAACCGGGTAGGCAGGAGGGTGGATGCGAAACGACCGAGGAGGCGGAACACGAGTGCCGGGAGGTGGTTGATGGAGAGGTAGATGATGGTGCTTGCGAGAAGGGTGAGGAATGCATATGGCGCTAAAGGGGCCAGTAGGATGGAGAGGATCTTGGTGGTGATGTATAGAGATTGCGTCAAGATCGTCAGGGCGACCGATAGCCATGGAGGGATAGCCCAGGCATGAGAAGGTCGGGTTTTCGGGGCTTTTGGCGTGGGAGGAGCTCCAGATTTGGTCCGCCTAGGAGTCAGTCGCTTAGGCGACGGCGGCACGATACGAGGCGAGGAAGCGAAGGTCCGACGTGGCGTTGTCCGAGTGCGCGAGGTGCTCGCAGGTCGCTGTCGCGTTGGCGTAGCCCTACTGAGTCCCGAGCTGGCGGAGGCGGCATCACTCCCGGCTATTGATTCTTCGGCGGCTTTGTGCGGCTCATGCTCCTCTTCCCATTCGTCCCCGCTCGACTGGATGCGCTCGTGACGACCGCGGACTCGCTGGCGAGAGGACGGGGATAAAGTTTGAGGGAATCTGCCTGGAGCTGAGGACACATCTTCCTCGTCCAGCATCGACATGCTCCATGAGGTTATTAGAGGGTCTGGACCACCCGCGGGATCCGCAGCGTCGACGTGAAGAGGGATTTACGAGAGCATGTGTTGCTACAAGATACGAATTTCTGAGGTGCAGATGTAATGTTGAACTTTTAAGAGGATCGCCATGACGTTGGTCGACATTTGCAGTGGCTAGGTGGCAAAGGGGGATCGAATAAATTGCATGCCACATGTTCGTCGCGTCTGACGCGTCGACCAAAGACAAAGACAACGAAAGGGTCCTACACGGTACTCAACATCTCAGCCTAGAGCTTGACCGCGCAGGATGTCGCTGTACCCGAAAGCCAAGCCGCGCCGGCCTCCAACCATGACGAACCCCCTCGGCCCCTCTCGCCACATCAACGCCAACACCAACACCAATGCTTCCAGTGCTGGCGCAGGAGCCGGTGCCAGCCAGCTGACAGACGACCAGAGGCAGGAGATCAAAGAGGCGTTCGAGCTGTTCGATACCGACAAAGACGGGGCGATCGACTACCACGAAATGAAGGTCGCGATGCGGGCGCTGGGCTTCGACCTGAAGAAGAGCGAGGTGTTGAACCTCATGAGGGGGGTCGTGAGGGATGATACGGGGTTGGTCGAGTTTGATGGCTTCTTGCGGATAAGTGAGTGGTTTGCTTAGTACGACTGCGGACCGCCTGAAATATGCGCACGAGGTGCACGTTGTGTGAAAGCCAAGACGCTGGAGGGCTCCTGGGCGGAATGGGCATACGAAGCAGGCGCTGACGCTGCTTCTCTCGCTACCAAACACTCCGTCTCCCTAACCACCAACTGTACGCCAACTGTACGCCAACGTCGTCCACCTATCTCTGACTCTCGTACTCTCGTACTCTCGTGTCCTCGCCTTTGACATCTGTCCATTTGTCCATCGTGTCCATTTCGCCCTTTCGCCTCGCCCTCACCCGAATCACCTGTCCTATCGCCCGCCGGCTCCCCCCGCAGTGACCGACAAACTCCAATCCCGCGACCCCCTGACCGACCTCCGCCGCGCCTTTCATCTCTTCGACGACGATAACACCGGCACGATATCGCTCAAAAACCTCAAGAGGGTCGCACGGGAGCTCGGCGAGAATCTCGGCGAGGAAGAGCTGTGCGTTGGTTTTCCTGCCTGCCAGTTGGTCACGCTACCGTGTTGTCTGTGCTGACACCACGTCTTGCTTCTTTGATTCCCTTGTCTGACTTGTCCTGGACCTACCCTTCTCGCCGACGTTCATTCGTGTTTACGCCGTTGGATGCATGCTTCCGCTACGCTTCGGTCCACCACTCACAGACAAGCAATGATAGACGAGTTTGACCTGGACCAGGACGGCGAGATCAGTGAGGCCGAGTTTCTGGCCATCATGATGGACGGAGAGTGACGACAGCTGTTTGGGATCTTTGGACATTATGCGCGTGTACTTTAGGTGATGCATCGATGCCGAGGTAGTGTGCTAGGACGAGGTATGTGTGCTAGGACGCGGTAGTGTGTGCTAGGACGCGGTAGTGTGTGCTAGGACGAGGCACTGTGTGCTAGGTCGAGGTAGTGTGTGCTAGGGACTTTGCCTGAACCCGCAGCCGACGAGAGTCAAGCGATGACGGCGAGAACAGATACATGACGAGCACGAGAGAATTGCTGCTCCTCTGCTGCTGCCTCTTGAGAGATGCGCACCGGCTCGGACAAATGATGCTTCGGGAGGCTGCGGCGCCGACCGCCGCCGGAACAAGACATAATATACCGGGAACGCTGCTGCCTGCTGCTGCCTGCCTGCTGCCAGCTGCTGCCGCCACCCGCCATTTCGCTGCGCGTGCTTGGGCAATTTACGTTTCGTGCCTGGCCGCAGACGTGACGTCAAGGGGCGGTGTGGAAGCCTCGGCTGCTACGCCGCCACGCGTCCTGGGCGGGTGGCGACTCCTTGGCCTGCTTTGGGCGTTTTTTTGGGTTGTCATGGCTGTACAGCTGTACACTGCAGGTTGGGATGCTGCGACCGTGGTGGGTGGTAGGTATATGAGAGAAGGAGGCTGGGTTGGAGCGCTCGCCGTCTTTGTCTTTACGTCACTGTTTCCAGACGACAACTGTATTGTCACTGACCGGGCGTTGCGGCTGTTTATAACCTTGCGCCCATATTCCGTATTCCACAACAAACTATTCACTCGATTGATCTACTGCGTTCCCCATCAACCATTCTCGTTCGAGATATACTCTCTGCTACACCGACCAAGCCGTCCTGAATAGCACGTACACGTCGGCGACAATGGCCATCGGACCCATCCACTGCGGCACCTTCCTGCTTCTCGCAGCGACGGCGCTCCTCCTCGTAGCGACCATCAGCGCGCCAGTGATCAAGAGCATTGGGTTTTTGAACATCCATTCGGGGTCCGATACGACCTCGTTGGGGGTGTTTGGGTACTGCATCCGTCCTGACGTGAGTGGGATTCTCCTAAGCTCTGATTCTGTTCTCTGCCACACTCATTCGCACTCTCTCTACCTTCTGTCCCTTGTGCCGTCTGTCCGCTCGCCTTCCCTGTCCCAGTTCTCGACTTCTCCAACACATCCATTCCACTCTCTACACCGTCTGTAATCTGTCCACTTGCCTTGCCTGCCCGAGCCTCTGTCTTTTCGGATTTTCACGGCACCTCTCGCCGCTTGTCTAATGCAGCTGACGGTCCCAGTCTGGCACCGACCAGTGCACCGGCTCCCATGTGGGATACGACATCACCGCCGTGACTGGCACCATCACGAGCTCGACCTGGGTCAACTCGCACCTCGAGGGACTGACAAAGGCGCTCATCCTGCAGCCTATCGCGTGTGGTATGTCCTCTTGCCTCTCATGTGCCGCCATCTCTTGGCTTCTGGCTAGCTATGTTTCGTAGCTGTCCAGGTTACTCTGGTTGTCTTGTTTCCCCACCTATCTATGCTTTCTGGCCGCTTTGTTTCTGGCAATGCTAACCACCTCCAGGCCTCGCGTTCTTCGCCTTCATCGTCGCGCTCTTGTCGAGCAAGCTGGGCTTCCTCTTAGCGTCCTTCCTCGCCTTGCTCGCCTTTATCGTCTCGCTCGCCGCCATGGCCGTCGACTTTGCGCTCTTCACCATCGTGCGCAACCACATCAACGACAACTCCACCACCGCGACCGCGAGCTTCTCCACCGCCATCTGGCTCGTCCTCGCGGCCACTGTCGTGCTCTTCTTCTCCGTGTTCATCGTCTGTTTCTCGTGCGTCACCGGCAGGCGACACAGCAGGGACAACTACGGCTCCACCTCCCGCGGAGTGGCCGGCGGACAGGGGTACTATGGAAACGGGGGATACACGGGGGACGAGCCTGTGATGGCGCAGCCAGTGGGCAAGAGGCATTTCTGGAGCAGGAACAAGGCGGTGTACTAGGGCAGCGGCCCAAGTGAACGTGAGCGCACGAGATACACGCCGCACTATGTAGCTGTCATGTATGAATACTGCCAATCTACAGACTGCTACGTGATAGAGCACACTCAGGCAGACTTGTGTATGGTGGACTGCGCCTGCGTGCTGAAAAGCAACCTGCACCGCAAAATGCTAATGCGGCACAAGGGTGGCAACCTGAAACGTACGAAACTGAAACGCGCCACGTGGGGCCAAGGCGGGGATGAACGACGGCAAGTGCGCGGGGGGAAATCGAGCGGCCAACGAGGCTTGGGAGGGAATCAAACAAGCACAGCCTCGTCCTCCGACTGTCACTCGGCGGGGGCAGCGCGTTCCTCAAGCTGCGCAAGAGAACTTGCGGATCGTTGGTATTCGACATCCGCAGGCTGAGATAGACTGCCAGATCCGCTTGCGTTGGAATACTTGGGACGGCTGAGAGAAGGCTACTGATCCAGTGGTGGTCAGTTGGAACACAAAGGAGTACTCTCGATCGAGCGCCGGCATGCCGAGAGCGTACAGTGGTTGAACAGGCATTCAAGTCTGGGGTACACTGTGAGTCCTCTCCATGACTCTCTATGGGCGATCACTGCCCCACTGGTACTCTCTAACCCAGCAACAGGTCGCTTAGAGGCCTCGTACGTGCGAAAGCCCGGATCACCGGCCAACCACACGCCCTCCAAACATATCGCAGCCATTCGTGTCCTTTCTCGGTCGTTTACACCTTATCCACGCCATGTCGTCTCCGCCTGCTCAGAACAGACGTTCCTCTCACATGCAAGTCCAAGCGATGGACACTCCACTCCCGTCGTCGTCGCCCCCTTCCCCAGAGTTCCACAACCCTCCCCCTCACCCTCCTACCCAGGACCCGGTCATACACGCTCACGAACACCACGACCCTCGCTATCGCGAACGAGAATACAATCACACTCACGCTCACGCGCCTTCTGTCGTTCCCAACCAAGACCTTCCTGCCATGACTGACGAATACGGCCGCCCACCGCCCGAACAGTACACGCCGTCCGACCCCGTTCGGCGTCGTCGGGAACCCAGTTCGGAAGACCCGCTCCTGAGGCGACAGGATGTGGATGTCGAGGATCGGTACGAACCACCTGCCGTGCTGTACCACCAGCAGCGTCCACCGGCATCACCCCGCGAATGGTCAGACTACACCACCGACAAGCCCCCACTCGACGAACCAGACAGTCAGGGCAGATTCCTCCCTCCCTCCAGCCGTGACCTGAACTACGATGGCGGCCGTGCTAACAACCGTGACGGGAATGAACGCGAGGTGACCTACAGGCATAATCGTGGCGGAGACGGAGGCGGGGACGGGGAGATGGTGGTACGCGAGAAGAAACACCAAACCACCGAAGTCATAGCCACGACTCGCGCGCGACGATGGTGGCTACGCATAACCTGGCTATTGACGTGGTGGATCCCCAGCTTCCTCCTCCGTAAGCTCGGGGGCATGCAACGCGCCGACGTCCGCATGGCCTGGCGCGAGAAGCTCGCCATCGTCGAGATGATCACAACGATGTGTGGGATTGTCATCTTCTACATCATCGTCTTCGGGCGGTTGTTGTGTCCCGACTCGGCGAAGGCTTGGAACGAGACGGAACTGGCGGAACATGCAGGCGACGACGACTACTATGCCGCCATCGCGGGAAAGGTCTATGATGTGAGTCCTTCACAGCTGCTCGTAGACGCCCTGCTGGGTTATCTGCGGGGTCTTGGGTCGAGTGGGTGGTCAAGTCACTGCGATTCAATGGCCACTCACTGGTCGAGTCATGTACCGAAGCCCTGGGTGCTGCCATCGAGAGCTGACAGCTACAGTTCACAAACTTCTACAAAGGGCAGCATTCCGACATCCAAGCATACACCACATCCTCATCGGTCATGCTCGAGTTCGCCGGCCAGGACTTAACAGCCTACTTTCCGCCACCCATGACCATCGCCTGTCCCGGTCTCGTCACGGACGACCAGCTATCCCTCCAGCGAGCCAACTTTACTCCGCTCGTCGCGTATGCGGTGCACACTAGCGGCCCACTACAGACAATAAACGGCACCAAGCTCGACAGTATCAGCTGGTACGAGGATGATCTGCAGACTGCCCTCACGCAGTGGTACAAAGGCTCCTTCGTGTTTGACAAGGCTCAGGTGGCCTCTGGCGCCGACTCCGACTCAAAGTCAGCTCACCCTCCTCCTTGTCCTGAACGTTATTTATCCCAACTGACCCGTTGCAGGAGCTGGGCCATATACAAGAACAAAGTATACGACTTGTCCGACTACCTGTACACGGTGCAATTCTACTCGTCCTCGTCGGGCACCGACCTGCCCAACTACCAGTTCCTCAATTCCGATATGACCGCCCTGTTCCAGACCAACGCCGGGCAAGACATCACCAAGCAGATGAATGCGGTCCTCGCGAAACTCGACGCGGACGATGCGACCAACCAGCTCAAGTGCCTGGACAATGCCTTCTTTCTCGGCCAGACCGATTTCCGCAAGACGCCGCGGTGCACGGTGCAGAACTACCTCTTGCTGGCATTCTCCATCGTGCTCATCTCGACCATCGTCGCAAAGTGTCCGTATTGCCCGCTACCCGCTACCCCCTATCCCTCATCACCGGTATATGCTGACAGGAACAGTCTTGGCGGCCTTGCAGCTCGGGTCCAAGCGCCAGCCGGAACTGCTGGACAAATTCGTGCTCTGCCAAGTGCCGTGTTACACCGAAGGCGAAGAGTCGCTGCGCAAGACGATCGACTCGCTCGCCGCGCTCAGGTATGACGACAAGCGTAAACTCATCTTCATCATATGCGACGGCAACATCATCGGGTCCGGCAACAACCAGCCCACGCCGCGTATCGTGCTGGATATTCTGGGCGTGGATCCCAAGTTGGACCCGGAGCCGCTGCTGTTCAAGAGCATCGGGGAGGGCAGCAGGCAGCTGAATTACGCCAAGGTCTATTCGGGTCTGTACGAGTTTGAGGGACACGTCGTCCCGTGAGTCGTCCGCGCTCTTTGCGACACTACAAGTATCCAATCGGCCTCCCCGCGCTCGTCACTACTTTCAGGAATAGCTACAGAGAGGGAATGATTGAATACTGGATGGACCGCTTGACCAAAGCTGACACTACGCAGATACGTCGTGGTAGTCAAAGTCGGAAAACCCACCGAAACCTCACGACCAGGCAACAGGGGGAAACGAGACTCTCAAGTCTTGCTCATGCAGTATCTGAATCGCGTCCACTTTGACGCCCCAATGTCGCCACTCGAGCTGGAGATTTACCACCAGATGCGGAATGTTATTGGGATCGATCCGGCGTTTTATGAGTATATCTTCCAGGTTGATGCTGATACGGTGAGCGGCGTCTCTGCCCCCCTCCCCAACAACCTTCTTCCTCCCTCTCTCCCTTGCCCCCTCTGTCCTCTGTCCCTCTGTCCTCCGCCTCTTGCACCTCTCTTCCTGTCCTCTCTACCTCTGCTTCTCCTCCCCTCTCCTCTTCTCTTGCCTGTACATTCATTCCCTTGTGGAACTAGCGATCTTTCCACCCCTGGATAACATGGTACCGGGCTGACCGTGGATAGACTGTCACTCCCGATTCGCTTAATCGGATGATCTCGTGTACGGCAGACGATTCTCGAATTATCGGGATTTGCGGCGAAACCAAAGTCGCCAATGAGCGCGAGTCACTGACAACGATGATCCAAGTGAGATTATCCTCATCACCCACTCCTGCTGACCAGCGCAGGTATACGAATACTACATCTCACATCACCTGACAAAAGCCTTCGAGTCTCTGTTTGGGTCGGTGACCTGTCTTCCCGGGTGTTTCTCGGTATACCGGATCCGCACAGCCGACCGCGGCCGACCGGTCATCATCTCCTCGCTGGTGATTGACGAGTACGCGGAGCCCAACGTGGACACATTGCACAAGAAGAACCTCTTCTCTCTGGGCGAAGATCGGTACCTCACGACGCTGATGATGAAGCATTTCCCGACGTTCAAGATGAAGTTTACGCCGGACGCCGTAGCGCACACGATGGCACCAAGCAAGTGGAGTGTGCTGCTGAGTCAGAGGAGGCGGTGGATCAATTCGACGATTCACAATTTGGTGGAATTGCTGTTTCTCCCGGAGATGTGCGGCTTCTGTTTCTTCTCGATGCGGTTTATCGTGTTTCTCGATCTGCTAGGGACGATCGTGAGCAGCCCAGACTTCGCGTTCTTATATGAACAAGCTGACAAACACTGTGTAGATCTTGCCAGCTACATGTGTCTACGTAAGCCGACTCTGCCTAGGACAGGAAAACGTCCTAACACTTGCTAGCTCATCTACCTCATCGTCGTGGTGGCAAGCGGCAAGGCGGCGATCCCCGTGATTTCACTCGCCATGATCGGAGCGACCTACGGTCTACAAGCAATCATATTCATCCTGAAACGGGAATTTATGCTCATTGGATGGATGGTCGTGTACATCCTCGCGTGAGTTACGTGATTTGTTGTCCACATCCGCTCCCTGACGCTGGAACAGCATTCCCATCTACTCATTCTTCTTACCCGTCTACTCGTTCTGGTCCATGGATGATTTCAGTTGGGGTACTACACGGTCAGTAACACGCGTCCGTATCTCACTGTCGTGTCTGATGCCGCGTAGCAAAGTTGTCGGCGAAGGTAATCAGAAGACTGTGGTGTACGAAGACGACGAGCCGTTCCAAGACTCGATGATCCCGTACAAGTCATTCAAGGGTTGGTTGACCTTTCATTCGGGTTTCAAGTGGCGAAATTTGCTCACTTGATTGCAGAATACGAATCCAACGCATGGGAGACTACCTCGCTGCACTCTGAAAAGTCCCGGGCGACCTCGCAAGGATCGGCCGCACGGACGTTACGCAACGAGCGCCGTGGGCCGGGTTACCCCGCTCCGTCGATCCATTCATCTATCGCTAGTGACCTTCCGGCAGGCGCCGACTTTTACCGCGACTCGTCGCCTCTTGGACCGGGACACTCGTCTCGAAACCTGTGGCAGATGGGATACGGGCCGTCCATCCGCCCGTCGAATTCTAATGCCTACCTCGGGGGCGGTGGCGACTTGGCGCACAGTCGAGTCCAATCGATGGCGGGCATGTCCATGTGGGGCGACGGGTCGGTGTATGGTGGGCCGCCGCCATTTCTCCAGCCACAACATACCGGCCAATCGCAGTTCCTCCAGCTGCAACATACTGGTCCAGCGCCGTTTCCCCAGCATACTGGCGCATCGCCGTTCATGCCACCCATGCCGATGGGCGCATCGCCGTACCTCCAGCCGATGCATACGGGCTCCATGACCGGTATGGGCATGCCGATGAACCCGTTCAGCTCGGAGGTGTCGCTGCGGCCGCCGACGTTCTACCCGCCGTACCAGGGCCAGAATGTGATGGGCATGGGCCCCCCACGGGGGTCAGTCATGACCAATCTCGGTGGGCCAGCTAGCGTCGCAGGCGGTGGTGGCGTTGGAGGCGGTGGCGGTGATGGCATTGGCGGCGGTGCACAGCTGCGCGGATCGACGTATTCTGTGGCGACTAGTGCTGCGGCACCCGCTGGAGGAGCGAGTGCAATGGGCGACGGAGCGGGAGCTATGGTGCCGAACGAGAAGGCTGATCCAACGGACGAAGAGGTGCTGGGCGTGTTGAGGCGGTTCTTGGCCAGCCAGGATCTGATGGCTGTGTGAGTGTGCCGGCTCGTTCTTCGAGACAGAAGACTGTCTAGGATACTCGAGCATAAGACTGTCTAGGAGACTCGAGACATAAGACTGCCTAGAACTCCAAGTGATTTCCAGAGTAAAGCTGATATATAACAGGACAAAACGGCAGACCCGGCAGGCGCTGTTTGGACTGTTCCCTAATGCGGACCTAAAATCACGAACGGCTTGGGTCAATGAGCATATCGATAAGATTCTCAGCGAGCAATGAGCGGCTGTTGGCAGACGGCGGATAGGGTGGGGAGTATCGAGAGGAGACGGGGGTGGAGAGTATTGCACGGGAGACGGGGGTGGAGAGTATTGCACAGGAGACGGGAATGAGAGTGTTGGAGAGGAAATATGGCGAGACACCATCAACGAGGGGGTCATGTTGCTTAACGGGATGGCGTAGGCGACTTGTTACGACCCAAACCTAGACCTTCGGAAACGCGTTACCATCTCACGACGACCGACCACAAAAATCATCACTTAATGACAGTGTCCGGGGACGATTCCACTCCATTACCCCTCTGTCGCGCTGTACATGAGCACGGACCTTGCATGATGCATTGATGTTGACGATCATTCATTGATGTTGATGACAATCGCGGATCGCGCATGATGCAACCGCTTTGCTGACTCGGCTGCCTATGCAAGAAGCTGCCTTGGCGTCTCACATGCTGCCACGTGCTGTGAGCCGGCAAAGAATCCCCCGGGCGGCCAAATCCGTGGCCACCGGCGACGCGATGCAATGTGGCGGCTGGCTGTCTTATCGCGACACAACGCTCCCTTGTTCCCTCTGTTCTCATTGTTGTACAGATTGCAATCACCAGCTACCTGCCGACCCGCTCTCTCGCCTCGAGTCACAGACCTGATCTGCCGACCTGGCCAGTAACCTCGACCACACCTGCGCAGACTTAACTTCGCCTTGCGTTATCGTCGTAGCCAGCAACATGGGCTCTCAGACGTCGAAGCCTGCTTCCACTGGGACCTCTACGTCGGCCGCATCCTCGCGGCTGGACGAGAAACGCGGCCTTGAGGAGATCGCTGCCACGCGCACCGAGTCCCGGGGCGTCCAGGCTGTGGCTGCCCGCGATGCCGTCGAGGACGACACCGCTGGGTTCTCGCAGATTGGGCTGGACAACATCGACGAGTGGTCGGCTGGCATCGATGCCGTGAGTGGTGACTAGCCTTCTGCCTTCAGCTCCATCCAAGCCGCTTATCTATCTGGTGCCATCTCTGCCCGGCTCACCGGTGTATGGCGCGCTGACGTCCACAGAGCCCTACGCTCCAGCTCTCCCGGCTGGTGCTCAGCAACGCCCACCCTACCAAGAGCCTGGCGTCGCGCGCCGCGCTCATCAAGGACGCGAAAGTGTTCAACCTCCAGCTCAAGGGCGTGGACGGCAAGGGCACGTACCCCGGTCCGAGGGTGAACCAGGCCTCGAGTGGCCGGTGCTGGCTGTTTGCTACCAGTGGGTCCAGGGCGGTCCTGTTCCCTCGTCCCTCGGAGCATCTACGAGGGCTCCCCGGCGAGTAGCCTCTGCGATCTGGGGCTCGTTCCCGTGGCGCTCTTACTCCTGCGTGAGGAGAGTGCAAGAGTGCACTGGTTCAATTTCCTCTGTCTACGCGTTTCGTGATGCTTCCTCTGTCTACGCGTTTCGTGGTGCTCCTCTGTCTACGTGTTCGTGATGCTCCTCTGTCTACGCGTTTGTGGTGCTCCCGCTGACTCGCCAGCCAACGTCCTGCGGTACAACGTCATCGAGGCGCTCAAGCTCGGCGACTTTCAGCTGTCGCAGAGCTACCTGTTCTTCTACGACAAGCTCGAAAAGGCAAATTACTACCTCGAGTGCGTTTGCCGCAGACTCTTGTACCCATGAACCCTCCGCTCCCATGAATCCTCCCCCGCTCCCATGGACCCTCCTCCGCTTTCATGAATCCTCCTCCGCTTCCATGAATCCTTCTCCGCTCCCATGAATCCTCCTCTGCTCTCCCACCGCCGTAGCGCATCTAACAACGGTCAGGAACGTCCTCGAGCTCGCTGCCGAGCCGCTCAGCGGGCGCGTCATGTCGTTCCTCAACTCGGACCCTGTCAGCGACGGCGGCCAGTGGGACATGGCAGTCAACATCGTTGGTCAGTTGACTCATTTGCCTTGACTCACTCGCCTTGACTCACTGCTGGACTCACTCTGCGCGTGACAGTGCCATCTGAGTAGCAGAAAGGCACTCGGCCAAGGTGACGCTAACGCCCAACAGAGAAGTACGGCATCATTCCCCAGATGCTGTACCCCGAGTCGTTTTCGTCGTCCGCGTCGTCCGGCCTCGACACTCTCCTGACATCCAAGTTGCGGGAATACGCGCTGACACTCCGCTCCGCGGCCGCCACGAACACCCACACCCTTGCGTCGGTCCGCAAACTCAAGGCGGAGATGATGACCGAAGTGTACTCGACGCTGGCCATCGCCCTTGGCTCGCCGCCCAAGCCAGACGACAAGCTCGTGTGGGAGTACTACGACATGGACGGCAAGTTCCACGCGTGGACGGGCTCGCCGCGCGACTTTTACGCTCAGTACGGGAAACGCAAGAGCATGGATCCCAAGGACAGTTTCAGTCTGATCAACGACCCGCGCAACGCGTACGAAACGCTCTACACCGTCGAGAGACTCGGCAACGTCTGGGGAGGACGGGCCGTCAACTGTCCGTTTCTGCGGCCTAACATGTGTGCTCCAGCTGACGATGGGTTGTTTTGTTTGGATAGACGTCAACGCGCCGGTCACGGCGCTCGAAGACGCCGTCATGGCGTGCATCAAGGCGAACACTCCGGTGTTCTTCGGATGCGACGTCGGCAAGTCGTCGACTACGCCCGAGGGCGTCATGGACTGCGATCTGTACGACCTCAAGCTGGCCTACGGGTATACCCTTGGGATGAACAAGGCCCAGCGGCTCGAGATGGGCGACAGCTCGGTCAGTCCCGTCTCGTCATGCCTGTATGCGATTCTCGCAGGCGTCACGTCGACGCACGCCGACAAGGCTGACCCTCTCAGATGACCCATGCCATGGTGATCACCGCTGTGCACATTGACGACCAGGGCCGACCGGTCAGGTACAAGGTGGAGAATTCGTGGTCAAACTCGGCGGGCGAGAAAGGGTGGTTCATGATGACTGCTGCGTGGTTCCAGGAATACGTCTACCAGGTGGGTCAAGCCGCCATCCACTGTGGTTCATATCACCAAATCCTCCCTCCACATGAGCAAATTACCCTCTCCGTCATCGGAGAGTCGAGCTGCAGGCGAGAGTCGAGCTCACCGCGCGCAGGTCGTCGTCCCGCGCAGCGTGGCGGACAAGAAGTGGTCGGCCGTCTTTGACAGTGGCGACGCCGTCGCTCTCAAGCCGTGGGACCCTATGGTATGTGCCACGCGGGTTACGCTGGGCTCTGAGGGGTTCCGCCACGATAGCTGATGATGCTAGGGAACCCTTGCGTGATGGTCTCCCTGGCGCTGCCTGTCCGGCATCGTCGGGCGTGGCGTTGGGCGTCGTGTTGGGCGTTGGGGGTCGGCGATCGTGGAAAGGTTGTAGTGTCTCGGTGTTTACAAGTCGGTGTTTACAAGTCTGTTTACAAGTTGTACCGTTTGGAGCTGTGACGCTTTTCGTAGGGAAAGAAACTTTTGCTCTGTGACCTTGCCATCGTTCAATGTGGTTGTCTTGCGTGGATGTATGCCGCGTGCTTCCCTAGTCGGCGCGAGTTTAAGGTATCAAGCACTATACGGCAGCCGTTGCAAGCGTTGCCCTCGTAGCAATCGTTACAATATCTGCAGTAGCAATCGTTATCGTTACCGTAGCAATGGTTGCAGCTGCAGCAGCATTCGTGGCAGTCGTGGCAGTCGTGGCAGTCGTGGCAGTCGTGGCACCTGGCAGCCTTGGCACTCTGCAACCGTGGCAAGCAACCGTGGCGACGCCATCAGCAATCGTACGTCGTAGCATATCGTATCATGCCATGCCAACATGCAACTACAAAATGCGTGTGTCGTGTCTGTGTGATGCGTGCGTGAATGTGTGAAAGAAACGGGGCAAGGGAAACGATGCAATGGTGGCGGAACGTATTAGTGGTGGGATGGTGTACAACTGACTACTATAATGATGATATTATGAGGCAAGGGAGAAAGAAACAAAAGAAACACCAAAGCAGTCTCCGGGGGCATTGGGCGTGTTTGTCAAGGCAAGAATCATCGTCGTGTCTGTCAAAGTGTTGTTGCCGCGGCTGTCGGCGTGTCAGCGTGTCTGGAGCCGTGTCTGTCAAAGTGTGTCGCCGCGTGTGCGTGTGTCGGCTGTCTGCCGTGTGCGTGTTGTGTCGCCGTCGCTGAGTCGCCGTGTCTCTCGCCGTGCCCCGCTACCGGCGTGTTGTTCACTGCCGCTCTCGTACAAGACCCAACCAGATCGAGCACAGCCTGCAGCGCGACAAGCCATACAGCGCGCCGCCTTGAGTTGAGATTGACTCTCCCCTCCCTCCGTCTACCCTCCTCTCGTCTCGTCGACTCGCCCGGTCCACTCCCCGCATACCGATCATTGCATCGTCTCGAACGGGGTGAATCGGCTCAGGCTGCGTAACAGCCTCGTACTCTTCCTCCTCCTTGGCGTTCCCGGGAGGGACACGGTACTGCCCCCACCACTGCCAGCACCAGTGCCAGCACCAGTACCAGCACCAGCACCATTGCCGATACTCGTCCTCGCGCTCGGCCCGGGGCTGGCCTCCGGACTGCCGTCTCGCCCCATCCCATGCTCGAGAGTGGCCGAGTCCCCTGACCCGTCGCCCTCGACGTCGTCGTCGTCCGACCCGCGGCTCTCGAACACCGGCCGCTCTTCGCTGCTCCTCGCTGGCGAGCCTGTCGACGCTGAGAGATCCTCCATGCTAACCAGGGAAGCACGCGTCATGCCTATCGGCACCGACCGGATGAAACTCATACTGCGCCGCAACGTTGCCCACGCACTCTTGTTGGTGTCCTCGGTCCGGTCGGCTTGGTTCGTGAGTCCCTGTCCGAGGACGTAGACAGGCGACGCCGACGCCGCAGCCGCCGCCGCTGCGGGAAAGTACCCCGCGCCAGCAGCTGCTCCCGCCGCCGAGTTCTTGCCGGGCGTCGAGGACTGTGTCTGGTCCGACACGGATTTCAACAGCCGGGGAGGCAGAGGCGGCATCTCGTTCCCCGGCGTCACGGCAGGCGAGACAGGCATGGATTTCGACCGATCGTGCACCCGCGGCCGCAAGTCCGGGTCGTACATCGTCGTCGAGGCCGTCTTGCGGCGACTCAGAGTCAACATGCCCGCCCACGACGACGACACAGAAATCTCCGAGTCCTGGTCAGACGCTCGCCGCAGGTTCGGGATGGATCGCCGCGACCTCGGTTGCCGCTGCGGCTGGTGCAGCGGACTTGGGAGCGGTGACTCGCTCGCCACGCTTGTCGATCCTCCGTATTCGCGTCCGACTAGCGTCCCGAAATCAGACATGGCCGTCTCATCCGCACTTTGTCGCGCCTCGACTTCGGTGGCGCTCTCGCTGCCCAGCTCTCGACGCCGCGCCACACGACGCTTCCCATGTGCCGATCGCGTATGACGCATCGGAACGATCGAGCCCCGAATCTCCCCAGTAAAGGCGATATCAAAGCTCTGTGAGCCGGTACGGCCATCAAGGAAACTACGCCGGCGGCGCACTGTCGTCGAGTCGCGCAAAGACAGGCGATCTCGCGAATCTGCAATGGGGTGATCGGGGATGAACAATGGGCGTTGTAGTTGAGCCTTGCTCCTCGCTGTCGCACAAGACTCGGAGTACACATCCATCAACGCCCGATCCACCACCAGGCGCTGCGCAGTCGAAGCTCGGCGGAGCAGCACCGTGTTTGACGGCTGATTAGGTCGACGCTCAGGTGTACCAAACGACATACTAGTCGGCGAAGACAATGGCGACATGGTGAAATCCCGATTGGTGGCGAGGTCCTGGTTGGACGGATTCCGGCTATTGGCAAGATCCCGTCTGTAGGCAAGATCTCGGTTGGAGAAATCCCGCGAGTTCTCAGACGACAATTGATACGACAGGTCCAAAGGCGCCGCAGCAAGCGTATGCCGCTTATTCGGCGGCGATCCAGGCATGGGCGGGATAAAGTCCAAGCCTAGCCCGGGCTGCCCACCGACCATGGATACCCTGCGCGAGCGCGCTGCAAACGGCGACACCGAGGCCGGCAGCTCAAACGGCGGCACCGTCGACTCGTCTCGGGCTTCACAGAGCGCCGCCGCCCACACCTCCTTTTCGGCTTCGCACGAAGCGGCGAGATCGAAGTTGTGCTCCCTCAGCGTGAGGCGTACAGAGTGAGGTAAGAAGCCTGGAGATGAGTGTCAGCGAATCCAGGCTCGAGTAAGATGAGGTTGGGTGGGGTAAGGGGACGCTGGGGTAAGAGGGCGTCGGGGTAAACGGACGTTGGGGTAAGAGGACGTTGGGCAAGGCCAGGTTTGAGTAAGAGCAGATGGACAAAGAGAGTGGACTAGCAGGACATTCAACAAAAAAACCCACCTTCAGTGATATCGATGAGCTCAAACACCTCGAGGGGAAGGTAATGTTTCGCCTCGTACGTCTTGCCCTTTTTGACCTTTGCCAAGATCAAGTACCCGCGATACAAGAACGCCGCGAGGTATTTGACCTTGACTGGCGCCATGAGCGGTGCGATCGTCGGATGGTGGTGCAGGACGTCGAGGGCGCCGATGAGCCGACAGGTTCCTAGACTGCGCAGGAACGCCGGCGACAAGACTGGATGGGGCTCGAGCCGCTCGATCACGGTTGCCGACTTTATCTCGGCTTCCTTGATCCGCCTCGCTTCGTCCGCGTCCTCTGCTGCTCCCCGCATCGCGCCGAGCGCACGCTCGACATCCACACCCACATCGTACTCGTCGCCGCCGAGGTCAAACGTAGGTCGTTCACCGGCAGGACTGGGCGACGGCGCCGAGTTGAACAGCTGCGCGAGCAGCAAGGGGTATCGGCAGATACGCTGTACGGGCGTGATGAGGAAGTCGCGAAAGTGCAGTCGAGAGCGATTGGCCGATGTCGTTTCCGCCTCGTCGTCGGCGAGAAGCGACTGCAGCGTAGCGTGCGCCTGCTTGGACGTGATGTACTGGCATCGTCGTTCAAAGTCGTTGTAATCCGATCGCATAGAGATATGCCGGACCAGCGTGGCAGCAGCGATCGACCCAGCACAAAACTCCTTGTACGCACCGAATCCAGCAATCTACATCGTGAGCTGACAGATATCGGTGATTAAGCAGTTAGCTCACCTCGTCGACGAACAGCTCTGACAGCTTTCTGGCCGCTCGTTCTATCCTCACCGAGTCTTCAGTCCGCGGCTCGTACCCTATATCTTCCTCTTTCAGCACCGCCACCATCCTCTGCGCGAGCCCGATGTGGAACTCGAGCAGGTCACCGGCGTTGCGTGATACATGGCTCGCGGTCCGTTGGCTGAGCGACGGCAGCGCGTACAGCTGTGGGAGGTACACATGCACCAGCGCTTTGAGGTCCTCGACATATGCGACCTCAGTCTCGACAAGCTCGAGAAGTACCATCTTGCGCTTCTCGAGCAGTCGTCGGCGTTGGCCTTGATGCGCTTCCCATTCAAGCGAGCGCTGCAGGCGCAGGGCAGTCAGCGCCGCGTCTCGGTCGTCGGCGCCCTCCTTGCCAGACTTGGCCGAACGAGACAGGGAGGTGGTAGCGGACGAGAGGGGGTGCTCCTTGCTCGATGGCGAAGTTGAAAAAGTACTCTGCCGATAGCGACGTGTCGGTACCTGTGAGCGAGGCGGACAAGACCGACTGCCCGTCGGTGGTGGGTGGGGCATTGGGCAAGACGATGACCTGGGCATTTGAGTCGGTGTTCTTGACCTCGAGCAGGTGTTTAGCTTCAGCTGGATCAAGAGACAGGGAACTGCGGCGCGGCGGCGGATCATGAGGCATGGTCATGTCGTCTGCGGTGACGACCTCGACCGGTGAGTCACGCTGATTATCGGATAACTGCGCCAGGCCGAACAACACCCGCCCATCGTGTATGTGAGGAGACGGTATCAGACTTGAGCGGCGCGCGGAGATGGTGGGTGACGCCAGGGGGCGTATGGTTGCAACCGTCGAGACCGACTCGAGGGTGTAATCCGAGTCGCCCGAGTGCTCATACGCAAAGGGCACGGCCGGAGGGGGCTCGAGTCGGCGAGCCTCCTCGCGCGCCATACCGGGCCATTGTGTGCTGGGGTCGTTTCCAAACTCTGGCTCGACGAGGGTAGCCGATAGAGAGGCGCGCCGACGACGAAGGACCTTGAGCGAGCGTGTCGGCGTCGCAGCCATGCGCGTCACCTTGAAGCTGCTCCGGCGGGAGGTGGGTTCCGGCGAGAGGTGCGAAAGGGTCATGGCGCGGCGTCGAGTCCCGGCTTCCTTTGGCCTCTCTAGCCCAAGTCCATCGGTAGCAGTAGCCGAAGACTCGCTGGAGCCGAACTCTGCCACATCGCCGCGCTCCTCCGCCTGCCTACGAGGCAAGACGGGTGATAGCTGAAACGCTGGACGCAGCGGAAAGGTAAAGTTGCGGCCTTTGCCCTTGGCGCCGATGACGGTGTCCGGGTAAGCGGAGAAGAGGGGCTCGTCCGGGGTACCCGCAGGGATGTTGATGGGCGTTGGTCTGCGTCGCTCGGACAGTGTGGACGTGGTCGATCCGGGCGACCCGAAGGCCGAGCTTGCGGCGGGGAAGTAGGACCCAGCCCCCTGGTGGAAGGACGAAATGGACGAGCGACGGCTATCGCCATCTGGCGTGGAGGGGGCAAAGTGCTGTGCGAGGGGATGCCGAGACGGACCTGCTTCTGCGGGAGCCGGCGGGGGCGCGGCTGAAACGAGCGACAGCAGAGGCGGCGAGTCTCGCAGGGCTGGCGTTGCCGCTGCGGAGCCGGGAATGGTCTCGAGGTTCGGGATGGCGATGGACGAGTTCGCCAGCGGCTGCGACAGGGAGAGCAAGGTGCCGTCCATCGTGGCGTGATCTATCGAGGCATCGGGGCGGGGCCGGTGCGAGCTGTGAAGCAATAGCAATGTAGGCGGCATGGTCGAGAGCAATACAAGGTGCGGGAGACAGCGGCATGTGGTTCGGATAGTGTTGGAGGCGGGACAAAGGAATGGGAGAAGAAAGGATTGGGTGGGGGTCGGGGACGGGAGCAGGACGAGTGGTCAGCCGAGGATTCCGTTGTACCTGGTGGGGGGACTCACCTCGCTGTCGACTAGGACGACCGGTATCGCTGTAGAGTGTGGAGAGAGTAGAGAGCGTAGAGAGCGGAAGCGTTGGAGGGAGGGATGGGGGGTGGCAGTGTGGCAACAAGTGCAGGTGTTGATCTTTGGGCGGTGTTTTGACGTCAGCTGATGGGATGTGGGTGATTAGGGTTATAATTCACCTAGCGCGGTTTGCTGTCTCGCAACAACTGGCCGCGGACTATTCTCTGCGGACAGGGTGCTGCCGCGCAGTGACGAGAGGTGTGTGTATGCAGACGACGCTCGAGACGAGGAATGTACCCGCTATGTACTGGCTAGACGGGTGGGCGAGGTAATTGGAGGGTGAATGTTTGTCTCGAGACGTGTGGCTGTCGCGGTCTAAGTCAGAGTATGCGGCATGGCAGTCGAGACGGGACGCGAGACAACGAGATGGATGTGCAGCGCTGCAAGGTGCAGGATGCACGGGTGAGACGATGTGCTGTCAAGAGGACGTGGAGGGTGGATGGATGGGTGTTGTCGCTGCCCGCGAAGAATCCTATTCTGAGCGTACCTTGTGTTCCGTGCGGCTGTCAGGTACCCGCCTCGCGAGTGCTGACGACGAGGTGTCGGCGCACCGCTTCAGCTGACCGTCCTGGTGTCGTCGGCTGGTGGCAACCTGGCGGCCAGAGGTCGGCGGACGTGGGATGCAAGTTGAGGATGGATACAAGATACAGGATAGGATACAGGATAGATACAGGCTGCTGGATGGTGCGATGGCCGAATTGCTCGACTGGGGAAATACGAAAAACTGTCGACCCGGGGCAGCGGCAGCGGCGGGCGATTTCCTCTGCCGTACTAGCGGGTGGCGTCGTGGCCCTCGTCGGCTCTTGTCGTGGTTGCAGCGTGCTGAGGTCGGTGCGACACGGCGCAGCCTCGTCGACGGATAGGCAGACAGAGCAAAGGTTTTAATGGTTTCAAGTCATAGAGCTACAGCGACGAGAAAGTGATGATGGAGAGGTCGAGGATGGCGCCGGGCAAGACAGCGGGATGTCCGACGTTGCCCTTGTCCTGAGAACACACGCGGTGATCTCCTGCTTTGACGTGACCGTGACTCGACCTGACGGCGGCAGGGCACGCAGCCAAGCCAGCAGGCAGACCGACGGGGGGCCAGCAGGGGCCAAACAGGGACCGACGAATGGTACCGACCACCAACGCCAGCCGCTGACGACGTTCGCCAGGCTATGCTATTCCCGTCAAGTCGGCATTTTCTCCGTCCACTGTTCCGACCAGACACACCTCGTCAGGGCCCACGAGCCACTTTGCCGAGAATGTCAAGCGCAGGACACAGCGGGTAGGTTTATAGTCTTTTCCTTGGCCGCTTCCCCACGAGCACCTGGTCTAAGCGGGCACCCTGCACCCAAGAGCTCCGGATATCTCGCAGTGTGGTGCCAAGACTGCCGCCTTGCATGCTGCATACATACGGCATACTGCATACTGCATACTGCTCCCTCCCTCTTCTCTCTTCCGCTCCTCGCACCTTCCTGCCTCACCGCTTCCTCTCTTGCCTCCACCGATCCCGCTGTTTTGCATATGACCATAATTCTACATCTGACTGTAAATCTACGTCCTCTAAATCTACAGCAACGTTCTCAACGTGCGGCGTGACGCCTACGTGTTCTCGTCCTCGTCTCCCCTTGTCCTATCTTCGTCTCCCCCTTGCTGCCCTGCCCACCCACTTCCCCGGTCAATTACCTCAAGACGTCATGAGAACACGGAGAATAAATCGCACAAGCCGTACCTTGTCCTTGTTCTCCTTTAAACATCCGGTCCCCCTCCACCCACGTCTTACCTCTGCTCCATCGCCGCGGATGGCGACATGGCGGTCGGTGTGGTCCCGGGTTCCTAGACTTTGGGTTTCTGCTTGACCTTGTTTTGCCGCTTAGCATTTTTTCTTGGATGCTTGCACCGCACCGCACCGCCCGATCGTACCGCGTGGTTCTTGCCCTCTCCTTCTTCTGTCCGTCTCCTCCCTCTCTTCCTCCCTCCCCTTCCATCTGGTCTTGCCCGTGTCATCCTCTCTCCCGTGCCTCCCCACCCCTCCATTATCCACTGTCCGTCCGCCTTTCCTGTCCATCCGCTGTCTGACTCTTTGTGCTTTGCCGCTACCTCCTCCTTCCGCCCACTACCTACTATTTCCTCACACCGACGTGCGACAGCGACCACGACACCCACTGCGCTCTCGTCCCACTTTTTCGGAGAGATCTCATCGGGGAACCCGTCGGGGAGCCCATGACCCGCCGTCCCGTGCTTGCGTGTTCCTCTGTTCGAGTGCAACTACCGACGAGGCAAGGCACGTGCATCGTGGGTCGTGCGTCGTGTAGCGTGTCGTCGAATATCATGCATGTATCGTGTCGTCCGTCTCGTGTAGCGAGCTGGATCGTGCATTGGATACTATGTAACGTAGTATCGTCCACGTTGTGTGCCTACACGACTTGTGTCGGGACTGCTGAATGTCATGTATCGAACATGGTGGTCGCTGCAAGCGTCAACGACGACGCCCAGACACTGACAATTGCATGCCATACGTATGTCGCTGCGGTGCATGCCATATGTATGTCGATGCGGTGCATGCCATGCTGATGTATATGCCAATGCGATGCAGGAACCTGAAACACCTACAACATCCAGCTATCCAGCTACCCACCCATGTCGCTGGAGCTGGTGGCTACTTTTGACACTGCCTGGAAGCCGCCAGACACCCCAGGTGCCATCCAGATGCCGGATGCCAGCCTGCTGGCCCATGTATCATGCAGCTCGCCGACCCAGGCGCCACACACACAGACCGCAGCTAGCTTGTATCCTCCCTCCAGACCGTCTCGGCACACTGGATTCCACTGCCGATCAAAAATGCCCAACTGCCCCACCAGGTGCTCAGTGCAGACTCGTACTCTGTCCCCGAGGACGACGAGTACCCCAGTGCACCGCACAGCGTGAATCCCACAGCGCCGACGAGGTTCCAGAACCCGACTGCAGGGCATCAGCATGTCGTCGGATTCTCGGCATCGTCTACTCGATGGATGTGCGCTGTTGGACGATGGTGACGGAGACGGTGTCGGTGATGGTGATGGTGATGGTGATGGTGATGGTGATGGTGATGGTGATGGTGATGGTGATGGTGATGGTGATGGTGATGGTGATGGTGATGGTGATGGTGATGGATGAAGTATGTTGTCAAAGGATGAAGAATGAAGAACGAGAACGAGAAAGAACAAGAACAAGAACGCACTGTGCCATCCTATGTCGGTAAGGGCAGGGATGTACCACTTCTTCTGCACTTCCACCATGAGGATCAGAGACGAGATTATAAAGCCCGAACCACCGATGACTGCCGAGTCAGCTCTGATTTCTGACCATCCAGTCTCATCGTTCTCGCCCCATGGCGCGACAGAAACATTCCGGTACTCGTGCGCCGGGTCTCGATCACACATCTCTGCACGCAGTGCCCTGGCCGGCAAATCCCCTCGGTACTCACCCTGCGGAGTCCAGAAGAACACATCGATGATCGCCTTGTTCCCGTCCCCAGTCAAGAGGCCACTGATCACCCCTGGTAAGCCGGTCAAGGTCGAGATCCAGAAGATCGTCGCTGCAAAGAGCTGGACTATGGCCTGGTCGGTGTCAGTGCGCCTTATCACCTGGACAAAAGAAAACAACAGGAGCGAAAGACTAGAGATTCCACAACGTACCGCCACGTAACCCAGATCGTGCCACAGCGGCTTGCCCCACCAAATCCACCCAGACGCCCCAAGGACAGTCTTCACTTCTTGCCCGATTTTGCCCAAGCCATCGGGAGACGGGGAATGTTCATCTGGAGACTGAAACTGTCCTTTGCTGGATGGGGTCGGCAGCGCCGAGGCGGAATGCCCGGAAGCGTGGGTACGGTGGTAGTGTAGCAGCTGGCCTAGGGCTGTCCCGAACTGGGATTCGCGGCCCCTAAGCACGCATCAGTACATCCTAGACCTGATAGCATCCAAATTCCCAACTGCAAATCACGAGTCAGGCGGCCAGCTATGAGAGCGCTCTGACGACCTGAAGATGCACCGCGCAGCACGCTGAGACGAGGGAAAAGAAGACACGTGGGAGAACATGTGATCGTAGGCACCCACCTGTCAAGAGCCTCGACTACCATGAGGTACGAGCCGACGAGGAAGACAGAGCCGCCGATAAACGCCGTCGCAGCAGCGGTATTGGTGAAAGCGGGAGTATCGAGCGAAGGTCGGAGGATCGGAAACCAAACGACAAAGCCTGAATGCAGCCTCAGCACTACTCTCTTCGAGCCTGTCGTTCCCATCCCCTACTGTTCATCCAATAGAGGTCATACGGGGCATGCATTCACCAAACAGATGGCGTGTGATGGGCTGAGGCCAAACTCACCATTCACGACCCAGACCATACTTCCAAAGGTAAAGGCGACAGCCACCCAGAAACTGATATCGACGTTGAAGCCAGGTTTCAACCTCGAGCCCGGATGCTTCAGCCTCGCCCTGACCTCTCCCTTAATCCCGTGTTCCCGTTCCTCGTCTCCACCGCCTGGCCCAGATGGGGAGGAGGGCGAGTGCACATGAGTCGCCTTGGGCGCATAACGGCCCTTACGCGCCTTGCGAGACTGCCACGTAGCTTTCACACCAGCAGCGTGTGAGGACGGGGATGATGAGGATGATGGGACGTGGGCAAGTGTTAGGTGAGTGGGATTGAAGAATCTGTGAGGGGTGCGGTGGGACTCTACTACCAGTGTCGGTAGGCGGCCGAGGTCGCTCATCGGACGGATCGAAGCGATGGATCTGCACGCGAGGGTCCGCGAGAAGAGAAGCGAGGGACTGGCAGCAGAGAAGGAGACTAGAGATAATGATGAGGGGAAGGGGCAGTAGAGAACGACAACACAAGCAAAGGGTTACTACCACCTCTTCTATGCCGAGTGGACAACCAAATGAGCAACCAGAAGAAATATGATGTTGTCTAATGGAGGGCGAAAATTACAAATTATGCACGACGTGAAAATAGAACTTCTAAATACGTCACTAGACTCCGACGAGGTGTGGAGCTCCACAGCACATAAATGGGCGGCGGTCGCCGCTGTTCCTCGGTGCCTGAGTTCCTGCAACGCCAGTGGGATGACTCCCAAGCATATATATCTACTCGTCTTTCTATCCAGCATGGTCCCTCACCACCGCTCTCATAGTCAACGCAGCACGCCTATATATCGTCTATCGGCTCCAGTCGACTGGTCCTTGGGAGCACCGAGCTTCAGTTCCTTTCCTGTTTTCGTCCTTTGCCCAACACGACACAGCATGCCGAGCACGAACCTCCAACATCGACTCCTTTCGCTTCAGCCCTCGAGTTCAAGACTGCAGCTCTTCAACTTGAACTTTCATCTTTCATCGTTCATCTTTCATCCATCAGCAATTATCCTTTATTCCCAGCATCAAACATCACAGACCACGCCCAAACCACATAGCTCTTGGGCGTGCCGTTGAACAATGCTCGTCGCTCTACTCGCTCTCCTCCCGCTGTTTGCTGTACGGGCGCTCGCGCAGACTTGCAATGCCACGTCGCTTTGCCCCGCTTTGGCGCCGTGTTGTTCAGAATACGGGTATTGTGGGACAGGCACCTACTGCATCCAAGGGTGCGAGCCGGCGTGTGAGTACTCGGCCGCTTTCTCTTAACGCCGCTGGACCTGGTACGCTGAACAGCGTCGTTTCACTGTCATTGTCTCCCTCTTGCCAAACCCCGTCCGAAATATTCTGAATCCTCACTGTTCGTATACAGAGCTGAATGGTCCACAGACTCTTACCAAGTCACGTCGTGCCGCCCCGACCCGATTTGTCAAAGCGGCTCGACAGACTTCACCGGCGACCTCTCCAGGGTGCTGACGAACGGCTCTGCGTACGACGGGAATGCTACAGCTTACGACTGGATCGGTGCGTTCGATCCACGCTCACGCATCAAGCTAGGCTGACCTCCCAGTCAACACGGGCACCCTCGTGCCATCAACTAACGGTGTTCGGTTGACATTAGCGCAGAACAACAGTGAGCACACCGGTAGCAAGACTCTACTAAGCTGACCTGCATCCAGGCGGGACCGAGATCTCCTCGACTCGCTACATTCACTATGGCACGATCAATTTTGTCCTCGGTGAGCTCGTTTACAGGAAGACCCGTCTCGTTCTTGCTGAATGCGTCCAGAGGCGTCGGGGAAGGCAGGTGTGGTCACAGCAGCCATCACCATGTCGGACGTCAAGGATGAGATTGATTGGGTAGGATGGTATCATGTGCAAGGCGTGTCCTGCTGACGGCGTAGGAATGGCCGGGGGTGACTGGAAAGGCGGCGCAGACTAATTATTGGTATCTCGGTCAAGCAAACTGCGAGTGTCCCCAGGACAGTCATTTTCGCTTTGCTGAGAGATGGCAGATTCAGCTACGGAAGGCCAAGGCGTGCAAGCGAGTTCCGACACGGCGTCCAACTTCCACAACTACTCTGTGAGTCTGCTTCAGGGTTTCAAGGCCCGGCCCCACACGAGGCAAGGCTCACTGTCGCAGCTCAACTGGCAGGAGGACCGCCTTGACTGGTTGATAGACGGGACGGTGGTGCGTACCGTTCTGCAGTCGGACACCTGTGCTTCGGGGACTTGGTGAGCCGTGCACCGTTCACCTCTCAATCCGCTCTCGGTGCCACTTCCGCTCCCATTTTCTCGTCCGGACGACGTGTCGTCAGTGCGCAGCGGAGCTAACATCACACGTCCAGCAAGTACCCCAAGACGCCGTCGCGGATCCAAATCTCCATCTGGCCAGCTGGGATCCCGACCGAAGCGCAGGGCACGATCGACTGGGCCGGCGGAATGATCGACTGGACCGATAGCGATTACGTGGCGAACGGGTACTTTTACAATACACTCCAGAGCGTGCAGGTGGACTGTGCGGCGGATGCCTCGCAGGATAACGCTACGACTGGGTGGACGTTTTCGGAGGAGGGTTACTCTACGGACAATTCGACGCTGAGTGATCTGGTAAGTCACATCTGTCCCTGTTGCCAAGTCACCCTGTCACAAAGCTTGTCGCGTCCTTGGCTTCATCTCTACTCGGGAGGCCAACTGCAGCTAACCGCACAGACCGTCGTCGACTCGAACGCAAGCACCCTGGTCTCGGCAGGGGCCAGGACGTCTCCTGAGTCTCCTCTGACCGGAATGGCGCTACTGTTTGCGCTCTCGCTCGGGAGCTTCGGGCTCGGTATGTGTTGCAGCTTCGCTTAGCATGTAACAAGCGGCGGCATCTTGTTCGGGCTGCCGGGATGTAGTGTGATGTGATGGTGACAAGCAGACCGATCACTTGGAGGGGTCCGAGCAGCATTTGCCACTGTTGATTTCGGGCTCTAGGAGGTCCGGCAAAGATCCGTGCGTTGCGCGGGTTGGTTGATGGACTCTGCGGTGGTCTCTGCGTGGTCTCTGATCCTTATATACCGTGACAGGATGAGCATGCAGCCTCCACGTCGATTGCTGCCTCGTGGAATTGTTTCTGAGCGTACTGCATACTACTTGCTAGCAAGGTCCGTCGCGTTCAACGGCTCTCCCCACGTCAACTCGGGAGCCAAGCTCAAGCACTGGACAGGAGTCTCGCACAGTACAGCGATCGCCATTAGCATCGACAACTCTCTACGTCGCCTTTGAAATTGACGGATCACCATTGCAAGAGAACCACAAGCATCAAGCGCTCCAGAAGAAGAGCAAGCGCAAGGCCCCGCGAGACCGTATCCCTTCCCCGCTCGAAGCTGTAAACAACGGTAACTGCAACTGCAACTGCGTCTAGAACGGCAACTGCAACGTTAACAGCAACGGCAACTGCAACTGCGTCTAGAACGGGAACTTCAACTGCAACGGCAACTGACGTGAGACAATGTCGATCCCGCCGTCGCCGGCCGACCCGCTCTCCGGGTGCATGCACCAGTACCCAACGACCAAAGGCCACTCGTACCCGTACTTTGAGTCTGGCGACCTGTCCTCGCGCAGGGCCGTGGTGTTCATTGGCGGGCTGTTTGATGGGCTCGGCAGCGTGGGGTTTACGACGCCGCTTTCGCGGGCCATCGAGGCGGTTGTCTGGAAGATGTGAGTTCCGAGTGCCAGATGTCCCAGAGGTATCCCGGTTGGCGCCGACTCCGCCCTACAGCTCTCCTTAATCAGAGCCCTCCCCGCTGCTAACGACGACGCACGGACAGCAGAGCTTGGCTCTCCCAACGACCAGACACCACAGGGTAGGCATCGCTGATATCCGTTTGTCAGGATCACGATGCACTGGAGTGGCGCGTACGAGGGCTTTGGGACAGGCTCGCTCGACCGGAATGTGAGGGAGATGGGAGATCTGGTGCAGCATCTCAGAACGACTGGTGCGGCCCCAGCACCTACCTCTCTCCACATCCCCTCCACCCTCCGCAGATTCCAGACCGATAACCCAGACGTCCCACATAACGTCCCAGATTCCATTCCCAATCGCAGCTCCATGCTCCATCCCCAAGAGCACGTCACCCGTGCCCCCCGTCACCAGCCCATCCCGTGTCCCTGCCACAAGCCCATCTGCGTCCCCTGCCGTCTGTCCGAGTCCCGAACAGTCGAACCCCCTCGAGCTGCAGTTGGACTAACGCCGCGCCCCAGGCCACACAACCATCGTCTGCATGGGCCACTCGACCGGGTCCCAAGACGTGATCCGGTACCTCACCGTCACCGCGCCGTCGCCGCACCTCCCGACCTCGCCGCTCAAGGGCGGCGGGCTGCCCCTCCCCGCTATCGACGGCGGGATCATGCAGGCGCCCGTGTCGGACCGCGAGGCGATGTTCGGCGTCGACATGGACATCACGCGCACGTGGCGCGCCGTGTTGCCAGAGGCGACGGAGCTGGTCCTGGCCGGCAAGGCCGAGGAGCTCTTGAGTGCCAACGCGCGGCAGACGCTGGGGATGGTCGCGACGGGGTATAGTATTTGGACGTTGGGGGACAAGTCGTGCGTCAAGCGCTTCCTTGCCGCCGCCCTCTGCTGCTCTGTCTGCTACCACCCCTTGCCTGCCTGTCCTACCACCCTTGTACTTGTACCTGTACTTGTCTCTACAGTCCTTCCAGCCCCTGTCCTGCTTCTGCCTCTTGTGCCACTTTGGCATGCAGTTGCCACTCATCCCGTCTGCTTCCCCCTCCCAAACCACGTTCTCACTTCCGCTGGCCACGCTTCTCGTCAACCGACCCCCCTTCCTCCACCCCCGACACAGCTAACCCCACCAGCGGGGACGACGACTACTTCTCCACGGACCTGCCCGACGCCCCCGGCCGCGACGGCACCTACACCCACCCGCTCAACACGTCGTTCGGCGCCCTCCGCGTTCCGGTCCTGGCCGTGTGGTCCGGCAAAGACGAGTACGCCCGCCCGCTCGACCAGATCCGCCCGCTCCTCAGGCGCTGGCAAGCCGCGAGTAACGGACGCCTCGAGGCTGCTGTGCTTGAGCATGCGGATCACGCCGTCACGAGCGACAAGGACCGCGTGGTCTTGTGTGACCTCGTCGTTGTGTGGCTGAAGAAGCATTTTGGAGACACGCACGAGGCGCATGTCCCGGCGGCTTGAATCCCGGATGCACAGGTACCTCGCACATACCGAGCGCCTTATATCAAAGAATGAGTTCATCCCAAGAAGCACAACGATGACAAGTACAGTGATGAAATGTACAATGATGAAACATTGTACAATGATGAAACATACAATGATAAAACATACTGTACAGTACAATGATGGAATTGTTTACAATGCACACGAGTCCACAAAACCCAACGCCAGCCACCCTCTCGCAAACGAAACAGAGACTCGCGCTCAGCCTGCCAGCCCAGCTTCACCTGGCAGTCCTCTCATAAACGCTGACACTGGCAGTCACCGTGCCAACCCACGTCACCCGACATTCCCGTCAATAAACGCAGAGACTGGACGTCAGCTTGCCACCCATCTCTACCACTCACAGTCTTTCAAGAGCCAGACGCTGTATTCCCCCTCCATGCCCTTCATCAGGCTTGTCAGCACGTCGAAATGCCCTAGCGTCCGGTACGGCCTGAAGACAGTCGGCACGTCCAGGCCATATAGGAGCTCAGAGAGCCAGTGCGCCGAATCGAGCGGCACCAGCCGATCCTGAGCACTACGCGCCACGTCAGCTGGCCAACTAGCGCCAAGAGACAGCGATCACCTCACCCGTGTATGATCAACACCTTGCGCGGAAGGCGTTCAGGCTGCAGAATATTCTTGGCTGCAAACAGCAGATGTCCCAGCGAGTTTTGCATGCACATCGTTTGGCTCGGACCAAGCGCACGGCGCAGTGGCGAGATGTGTTCCAGCCAGAGCGAAGATTCATGTCTGATCTGCTTGATTACGTCTCCGATGGGAGATAATCTAACTTGTCAGCTCTTGCATACACCAAGCGAGCCAATTGACAAAATGATCCCTGCGATCTTTGGGATCTGAATTTGTTCGCCATATATTTCCAAAGCCCTGAGGCCGTTGGATACCACATGCTCTCGATCTCTCGCTTTGATCCCTAAACCACGGAAAAGTCGCTTGTGCTCCCGATTGTCTCGCGATCGCACAACAGCATCTTGTGCAAGTGTGAATAAAACCAGGTGAGCACCCAAGCCGTGGCCACTTAGATGGATTTGAGTTGGGTCGCCACCGTATTCCCTGCCGTCGAATTAGCTAGAATAGCCGGGATAGGCTTACGATACATTAGTGTTCACCCATTCAAGGAGACATCGCAGGTCAACCACCATGTCCTCGGCCGATGCCGGCGGATACGCCGCAATATCAGGGATAATCACGACTGAGCTTGCGTGAGCTGCGTGTCGATGAGCCCCGGTCTACTCACCATAACCCAGTTCAGCAAGTCGTATTCCCAGCAGACAAAATAGCTCTTTCCGCGGTTTGATGGGTCCCATCATGCTGAGATCGTAGATGAAGATAAGGACCGGATGCAATTCCCCTTGGTCCATACGACTGCTGGTAGATTGCGGCGGGGTGGGGTGTACGACGAATGGCGAAGCAGAGGGCGAATCGAGCTGTGGTGCCGGTGTGGTCGACGAGTATCTCGCGCGAGGCAGACGCTGTTTTCCAAGCGGTATGTCAGAAGTGGATGTGCCCGTCGAGCCCGAGGAGCCAGGTGACGGAGATTTGGACCTGCTACCATCGTCAGCAATGGCTCCGCGGCAACTTCAAGCTTACACCGGAGATTTGCCTTTGGCGCGTCCTACCGTTGGCTGAGCCAAGTAGATATCAAGTTTGGGCGTTTTGCCTAATCTTGGAGTCTGATACTCCACACCGAAGCTATACAATCAGTCGTATTCGACAATGCGAGACGTACACTGCAAAACCGTCAAACAAGCCTCCAGTCTTATGGGCTGCGTCCTTTGTCCCCGGTGTCTCGACTCCCTCGCGCTTCCGCCCTCCATCCGTGGCCTCCAACCGCTTTAGAAGTTGCTCCCAGAAGAGATACTTGAGGACCGAGTGGGTAAAAGAGGGAAGGAGCTGGGCGAGGAAGTGAACGTATCGTGTGATAGAGACCAAGAGACCAAAATTTCGCACTGAACATTGTTGTCAGCAGGCTTGAAAAGTCACCTTGATGACTGACTTGGATTTAGCGGAAGAAAGAGCCCCTTGACATGTGAAGGCGGGTCTGTCTGGGCAAGCAGGAGGTAGGCCATAGATGGGATCGCGTAGCACAAGACTAGTTCCGTCAGCTTGCGTAGACTGCAAATGGTTATGGTGGTTGTAGCACGCACCAATGGCACAGATGGCCAACGGAGGGATCGCAAGGATACCCAGGAACGGTACTGTCAGATTCAGCGCTGTAAGCAATGGCCGTGCTCACGGAAGATCACCATGCTCCAAGCCGCAGCGGAGCAGGTCGCAGCCCCTATAGTAATTCCGCACACCCATGTTGCTAGAGTGATGAACCGGCTCTGCGCTGTCATGATCCCCTTCTGTGATCTCTGACTCCCCAGAGCGCGAAGGGGCGGTGAAGAGGCTGGTCTCAGAGGGGAAGCTGGGAGTATCGACATATTGAAGGCTTTGAACGGGGCTAGCACCGGCCCAGATCGAGATTATCTAGCAACGTTGAGGACGGTTAGGTGCCGCTGAGGCTCGATGTACACTCCCGATGCAACCTCATCCACATGGTCAAATTTAGCGGTCAGGACGGAGGCATATGTGGGTCGAGGTAACAAGAACGAAGGAAAGAGAGAGGAGCAAGGAAGGACGAGAACGCGAGTGACTAGGAATGTACGCGTGCACATATTCAAGTTCTGGTCGTCACCGGTCGCTGTCACCAACAAGAGTACAGAAGTACATTTGCAAGCAATGCTCCTCCGCTCCAAGGCTATCCCCCATCGATACTCATCACTTGTGCATGCTACCACCACCACCGCCACCCACTCCTCGCCCTGTGTTGCTCGTGGTGGCCCGATTAAGCCGAGCCGCCGAGCTTGTAATCACCGGCAAATCGGTTTACCGGTCCTCGGGAGAGGACAGAAACCCCCCATCGTGTGCGCGTCGGTGTTTTTGATTGTCATTTCATATCATATACATCCTTCGTGGACGCCAGCAGGCATGCCCATTCACGCTGTCTGATCCTTTCTCTGGCGATCCACCCTACAGGAAGTTCTTATACCTCGTCCCTCCCAAGCGCCCCAGCACCAACGCCTTGCCCGTCCCTCGTCTCAATGCTATCTCGGACCTCGTCAGCGTCTTATAGATCAACTAGAGTGCTTGTCACAGCGTGCACGAGCAGACCTGTGAGATACACGCTCTGCTAACGGGGGAATATGGCTGACGACTAGTTAGTCGAAGATGCCGATCGCCGTCAAGCGTCCAATGAGCAGCAGCAAACCGCTCAAGTCCTCTTCCCCGCACACCTCCAAGCCCTTGTACGCCTCGCAGTCGACGTTGCCGCACCTACCCGTACCGACCCTCTCGTCAACATTCCACAAGTACCTCGAGACAATACGACCTCTTCTTGATGACAGCACGTACGCCGCGTCGCGGGAGAAAGTCCAGGCGTTTCTCGCTTCGGAACAGTCCAAGACGCTGCAGTCCCGCCTCGAGGAGCGCGCAAGGACAAAGGACAGCTGGCTGAGCGATTGGTGGAACGAGACGGCATACATGGGCTACCGTGGTCGCATTATTCCGAACGTCAGCTACTTTTACGTCCACGCCAAAGGGCTCGGCAAGGGGCAGAGCCAGGAGGACAGGGCAGCAGAGCTCGTCCGTGCAACAGTCGAGTTCAAGAAACTGGTTGATAGGTGATTGACACCCGGCTACTTTATTGCAGAGTCATTCTGACAGGGCACAGTGAGCTGTTGGAACCGGAAAAAGTTAAAGGCGGTCCCCTCTGCATGGCAAGTTACAAATACCTGTGCGTGAGGTCTCTAGGCATTCAGTCCTTTGAGCTCATGAGAACAGGTTCAATGCGGTGCGAGTTCCGACTACACCGGCAGATATTCCTATGGCCCACGGTCCTGATCACCATCACGTGATTGTTCTTCGAAACGACCGGTATTTCAAGGTCGACACCAAGGGCAAGGGGAAGAAGGAGCTGGCTCAGGCTTTTCGGGAAGTCAAGAAGCTAGCAGATAGCAAGCCTGGATCAGGGCTGGGCATATTGACAGCAGATGACCGTGATATCTGGACGGAAGTGGGTATCAACCGACAATACTCGAGCAAGTGTGCTGACTGTCTGCCAAGGCTCGCCGACATCTGCTCTCTGTCTCACCTGCGAACACTGCCGCCCTCCAGGCCATTGACTCGGCGATTCTCCTCGTATGTCTAGATGACGCTGCTCCACCGCAAGGAGAAGATGCTCGAGCTTGGGCATACTGGGCGGGTGGACGCGATCGGTCTCCCAACGGTAAAGGCCGGAATAGGTGGTTTGACAAGCACGAGATCATTGTTGACTCTAATGGGGAGTCGGGCTTTAATGGGGAGCGTGAGACCCACATTTCCCTATGCAACGTGCAGCTGACGGATGGCTAGACTCGATGCTGGATGGGACACCTACATTGCGACTGAATGAGTTCATGCTGGCATCACTCGAGGCTGGCAAAATACCACTAGAGGTGGAGGGCGCGGAGAAAGCTGTACCGGAAGAGATTGTGTTTGAGCTGGACAAGAAGCTGGAAGGGCTGGTAGCGGAATCCAAGAAAGGGTTCGGAGAGGAGATGGCATTGCAGGATCTGAAGGTGGGTGCATTCTTCCCTCCTTCAAATCAAGTCTGGGATCGTCGGATGTGACTCAAAAAGCTCGTGCGAACTGTGCTGTGTCTCAAACTTGTCCTGACAAGCCCAGATGGTACACTTTACGGGGTACGGCAAGAACTTGATCAAGACTTTCAAAGCCTCACCCGACGCCTGGTGTCAGCTCATCAAGCAGCTCGCGTTCTACCGTCTCTTCTCCCGCCCCGGGGTGACATACGAATCGTGCCAAACTCGGAAATACCTACTCGGTCGGACTGAGGTGATCCGTTCCTGCTCGTCCGAGGCCAAAGCGTTTGTCGAGGCGATGTTGAATCCCTCGGCATCTGATAAGGAGCGGGACAAGTTGTTCCGCGCGGCCGTGGGACGGCATATCCAGTATGCAGTATGGGCGGCAGATGGACAGGGAGTCGATCGGCATATGTTTGGACTGAGGAAGTTGGTCAGAACGAATGATGGGGAGGAGATGCCGGCCGTTTTCTCGGATGGGGCGTTTTCAAAGTCGGGTCATTGGGAGATGAGCACTTCGCAGTTGTCGAGCAAGTACCTCGACGGATGGGGATATGGTGAAGGTATGTCCTACGTCTTCTATTTTGATCTCTTTCATACGACTTCATCCGTTCCATCTACATCTCTGCCCAGCTGCAGACAGCTGTGGGCATCTCGTCCATCTGAGCATGTCTACTCCCATCCATCTACTTCTGTATCAACATTACCCTCGCTTGCAATCGAGGATCATACCAGAACTAATCGTGGTCACGCAGTGGTCGAAGACGGCTACGGTCTATCATACGAGATCAACGACGATTCACTGCGATGGTGCGTGACGACAAAGAACAACGATGCGGAGAAGTTTGGTGAGGCGCTGAAAGCTGCTGCCGAGGAGATCAGGGCAATGATGGAGCGGGCTCGGGACGCAGAGGGGGAGAAGGCGAAGCTGTGAGCGAGCGGCGGTCTTTGAGATGTCGGTATGTTATGGTATCTGTGAGGAGTAGAGGTAGCTGGTGCGTTTCGTGTCCAATATATGCATATGGATACCTGATAGCTTGTGGAGCTTGTGAGAGACATTTGAGTGCCTTTCTGTCAAACAGAGAAGTTCAGAGACCAGAGGTTACTGTGATACGGCAAGATAGCCGCAAACCAGGGTAGCGGAGAAGCCGAGCAGATGGTATGCAATGCATTGATAGGTGCTGAGGTAGCGGTACACGGCCGAAAAGAAACACTCCATATGTGGAGTTCTACCTCGCTGATTCGGCCACGAGGAGCTCCTCGGAACCTCCGTTGGCCGCTGCCACTCCTATCCTGTCCTGTCTCCGTCTTGTTCTCCTCTCGTCGAATCCTCCGTCCCTTGTCCGTTGTTTTTACCGCGGTTTCGGCGAGACTTTGTTCAGGAGGTAGTTGATCTTGATAGTGTCAGCTTGTCGATTCTGGCAGTAACCCGTCTAGGCGTGTGGAATCACAACTTGGCCAGAGGGCAGGAGAGTGAGAAGGAAGACGAAGGAAAACAGAGGTAAGGTGGGCGAGGAAGGCCAACACAGAGGGAGGAGAAAAAGGCGGAAGGAAGAAGAGAAGGGCAGAAGGAAAGAAAGACAGAAGGCGAGAAGGTGAGAAAACGAGAAGGAGAGAAGGAGAAAAGGAGAGGAGAGATGGGGAGAAGGAGAAGAGAGAAAGAGAGAAGGAGAGAAGGAGAGAAGGAGAGAAGGAGAGAAGGAGAGAAGGAGAGAAGGAGAGAAGGAGAGAAGGAGAGGAGAAAAGGGGTGCGGAGAAGGAGAGCAGGAGAGGAGAGCACGAGAGGAGAGCACGAGAGGAGAGAAGGAGAAGAGAGAAGGAGAGGAGAGAAGCAGAAAAGGAGAGGAGAGAAGGAGAAGGAGACAACACAAGACAGAGACGACACGCACCGAGCTACTGGTCTTCTTCCCGCCATAGCCCTTGGCAGGCACCTTCGTCGTGCTCATACAAGCATGCAAATTCTTGGCTGCCTCGGTGCAGTGCTCCGTCACGCGCAGATCAGAGGATTGGGAGAAACAGCCCAGGAGGGCGGTGAGTTCTACGGCGCAGGGGATGAGGAGCGGTTCTGTACATCGGGGAGCAGCGATAGCGTAGACAGCGAGACGGGGACAGTCACGATGTTGACCAGAGGGGCGACAGCAACGACGAGTATGCAGTTTCGGGAGAAGGCGACAAAGTAGATGACGGCAGATGAGATGGGAACAAGTTGGATAACGGCGGGGGAGATGGTGATGATGATGGCGAGTAGGTGGATATTCGTTTGATAGAGAAGATAGGTGAGCGACATCGCAAGGTACGGGGTCAGCAAGTTCCCGGAACACATTCTAAACCAGGACACACCTTTCCTCGATCGCACCTTGTACCGAAACACCTTGTTGGCCCCCATGGCGGTGGATGCAGTCGGCGTTCGATACGATGAGCCCCAACACGATTTACGAGTTCTTCCAGAGCAAGACGCAGACCCGAAATGCCAGCAGCATAATCCTTATTCGAGCCCACCTTCCGGTGGTTTCGAAACTGAAACTCTGCGAACGACCAGAGAGTAGAGCTCCTCGTACCGGATCAACTCGTGCAGTTGGTCAATTATATATGCTGCTACCGTCTAGCTCAACGCGGTGAGACAACGATGAGAGCTACGCTCAACATGGACTAAATACTCCACACGCAGCACGGTGACAGGCAAGACACCCCACCCGTGTTCCTGGTTGCCATGGGCAGCTTTGCCAGAGATGGTCGACTGTGTCACTGGGGATTCGCTCATTTGTTTCAGATTCCCAGAGAAATTGCTCGCAGAGGATCCAACACGCTGTCACACTCGCTGAACTAGTCGCCACTATCTTCCGCGTCACTCACCCTTTCTTCCTATCTTCCTTATTCCTCATCTTCTCTCGTCTCTCTTCTCTTTTCTTTCTTCTTCACTCCTCACCTTGCGTGGCCGCTGACCGTCTTCCCTCTTCCTCCTCCTCCCTCCCCTCACTGATCAGCCTTCCTCATCACTGAGCTTCTTCTTCCGCGCCACTGTGTGCTTGACGCTACAGAGTGGGCTAGCATGGCAGGTCCTGCTGGAGAGGCTGGGCGAGACCAGTCTTCCCGGAATGGTGATAGCGATCCAGGAAGAACTGGAGAATCTGACGAGAACGCGGCAGGAGATGTCTCTGGGAACTCGTGGGGAGGCCGCACTCTTCATAACCAATCTCCGAGGGAGTCACGGGAGGAACACCCGAACACAGATCGTGAAGGCGACTCTCATGACAACTCTCGGGACGGCAGACCACTAAGAGAGAACGCCCCGCGACGAGGCTCAGAATCCACACCCAACGGCAATGGCGATTCTCATAGAACATCGAGAAGCTCGAGTCGACGCCGAGATGCCAGCCGTCCCAGAGACCCTAGCGGACACAGAGAGTCTACTCGGCACGGAGATTCTAGTCGGCATAGGGAGTCCAGTAGACACAGAGAAAGGGACGCCAACCGCTTAGACAGAAACCCTAGTAGCAAAGATCTGCCAACCGAATCGCCTCGAGACCTCAGCAGAGTACCCGGCTCCCCTGACATGAGTATGTCCCTTCGTGTCTCAGCTGCGGCTCGCTTACGTCTTTAGCACGTCGAGCGTCCTCAACCCCAGCACTCGAGACGCCTTCTGCCGCTCGTCGACCGGGTACCAGCCCTCGCTTTACTTCTCCTCATGCTCCTAGGAACCCTTCGCCGCTATCACAGGGGCACACCCCACCGCACGAGGAAGGCATGTACTTTGACGCACGCTCTCGTCCAGATTCACCTTCGCCTCTCAACGGTCGCCGCTCGGCTGCGACAGAATTCGGTTCGCAGCTTCTAAACATGGAACGCAGGTCTTCGGTTCCAGAATTATCACGGCCTACGGCAAACCCGCAGTCCCCGAGGAGTCGAGGCTTCACGATGACCGAAGCGATGCAGTCGCTTCTGCATCTCCGCAGAACGCCTCCGGTTTCCTATACCAACCCACCCTAGTCCCTCCCGTTCCGTCCACCAGACTTTGCGAGAGAGCGAAGCAGAAGATATCGATCCCGATCCTTTTGCCGCCAATAACATCGTGCAAATTATTCCTCCGAGTGGTTCCAGTCGTCGGCCGAGTCTCGATCCTCGATCGCCCAGCAGTCGCATCAACACTCCTGAGCTGCCATTCGCCCTAGGAAGTGAACTCTTCCCCGATTTCATCACCGGGCCACCGACTACCGACCCTGCAAGACAAGAACGAGTGACGGATGGCGCCTCGCCTGCATCGCTCCCAGCCTCACCGTCTTTGCCTCCAACACGAACCAGTTCCTTGGCCGTTGTTGGTTCTGCACGCTCAAGAACTCGACCAGTCGCCAATGGTACACAGCCTCCTGGACATGGGACTACATTTGACGCGAATTCCTCGACGGGAAGCTCATCCAATACCGAATCTGACGAACGAGCCAGCGGTTCTCATACGCATCCTTCTGGTCCTGAAACATCTTCGGAACGGAGAATTTACACGTATCACGGAATCCCAGGCTCCATCCCTCGTCAGATCTCTCCCGACTTTTTTTTCCTGACCCCGTTCATCCCACGCACGGAAGAGCGCGATTCCGCCACTCCTACTGCGCCATCTCCTAATCGGTGGCAGCCTGGAGATCTAGCATCCCTGCAGACTTACCAGTTTCCGAGGACTGGCCCAAATCTGACCCCCGTGTTTCCACGTCGAGGGAGCGCACCGCAAGCGTCTCTGGCTCTCCCCTCGGATCCCAGACCACGTCGGTCTTCCACTCCTTTGCGGTCACCATTCGATCTTACCGATCCATTGATCCCGCTTCTCAGACACCACCGTCCTCACCAATACCAAGCTCACAGAGACGGTCTGGAGATCAACGGTCCTGATCAGGTACCGGGACGAAGCAACGCAGGTATGGTCCAGATATCAGATGCTACTCTCTTACGGCATGTGGATCTCGAGCCGGAACAAAGACATCTTGACGGAGGAGCAGCAAGAGGAGGGAGGAGCACTGGCAGTTTTCTGACACCTAATGGTGACATGCTTGTCAGCCGAGTGCAGAGGAATCAGTCTGATGGGGTAGAAGTATTCCTAGAATCTCAGGATGACGGGGATGACAAAAGCAAGACCTCGGATGAGGAGAATCCGACCGGGGGCTCTCCTCCGACCGAGGGCCATGCCGTCTAGAACCGTACTGAGCGATGGGACGCCAGTGATCTCCACTAGTCTCAGAGGAGATTCACTCGCTGGCCTGGCAGACGTCCAATCTACTCCTCCTAGCCAGCCTGTCGAGCCAGAACCAGTGCTCGACCAGGCATTCCTCGATCGATTTCGTTTCAATGGTATCGACGATGAGGTCTACACCTGGTCGGCAACGATCCACGGATCCATCTATGCGGATGAGACTCCTCCAGGCCTCCCCAGAGCGAGCTCTGCAAGCGAATCAGGCAGTTTGGAGACGGAGATACGACCGACGCAAGGAGACGATGAAGGCTCCAACGCGTTGGATCCCTTCACCCCGAGAGTACAGCGGTTCAGCAGTACCTTGCTTGGGCTGAGCGCAGCCTTGTCCATCACTGCACCGCTTGATGAGACGGCGAGTGATGATCACTCGTGGGAAACTACCGTCCCAGAAGGGGAGTTCATAACCAGTGCGCTGGACTCGATCCAGTCCACAGAGGTCGACAACCCACCGGTCGAAGTGTCTAGGCGAGCAATATTCGAGAGAGCCATGAATGAAAGCGCCGAAGCCCTCGACTGGACTGTCGAGCGCAACATCTTGCCGGCACAGGGACCCCTTTCAGCCCGGTACGAGTACATTCTACGGGATAGATTTGGGCAAGAGATGTCGCGAGAGGTACCGGAAGACTTCTTCCCTGGCCCCGATGGAACGCGAAGAGCGCGACAAACGACTGCCGAGGGGATACAGAAACTGAAGGACTTGGTGGAACTCAACCACCAGGCTGCCGCAACATTGGAGGCGGAAGAAGCGGCAGCTCGGGAAGCGGCTCTTCTGCGCGCACCTCACCGTGTTATACAGGCTATGACTGAAAACAGGACGGGCATCTCGATTAATGTGGTAGAAGGAACACCTGTCGAGCCGCCGGCAGCCCTGATGCCGGAGATGCCGGCAGTCGAAGAGGTTGTCGACTTGGATGATTTGGACTATACGTTGAATCCCATGCTGAGAGAGCACGACGTGAATAACCCAAATATCCTGCAGACGTCGACTCCGCCTTCAAGCGTCGCCTCTCCGGAGAATGTTCCTCGATCTGAGATGGCGTACGCTCCGTCGTCCAGTTCAAGCCGCAATATCAAGAAACTCGTATTGCTCAGCAGCGCCGTCATCACGCCGACACCCGGTTCCAAATCCCCTCGCTCATCGCAGCCGTCCAGTCCACGATCGCCGCGCGGTTCACGCCCAGCCACTCCCAGGTCACCCAGGTCATTGCGGGCTCAACAAGAACAAGCTCTAGAGAATCAGAGCCCGCAGGATAGAGAGAGGCGGCGGGACGTCGCGGGTAAGAACAAGGAGAAGCCCGAAGGCGGTGGGACTCCCCCCAGACAGAGGGAAAAGTCGGGCTAAGGGGCTGTGAATACCGAGTTTTGGGCCGGAGATACCCGTACATGGTACGAGACGTAGTACGGAATGCTTTGGGCAACATGGTTTTGGTGTAGGCGGCTGTGCGCTGCTGTATGTTACACGGGTCATTCAACCTTTGTAGACATATACATTTTGTTCATAGAGTGTAAATTACGCACGGACCCGTTGGTGTAGTTGATGACCGCATGGAGAACGTCACCTGTCACTGATGTTGTCACTTGTCACTTGTCACTTGTCACTTGTCACTTGTCACTGTCACCTGTCACTTGTCACTTGTCCGAGATGAGCGGCACGGGTGCTGTCCCAATCTTGCACACAGAGTGAGGGGACGAGCCTCGAGGGAGATATTGTGAGAGCAGACAAGACAAAGCACAAGGGCAGAGTGCATCGTCACCTAATATATACATAAATCCACCTCGCCGTCTCGCTGCCATCGCGCCCGGGACGCCACCGCCACTGCCCGTTCCTGCTGAACCGAAACACACACACTTGTGGTGGGCCTGTGAAACCACCACAACCGTACTCGCCGTCAGGGTTTACACACAGCTGCCGATGCCTCTAGAAAGCAAGTGAATATCCGGAGAACGACTGGAATCAGAGAACGACTGGGATCCGTGGAGAACAGCTAGACTCCACGCTCCTAGAGACCACGTAGAATCTCTAGAGAGCAGCCTTCTTCCCCGCCGAGCCGGAGCTGCCACCGACCACACCCACGCCCTCCAGATGCACCATCAAGTCGCTGGTCAAAAAGTCGCTCGGCCAGTGCGCCTTGACCTGGCCCTGCATGTACTCTGAAGCAATCTTGACGTTGCTGGCGTCGATGCCTGGGATCTTGGCGACTTTGGCTGCTTCTTCAGAGAAGATGGGGGTGAGGTAAGACGGCGTGATGGTCTTGCCTGTGTCCTGTTGGCAGGCAAGTTGATTAGCTACGCCTTGGAGTGCGTTGTGAGAGTGCGTGTAGTGAAGAGTGTGAGTAGTGAGAGTGCACGTTATGCGAGTGTGCGGGATGGAACATTCGCGTTGTGGGAGTGTGGGGTGTGAGAGTGTGAGAGTGTATTATGGAGTAGGAAGGAGATTTCTCATATAGATGACAAATAGCACAGAACGCACAGTCTTAGAGGCGTATTTGCACCACTGCCATAGCTGCACCCTAGCGATCTCGGCGGTAGCGGCGTCTTCCTATAGCTACTATCAGCTCTGCCACCTGCTTTCGAAAGACGATGCTAGGGTCAAACTTCAACGAAAATATCGAACGAGGTCAGGAAGCTATGACCCCCTAGACAAGAGGCTGGAGGGCTGGAAGCCAGGACCGCACGACGCAAGAGGAGGGGACTGACCATCAGGTGGTTGATGGGGACGCATCCGTTCCCCGAAATCCAGGCAGCACAGTAAGACAATGCGCTGCGTGTATCAGCGTCGGTTTCACAGGCCAAATCGTTTGTCAGAAGGAAAGACAAAGATTCCACGCCACTCACGCCGAGACATTGTCCCTTACGCCTTGCTCGGTAATCTTGCCGGGAACTTTCGGGTCGGCAATCTGTTTGTCGGTGACCACCACGTCTTCTCGCCTGATATAATACTACTCCTGTCAGCGCTGCTCCAGATGTCGATCATCTCCAACGCAATATCAATCCATGAAGCCCCGAACCCGGCGAGAGTCACAAACCTGATTCGGTCCCTTCATCCCCTCATTGAAGATATCCATGGCAATCTGGACCAGAGCAGGATGCGCAACCCACGTCCCATCATGCCCCGCGTGCACCTCGCGCTCCTTGTCAGCGCGGACCTTGGCCATGGCGCGCTCGTTGGCCGCAGAGTCGTTCTTGATTGGGATCTGTGCCGACATGCCGCCCATTGCCGCTACTTTGCGCCTAACGAGCTTGTGAGCGCCAGCCCGAGGCTGCTTAGATTCCATGGCGACCAAAAATGGCCCTGCTTTCACTCACTTGTGACATGTCTGAATGAGCAGCCGCACATAGGCGTCCATGAATGGAACGGTCATAGTCACATCGGTTCGGTCTGGGAAGACGCATGCTTTGTGTGCACGCTGCTTCTTGATGCTGCTTTGCTCAGCTCTAATCCCGCGACATAGGACTAGACGAGATCCAGCACGTACAAGCTGAAGATATAGTCCCAGCGGCCACAGTTGAGGCCGGCCGAATGCTCCTTGAGTTCATAAAGAATCTCCTCCATCTGGAACGCAGCCGGCAGAGTCTCAATCAACACGGTCGCGCGGATCGATCCCTGCCTCAACCCGAGCGTGCTAGTCGCAAGGCAAAACACATCGTTCCACAATCGCGCTTCAAGATGATGCTCCATCTTTGGGAGGTAGAAGTACGGTCCGGAGCCGCGCTTGAGTAGCTCGGCGGCGTTGTGGAAGAAGTAGAGGCCAAAGTCGAAGAGGGAGCCGGAGAGCGGCTTGCCGTCGATCAAAATACGCGGCTCAGGGAGGTGCCATCCGCGTGGTCTAAGTGGTGTTTGGATGAGCCTAGTAGTCATGGACGCTGCGTAGGCTGTGCAGGGCAGGAACACCCGGAGTCGGGAGTGAGGAGAGAGAATGGGGTATTGACGTACCGGACAAGGAGGACGGCGGGTTTCTCAGACAGCTTGTAATGTTTCCCATTGATTTCAAAGTCGATCTCACGACTGCTCCCTGTCAGCAAGTGGCGTCGAACCCGACCTCCAGTCTCAGACAAAGTCCAGACAACAAGACGTACCGGATCGCATCGCGCAAGTTGACCTGTCCTAGCACCATGTTCGACCACGTCGGGGAGTTGGAGTCTGAGAATCGTGTTAGTGTCACGCATCGATCTGTGCCGTGATCCCATCCCAAATTCCTCTGCCATCTCCGTCCCTCATCTCCAATCTCCCATCTGTTCACTCCCATCTCCTATCCGTCATCTCCCATCTCCTCTCCTCTCCTATCTTTCGTCACTCATCTCTTATCTCTCTCCTCCGATTTTTCACTTTTCATCGGACCCGGCGGGGGAACGACGCAACGGCCTGGGGTCCCTCCCACACATACACTACCGCCACTCCTAACCTCGTCTACCACCGTGTGGAAAGTCGGACGCGATAGGGAAACACCCACCCTCAAAGTCCGCCATGAACGTCTTGGCGCCCGAGTTGAGCGCGTTGATGACCATCTTGCGGTCGGTCGGGCCAGTGATCTCGACGCTACGGAGTATCAGCGAGAGCCCTGTCGGTTCTTGTTCACACTCCTGAACCCAGCTCCGGCTCCAGCTCTACTCTTGTCTTCTCTGTAGTCCAGACCCAGTCTCGACGACAGCCCGCTCTCAGTCATAGGTCCAGTCCCAGCTCTACTCCATCTCTGGTCCAGCTCTACACCGCTCCCATTCGTAGCTCCCGTCCATCTCTACTCCATCTCTAGTCCAGCCCAAAACCAATGCACTAACGCCTCTGATGTTTTCGCGGTCCTCAGCACCGAACTCACCGGCGATCTTCGAGCCCTGGCGCAGGGGGCGCGCAGCTCCACGCGCCGTTGGACCTGATCTCTGCGGTCTCGGGAAGAAAAGTGAGTGGTTTCCCCTATTTGAGAGTCAGCTTGCTCGGGATGCTTGATTGTGTACCCTCTGGCTAGACTTGTGCTATCCCCATTTCCTGGTCCCTTGCCTACGTATCACAACGTGACAAACGCGAGGGCGTTCGCGAGACGCCAGAGAAAAAAAGGCCAGAGAGAAGAGGGGAATCACTGGCGGTAAGGATATGGATTGGGAATGGGCAAGGGAAGACGAAGGGCCGATAGCCCAAGCCTAGACTTACGCGGTCAAGGTCCTCCTGGATCTTCTTTCTGTTCTCGAGCAACTCAAGCCGGCGCTTATCGAACGTCCGATGCAGGACCACGAGGAACTCGAGCGCTTCGGTGGTCAAGATCGACTCGCCACCTTTGGGAGGGGCGAGGGTGAGGTGGACGCCTGTTGGGAGGGACATGGCGTTGGGTGATTGGGTTGACGTGTCTTTGACGGGATGTAACCAGGCTTGGAGTTGGGTGTAGTGGACGTGGACTGTTGTGGTGCCGGGTAAGTGACGGTGCTGCTGTGTTTGATGACGCTCTGGCGGCGGTGTGATGCTGTGGAGACGAGAGTCACTCACTGTGAGCTGCTCTGGCTGGAATCTTATACGAAGCGGAGACGGAAGACGGACGACGAGGGTTGTGGAAATCAGACTGCCAAAAGTTGGAAATCAACGAGGCTGTCTCGTCTTTCCGGAGCTCCGCCGCGGCTGGCCAGGCACAGGTTTGGTCCGACTGCACCGGCTTTGTCATTACCCGGTTCAGTTGGGTGCTGAAGAGTGGGTGGGTGGTAGAGCCGAAGACCGCCGACGTGAGAGGGGTGTATGTGGTGTGGTGCATGCGCTCAGAGGGTAAGTAGCGTATGGCGAGGGTGGTGGAGGCCTGGGATGCATTTGATCACACGTTGATAGCCCACTACAAGGATGGACGAGAGGGTGGAGCAGGTCGATGCAGTCCGATCGTCGGAAATCCACTTACTCCCTAGGCTCTCTCATTGAGCATGGCCAAGTCGATGTGTGACGGTCTGTAATGAGACTGTGGCTACTGCCTGCTCGTAGCATCCCGGTACACCGTGACGAGAATAAGATTCGTAAGGGTAAGTAGCAACAGTATTCTCTCAACCCTCTGGTACTCCTCATGATAACGCATCCGACACATTTCTCACGCCCAGAGCGCCGGCTCCGGATCAGAACATCCACTGCCCCATACTCACTCCTCCAGTGGTTGCTGTATGACTGCGACGGGCTATGGCACGATGGTGTCATTGTACATCGCGCAAAATTCAATTCGGCATCTACCATCGAGACCGTTCGCTGCCTGTGAAGTCGGGCAGATAGCGGGCCACTAATCAGTAACCACCATGACTACAGTTAGTAGACCTCACCACGAGGCGATGTTGAGATTGAGAGACAGCCGTCGTCTCTATCACGCGTGGCTCAGATCAGCCGGTGCAACTGATAGTCCGCTTGCTGGGGAGTGTGGTCGGCGAGTGCAGAGGTACTGCTTCTCTTCGTCCCTTGTGTCATGGAATCCATCGCATTTCCCCTTTTAGGATATATCGTCTAAGGGAACCCGTATCGCCCCGAACGTGCCCCGTCCCTTAGTAATCCATTCGATGAGTCCCTGTAGGGTGACGTAGTCCCTCGTATATAGCAGATCAACTCTGTCTCGATATCCTCATTGAATGTATCGCATCTCATCTCAAGTATACATCCGTTCTATATAGAAACCGTTCGTCCACGCCAGGTATACCACCGCCGTAACCCGTACCACAGCCCGTGACACCTTGTTCTCTTCTTCCCTTCTCTTCTTCCAATCTCTTCTTCCAATCTCTTCTTCCCTTCTTCTCTTTCTCTCTGCTTCTACTTCTTGCTTCCAGTTTCCACTTCGACTCGTCTCTTTCCTTCGGTGCTCATGTTGATGAAGAATCGGACTGGCATAATACATGACTGCTGGCATAAAAATGACTGCTGGCATAATATATGATGAGAGAGTACAAGGAGCACCTCCCCATCCGACTCTGCAAGTCCTGCACGTTCGTCTGTCTGCACACCTCAACCCCAGGCGGCGAGGCTACGGCCGTAGTTCTTCTCGATCCCAACGCCGCCGGCCAAGCGAGTGACACGACCTGTAAATGCAGCCGAAGCATACCCCGTGAGGATACCTGATGGAGACTAAGCATACCCCGAGGGCGCCTAATGGAGCCTGAGCAGACACCGAGAGGGGTACTTGATGGAGACGAAGCACACCGTGAGGATGGCTGATCGGGATTCAAGCTGCCACCCTCCTTTACACGAGTCAAGTGAGATGGCCGCCCAGCCGATGCTCTTGGCGTCTCACTGACTGATGAGGACCTCAATGGACAACCCCAAGCCATGCTCGGTCGCAGACTCTATGACCTGGACGGTCCTCCTTCCGCTCAATGTCCTCATCTTGAGGTCATGGTCTAACGTCGCGCGCTCGTGATCTAGGAGGACGACTCACATGATGCAACGTGCAAGAACGTTGATGGCGTGGTCGCTTCAAAGGGTAAACCTCTCCGGGCTATGTAAGTAAGGCTGTGCGGTCGGAGTTGCTGGCAAGGGGTGCAAATGGTGCCAGATGGCTCCTGTTAATTCTGGGGTCGTCGTGGGGCGCCGACATGCCGGTGCATACGAGGTCAATGGGATCATGTGTCAGTTGAATCGAACACGTTTTGAGGTGGCCTTTTGCTGCCATTTTTGTCGAAACGAGCTCGGTTGCTCGCTCGCTCGCTTGGTCCACATGTGCATCGTCTCTCCGACAGAGAGACACACGGACCAGCTGAAAGAAGCTCTGATGCATAAAAGCATCAAGTTCAATCCCGTGACTGAGTCTCTGACGCTACGAGTTAAACCCCCATCGGGAACCTCGGCCGGCACCTTCGTTCCGGTGCCTGCCCTCGTTTGCCCCTAAAGTGCATCGCTTTTTCAGATCGACGATGCAAGTTCATCCTGTGCTGTTGCACCCTTCCTCCTCATCTTCCTTCCCCCTTCCTCCCCCCCCTTCCTCCCCCCCTTCCTCCCCCCCCCAACCGATGCTGTGGTCTCCTGACGTCCGGGGGCATCCGAGGGACCCTCAATCTCATGTCTCTGGTGGATGCTGGCTGTCAGATTTCAGCAGTGCTCGGACCCCTCGAATCACTCCTCACCTCCTTGGAGCTTGGCGTCCTCTCCGGAAGTGGTACTCGTGGTGACATGAGGGACGTTGGCCGTCTAGCGTCGAGTGGAGCTGCTTCGGAAGATCATGGGTCCATGCATCATGGGTATATAATCGTGCACTTCTTGACTCGGCAGTCTTCATCCACTTCTTCACATCCTCAAACACCCATTTCGACCACTTGTCTTTCCATCATCGACCATTGACTATCGACTGAACCCTGCACCTATCTTTGACTAAGCAGACTCATCCCCCAGACCAAGATGCTCTCGCTCATCGCCGTCCTACCGTTGCTGGCCAGCATCCATGCCTCGCCGTTGACCAAGCGCGCGAGTACGCAGATCGTCTATGCCACCAGGGACAACCTCTGCCTCTCCCTCGAGGGCGGAAACTCAAAATACCCTGCCGACGGGAGTGGCACGCCCCCGACCGACGGTACACCGGTCATCAGTATCGACTGTGACGACGCCAGCGTGTGGAATATCAGCCCGGGGTCCGGGTCGATCACTGTCGCGGGGTATGAGGGGTTTGCGCTGGATGCAGGAAGCAACCCAGCGAACTTTGGGAGCCTCAAGGTGTGGACTAGCTACCCGGGGCTCTACCAGCAGACGTGAGTACTCTTGCCTGTGTGTTTTCGAGAGTCTCTTGATTGGTCACGAATGGATGTGCCTGGAAAGCGTCTCGGCTATCGTCTATAAAGCGAAAGGAGGAGAGGAGGTGGTACTCGAAGGACTCGCCTTGGCTGCTGATTCGAAGGCGCTGACAACTACAGCTGGTACTACACGGACGACCACCGAATCGCCATCACCGGCGGCGACCAGTGTCTCGACGAAGGCGACAACGGCGTGCAGACATACCAGTGCACGACCGGGAATACGAACCAAAGTGCGTCGAGGTTGATCACCTCATCCTCCTGCCCAACGCCACGCCCCCTCCTTTGGAGCGGACATCCCGTCGGGACCCAATTGAGCTCCACTGATACGTCACGTAGTCTGGGAAAACCAGACGCCGACACCGCGCAACAACCCGCAACCCATCACGACCACCACTAGCACCCCGACCTCGACGTCTACCTCTGCGACATCGTCGTCGACTTCAATCCCCACGGGAGTAGTGTACCCGGACCCGGCCGGGGGCGGACACCGTATCCACCCTAATGGGAGGGACGATCTTTGTGTGACGGTGCAGAATGGTTACGCGGCTATTGGTACCGCCGTCCAGATGTGAGTCGTGCTGCGAAGCCGCACCTGCTATCCTCTGCTTTCTTGCTCAACCCCCATCCACCAATATACCATGCACCTTCCGTCTTTCACCACCAACATTCCGCCGCCACCGCCGCCACCAACCAACTTGTTTCATCCAGCCCTATCCTCGCGCTACAAAGTAGTTCGCTACAAAGTAGTTCAACAGAACCCTGTTCTACGATTCAGCGCAACCACGTAGAAGCCACTAACACCCCCCAGCTCGTACTGCTTTGCCGACCCGTCGTCGACCGCACAAAACTTCCAGCTCTTCGATCTCCCCGACGTCGGCACGGCCGGCAACGTCCAGCTCCACGGCACCGACCTCTGCCTTGATGCAGGCGACGATCCCGCCAACGCCAGTGGTATCAAGGTCTGGACGTGTGGTGACGGCTGGTTGCAGCAGACTTGGACATTCGAGGCTGCCAACAGGCTGTCGCTGGGCAATGGTGAGTACAAAACGCTCGTTTCTTTGTTGCTCTCCTGTTTCTTCTCGATCCGACTATGAAGACGGGACTCTATCCTTACCCTGTCTTACCGTCGCTTCCCACCACTTGGTCGGAGACTTGGTTCTGTTGATCCGACATTACCTCTTCCACATCTACAAGCAGGACTCGTTTCCACTGGACTCTGGCCTCTCCAATCTCGTCGGCGCATTGCTGATAACTTCAGGCCAATGCCTCGACGTCGTCGCCGGCTCTGGACCGATAAACGCGAAACCGTACGGCTCCGAGGAAGAGCTCCAGACCTGGGCGTGCTCAAACAATGGCGACCCGCAGCAGGTATGTCACTGGTCTCTGTAGCTCGATGCATGCTGACATCACAGGTGTTCTACGTGGTCTAAGCCGACGAACCAAGAGAGCGAGCGCCAAAGCGTTATAGCGTCATAGCGTCATAGCGTCATATCGAGAACGGAGGGCGAGGTATCATCAGCAGAAGGAAGCAGAATGGACAATATGCGACTGTAGTATAGTATAATGGCCAAAGACAGAAGATATGGACTGTGTATCATCGCGAGTGTATTGTCACGAGAGTGGTCTGCAGCTTTGACGGCCACATCGAGGCATGATCGTACCCTCACCTACTCACGAGTGTGTCTCAGCAATCCAGGACAAGAAATTTGAACTTTATCAGGCAACGTTCCTGGCACCGCCTCGGACGGCGTTCTAGCTTCTTTGAGATTCAGGTGAATACGAAAGAATTCCAGAAAGAGATAAGCTTAGATCATACAATCTAGAGGCAAGGTCCGAGGCCGTGTTGGCGAATGTAGGGAGCGGTTGTCTGCCAGGGGGGATTGGGAGAGTTAAGGGGTCGGGACCGATGCTCAGCTAGGCGTCAAATGCGATTGTGGCGGAGTGCCGGTGAGGCAGTGTAGCAGTGTGGCAGTGTACCGATGTCGCAGTGAGGTCCGTAGACCAAGCCGAGGAAGCAAGTCTAGCCTCCAGAAGGGTAGGAGAAGAGACCAGAGCAAGTTCAGGAGAGGACTCAAAGCATATCGAACATCAGTCAAGAGCACAGATCGACAATCGAGCATCATGTGCACCACCAACACATGCATCCTCCCCTCGTCCGAAAGTCAAGACAATCCACGGCCTACGGCAGCAGACGGGCCCCTGGCTCTCGAATCGCCTACGTGACGGTCCAATCCCCCCACAGAGCCTCCTGCGCTCTCTTGCTGGCCGCTTGACTGTCGCCTTGGTGGCGGTGGCGGGACCGGATCTCCCAGCCATTTTGGAACTCAACCGACGTGAGCGAGTCTCCATTAAACACAAGTGTGGCAGATTTGGGAAACTTGATTCTCATGCGCATACTCCGGTTGTGGGTCGCAGTTCCAGCGCTGGGTTTTTGGATATCGGTCTTCTCCCCGACCGTAGTGCGTTCGAGGGGCTGTCCGTCGCAGCCGCTGGTCTCTTCCTGCGTGGCGGCGATCTGCTTACTGCTAGAGGCGGCAGCGCTCCCAAAGGTGCCAGACGTTGGGTGAGGTTGGCTGCTGGTAGCAGTGTGGGGAACCTTAGTCCCCGACTGGGCAGTGCTCTGAGTAAGAGGCGCGGTGCTGCGGCGGTCATCGTGGGCACCGGTTCGAGCGGTGGGTGTCGCTGCCGTGCTCCTGGTCTGTCGGGGATCATTGTCGCCATCAGCGATACTCTACACTGAAATTCCGCCAATCACTTACCCGATCGGCGGGCTGGCGCGTCCGTGGCGTGTCTGGGGGACCTGACGAGGACAGGCCAGCCCTCGTCGAGCGTACCACGCCATCACTGCTTGGATCAAGGTTGGTACTGGGCACATTTGATGTGCTGCCCGCCGCGCCCGAGCTGCCGCTCATCATTCGGCTACGATGATGGCCGGGCCGACGAGGCGTTGGTTTGCTGCGAACTCTGCGTGCCGCCTCGCATCCAGACGGACCCGAACCGCAGTGCATCACTTGCGAGTTCCATAGATCTGGCAACTAGGGAGGAGAACACTGACACCTCGGATCCCTGCTGCCCGTCATCACGCCCATCGTCAGGGGCAAAGTGCACGCGAGGGTTAGAAGAACGCCGCTCGCTCATTCTCAAGCAGAGTGGATAGTTGGAGACTGTAGAGAGCGGTGACTGGATAGTCTGGGAGCGAGGAAGAACGTCAATGGATTTGGGTCTTACGCAAAGTGCAAGACGAGTTGTGTGGCTGTACTAGGCCAGAGTGGTTTTGAAGTCCAGAGGATGAGGGCGTGTGGAAGAAGTGGATAATGAATTGTTCTCGGAGCTGGGACGCCTCCTTCTTGTATCTCTTGAGTGGAAGGTGATAGAAACGACTTGGTCCGACGCAGTAGTACACCATCGCTCAATCTCCCTTGTTCCCATGGTCTCTCTTAGTATGGACTAGATATCCCCGAGCTCCGACATGTATCGTTGCCAAGTCTCCCTTGTTCCCGTGGAATCTCATGGTAACCACCAGAACTCCCTATGCCCCACAACGAGGTTATAGATGTATCTCCCTTCTGCTCATGGTTTCTCATAGGGTCTCATAGCAAGGACCAGCAGTCCCCGAGCTCCGACCCGTATCGTTGACAAGTGTCCCTTGTTCTCGTGGAACCTCATAGTCAGGACTAGGACTCCCTGTGCCCCACAACGAGGCAAGTGAGGTATCTCCCTTCTTCTCATAGTATCTCGACGCAAGGAGGAGAAAGTGCATCCTTTCACCCAGAGCGCTGAAGGACAGCAGGAAACATGCAAGTGGCAAATCACGTCAAGGATCGTCCCTCGCCATTATGGGGGAGAATCGTCTGCAGCATCGGGCGGAGATCTGCTGGAATGTGCAGAGTGAAGCGAGGGCCAAGTTGCATCCCTCTTATGTGGAACACGTAAGCTGGTCCCGATGACGACGAATACATGAGGCAAAGACACACTCTAAGCGATGTAAGCACCAGGCTTCCCACCCTTGACACCTTGCGTGCTAGGAGGGACTACGATTGGCTTCAACCTTCAGCGTTTCCAGAGGCAGGATTTCCGTCGCTGCCTGCATCATCACCATTGCAACTATACTCATTGGTCGGGCTTTGCAGTGGGGACACCGGGTGTTGTACACCTTGTTGGCTGGCCCACATGTGGACGGAGTGCGAGTGATTGTTATCAACAGGGGGCTGTTCAGCGGACTGCAGAGTCGCTGTGCGCTGTTCACTGTTTCCCGCCCCCTGGAAGTGGCGATAACGTCGTGCAAGTCGCCGCCCCACAGTCTGATTCGGGGGGATAACCCGTAAATAAGTTGAGGGTCCGCCAGAGCTGGCGACCGAAGTCGCATCGTGGGAAGGCTGAGGAAGCGGTCCAATATGATAAGAACTTCCCGCTGATCTCCCTGCGGAACCGCCATAGACCGAGTTGGCAGCCGGTTCCGAAAGGTTGCCCGGCGCCATCATCGCCCCGGTACTGACTGCCATCCTCCCCGTGTTGACAGGGCCATCTCCGGCACGAGGCATCCTCCCGAGAATACCTGCCAGACTCCCAATCACGTCGCTGTTAAGACCCGCATATACGTTGTCGGGGCCTTCACGCGGGACACTGGGTGACAAGGTGTGCGACGAGAACGACGGCGAGTTCCGATTCATGTTCTCATCCCTGTTCGTGCTGATAACGTCAAGCAAGCGGCGGAGCTCATCACGAATGCGTTCAGTACATTCCCTTAGGGTGTGGACAGTCGCCCTGTTCCCCTCGCTGATTTCCGCCGCCATGCGGAGGAGTTCGGCGTCCCGGTCCCAGATTGAGGCACTGCCGTTCGCAGTTCTCCAAATGGCCTGTGCGACAGCTTTCACCGTATCCCGGGTGAGTGCAGTTCCGAATTGAACGGTTGTTGACACCCCTGCCACGGCTGTTCTGACCCCAAGCGCGATGGTTTCGACACCCAGTCTGAGGAGGAAATCATAGGCGTCAAAGGTCCCCGTAATGGAGTGTACGGCCCGACGTCTGACATGACGACCCATGCTTTCTTCAACAGCGGGATGAGTTTCAGTACCGTGCGCTGTCTCCCTAGTTGACATCTTGACGCCTGTATGGAGGTCAATCGCTAACAGAGAAGCTTGGGGAGAACAAACTCAGTCGAGGCTCTCACCTTTACTCTCCATGTCCTTGTACCACTGGAAGACTCTCTGAGTCAGACGTGACCGACGTGTTAACCGACTTGGCAGATTGATCTGTCATGCTCCCTTCATCATCATATGCAGCCTTCAATAATGAAACTGTGAAGGCTAGTTGATTCCTTCTCCGTCTCTGAGAGTCCAATGCCTGGGCCCCTAGGGGGCAGAGGAGCAAGAGTTCACACACATGCAGCACGACTTGGATTCTGTCCCTATCGAGAGATTTGGAAGTCGAGGTACTTGCTCTCTCCTCAGAGGCGGAAGTCCTCGCAGACTTCGATACAAGACTGGCCTGAGCAACTCTTGACGCGAGCAGCCTCGGTTAGGAGCGATGCTGACTGATCCTCGCACATCAAATTCATGTCTTGCAATACTATACGCAGCAGAAAGGTTGGTCTCTTGCATGCAGCAAAGGTGGCTCTGTGCTGCGAGCTGTCAGGCTGAGGCGGTGCGGTGGCTCTGTGCTGCGAGCTGTCAGGCTGAGGCGGTGCCATACGGGCTATGAGGCTATGACGGGAATGACCTCTGTCGTGGTCTACCCGGATTGGTTGTTTCTATCGCAGTCTGGACACTTGCGTGTCCTGGACGGACCTTGATAGGTGAATCGCCCTCGGTAGAAGTGTGCCCATCTGGCAGCTGGTTAGGGTCCGTTGGTGAGACGCAAGCCGAGACTGACTCGTTCCCCCTTGCCCGATGCAAGCTTTCGGCCGCATTGAGGATCTTCCACTGCTCCTCCGAGCAGAGCTGGCTCCATTTCCGTACCAGTTTTCCTGAAGGAGCCGGGTGAGTGGGGTGTAGAATCCCAGCAAGATCCTCCACCAGTTTGCCATCTGTTTCAATATCAGCATCACGGGTCGCCATTACTCACGGCTCCATCCCTCGAGACAAGGCCACTTACCTACAGGACAGCTGGTGTTGCCATCGTCCGGCAGAGATCCGGATCCGCCACTCGAGCCTCCTGGCGACTGTGATGGAGAGCCTCGCTGATTCTCCAACAGTATGCGTGTGTCATCGCCTGCAGCGTGAGTGTCCGACATCAAGATAGGAGATTCTGTAAGTGTAGTCGAGAGACTGTTGACCTGGTCTAGGTCGTCCAGAGCTGCCGTGAGCTGCGGGCCCTGGGAGGTGGCCGACTGTACGAGCCCCAAAGCACTTTGACCCTTTTCAGAAGCCTTCTGGAGCGGCACATGAGACTGGGTTTCAGCCGAGGTTTCCTGCTCGGCCCATGGAGGCGTCAGCGGCGTCAAGGTACCTGGGGCCAAATGGCCACTATTTTCCCTCCTATCGAGCGTCTGAATGGTCTCTGGGCTGGGGCCAGGGCTGGCGCTCGTCGGCTGAAATCCCGGATCCATTGACCGCAGCCGCGTGCTCCCATTGGTCACCTGAATTCTTTGGGCCTCAACCGGAGTGGATGTGCCCACCCGCCAGTAGACTGTAGGCGGCCCGAGTGCCCTGGCGTGAGGTTGAAATACACTTGAGGAGGTGGGTGTCTGGGAGAAGGCGCGTGATGTCGGGGACCTCTGATCATGTGGTCCACGAGTGCTCTCTGGTGAGTAGGGGACTTGATAAGCCCCCCGTACCTGCTGGGAGTCCCTCCACGCGGTCCGACCTGTACTCCCAGATTGATGCGAAGTTGACGGGCTCCTGGCTTGGCTGGGGTCATTGACTTGGGCTCGGACAACTGAAAGAAGGATATCAATGATGTGGTCTTTCGTGTCATCCACTTACTCCCCATAATAGCCTCCCGACCTAGCTGGTTGACGAAGTCGATGTCTTGACTGGCGTTGTCCGCAGCCACTCGCATCAATCGCATCCAAGCGTTCACTGAATCAACTGCACCGCTCAATAGTCCTGTGAGACTTTGGGCGGTGACTGCCAAACTTCGGCATACCGTCTGGTAGATTGACGGAGGTGGCCTTTCGACAGCGGAATCGACCTCGATCTGTTGTTGAGATGGAGTAAGATTGCTATCTCGTTGTAGAGAACGTTGTTGAGAAGGGTTAGTATCACTATCTCCTTGTTGAGAACGTTGCTGAGAAGGAGCCGAAGGAGTAGTGGCATCCCCGAAATGTTCATCGTCAATCATGTCTGATGGATGTCGTCTTAACAAGGCAGAGGAAATGAAAGCAGCGGACTGGCAGACTCAGCGAGTAATTCTGAGTGGGAACTGTCGGTGGCAAGAGGTTGGCAATGCGGCTTATACTGCACGTTCCGAGCTCTCTCCTGAGATTGAACGCCTTGCTGGATGTCGAAGGCCGCTGGCTCCTTTTGAGAGTGGTTGCTGAAAGACGCCTGAAACAGAAGACCTTGGAGTGATTCTGCTCCTTGCCTTGAATGGTTGAGGCATGTATGCGGTCTGCACCTTGAGCATCTTGCCTTGCTAGACTGTATTCGGGGAGGGCCAGAAGCTGGCTAGCTTGAGAACAACGTCTCAGGGGCTTCCGGCACCGTGGACAAGCCGCAAACGAAGCGCGCCTTTGTCCGCTCTGGCTGTCGCCGCCGGCGATGACTCCAGTGGGGCGGCGGATGAAGAGGATCGGCAAGGGCGTTGTTGCATGGTCCCTGGGGAGCTCGAGACCGGCCTGCGCACGGCTGCCAACATTGCGAATGGATAATTCTGTGCAGCGCGTGTGCATGTTACGGACTGATAATTTCGTACAGTGCGTGTGCAAGTGACGCACTCAGGTGTAGGTTTCACGCAGACAGTGGCAACACTCCCGCACGCCGCTCATGCCACAGTCAACGCACGGACTCGTTCTCCGAGTCGCTATGCCGTCTCGCAATGCTTTCTACATGGCATATCGAAATGCAAAAGCTGTCACTAACAATTCCCCAGCATCTGAAAACAAGCCGCCACTGTCCTCAGCCTCATCACTCTGCTTTCACTGTTCTCCACTATGACCAGACTCGCCGTCGTCGGAATCCGGCGCTGATTCAGGCAGCGCCACAGTCTCTGCGCCTGCCTGCAAACCCCCGTCATGCGGCTCAGCAGATTCAGTCACCGGCATGGGAAAGCCAACAACATCGCCCACGGTTGAGGTCTGGCCAGAGTGGGGGTTGTTCAGCGTGGATACTATAATTTCGACACTCTCAGAATCGTCATCGTCCTCTTCATGAGATGGCGGCGCTTGCCGGTGGCGACTCGGAGGTTGGTGCGTTCCAGCTGACCCGTCTTGTGGTATAAGTGTCCTTGGTATGTTTTGTTCCGTCTCAGCTACAGGAACCGGCTCAGTGGGATGACTCTGGGGGGTGTTGCTTTCCACTGGCTGATTCGTGGTTCGCGCCAGACGGGTGGCGAAACCCTGAGCAAACTGAGACGGATCGATGCTGTCGTCAGGTTGGACACCTCCAAACGGAACCCTGGGTCCTCCAACCGTTTCCCTCGTTCCTCTAAACGGACCTCTGGGCCCTCCAAACGTTTCCGTCGGTCCTCCAAAAGCACCACTGGGTCCTCCAACCGTTTCCCTCGTTCCTCCAAACGGACCTCTGGGCCCTCCAAACGTTTCCGTCGGTCCTCCAAAAGCACCACTGGGTCCTCCAAACGTTTCCCTCGGCCCACCAAACGAACCCCTAGGCTCCTCATCTGACAGGATGTCGCTTAGTGGAATGCCTATCGATGGGTCGTCCCACGGGACGCTGTCAAATGGGACCATACTCATATTATACGTACTCCCTCCTATGTTGAATGTTCCAGGGGACAGACCTTGAGCTGTTGGGTCGCTTCGGCGGAGTGCGAATATTCTGGGATATTCTGAGCCATCGGGACGAGGACCCGCTATTGTGTCTCGATGGCCCGCTGTTGTGATCAGTTTAGCTCAAATCTCTGGCCTCGCGTGCATTATACTGACCATTCGAGGTTGTTGGCCTGGACGCTGAGGTACTTTGAAGCGACTGCCTGCCATGTCTCAAAACTACTTGTATGGTGAACAATGTCTCCTTGAGGAGCTTCAAACTTGCTTCACCAGCAATGAAGCAGCTGGTTGTCCAACGCAAGGCCCAAGTCCCCGTCTCGACTGCTGCATTTCCAAGTGTACCTAAAGAGCTTCGAAGACTGTGTGTCACCTGACGACTTGACGGGCCCAGCGAAGGCGCAGTCTCCCCATCGCGAGCCGTGCCCTGAGCATCAGGTCTGGTCTCGCCTCGTGGTTGACCATTCACCGTGGACGCGTTGTCACTTGCTGACTCCGCCATACTCGAATCAGCTGTGTTTGTGGAAGTGATATTAGTGTAGGGAGATACCTATGAGGGGAAGAGAGGCCGATGACAGAAGAGCATAGGTGCTAGAATGCCTTATAAACCAGAGCAGGTGGGCTTCCATATCCGAGGCTTCCATACCCACTAGACCTCGAAGGCCAAAATATGAAGTCCAGGCTCGGCACACTTGGGGGGCGCTGCTGTTTCACTTCCGTGGTAACAAAGGGTCACTTCGGCGTTGTTAGTGGAAGGGGAGTCACTCCAACAAGCCTTGGCTGCTCCTCATTCTGGGCTTCTCGACAGTGTGGCCAAGCTCCAAGACGACTTTGCTTCGAAGCATTCGGGACTCTGAGACACTTGGTTGCACCAGAAACGGCAACCCATGGCAAACCCCGGACGCTTCGAGAGCTCCGGGGAGAAAGACAAATTCGAAGCCAGCCACAGTGGGGCGTCTGCAGACTTGCTGGAGGGCTTTGAGAACGGAGGGATATGAGAAAGGAGGAATGAGTTTAGGGAAGGCAGAGCAAGAGAGTATCCGTGCACCGAAGGCTACATAAGTATACCAAGCAGATGCTGGTGACTGAGCGCCGAAGAGTTTCTGATTAGGAGTCCGATTGATCTCGCTGAAACCAGCTCATGGCTGCCTGGCAACAAGACGTGTTCGCTTTCGTGTTTTGCAAGAGCAAAGTGGCAATACTGCCATCTGATGCCTCTTCTTCAGTGTATGCATCCAGGCTAACACACAGTCAGTCTTCCGCTGCTGAGCGACAGGTAATAAGTGTAAATGCCACCAGATCAGCCATCATCAAGGGCCAGGGCCAGGTAGCTCAGTCGACTTCCTGAATGTCCGCGGGTCGTAACGGATCTTGCACAGTGCCAGTGCCACGGCCACCACGAGCTGTCGGCTCATAGCCCGACTGACCGCGCTGTCTCACGGTGCCTCGTCCGAACTGCCCAGTGCCGGCGGTGCGGAATGTCAGGACGTCGGCGTACATGAAACCGTTCTTGAAAGGGCGGTACATCTGAGCAGCACGGCCAACATGTTGAGACATGCCGGTCCCAGATCCGGGCCATTCACCCCATCGGGCATACCCTTGGCCCCATCCCGCACTGGGGTCGGCCGAGATCTTTCTCCATCCGGACCTGCCAAAGTGGCCAGTCTGGGGGAAGAAGTGGTTGAAGATGGACGAACCAGCTCTGGAGCCGGGGAAGCGGCTGCCCCCGTAGCTTCCGCAGCTGACTCGGCTGAATGGGGCCAAAAACGCCCGCAACGTCCTTGGGACCTTTGGATGCGCCACTCCATCGTGGAAGCTTGTGACATCCCCCGTTCGGCCGGACGTGTAACTGTCTACGTCTGTTAGCACGACCACCGGAATCAACATCTCAGAGAGACAAAGGTGGAGAGACGAGCGCACAATTTGGGGCCATGCCAGCGAATAGGACGCCGATCCAGCTGTCACCCCCGTAGACAGACTCGAAGACAGACTGGAAGGCAGGGGCGCCACCAAAGATGGACGCGGACGTCCTGCGAGCCTTTGGATGAACCGGCCTTGGATTGTACGGCGTCACGGCCGTGCTGGCCGGCACAATGGCGGTGTCTGGTGCTTGCGAGTCTCTGAGCACTAGGGGTCTGTCGCCAGTCTGTGCTGTGGTGGGGTCAGGCGACCTGTCGTCATGCTGCGCTATCGTTGAGCCAAGCGACCTGTCGTCAGTCTGTGCTGTGGTGGGGTCAAGCAACCTGTCATCACTCAGGGCTGTGGTTGGACCAAGCAGCCTGGCTTCATTCAGTGCAGTTGTTGGCCCAAGTGACCTATCGTCATTCAGTGCTGTGGTTGGGCCAAGCGACGTGTCGCCATTCACTGCTGTCGTCGAGCCGAGCGACTCTGCGAAATGCACTGCCGTCCTCGGCCCGAGGGTGGGGACAGTGTCGTATATCGTCAGTCCCTCGGTTGTTTCCAACCCAGGCTGCTCGGTGGCAGTGGCGCTGGCAGCGGCTGTAGTGTTGTAGTAAGTGTCGTCGGTCGGGGGCACCGTGGTGGCGGCAGTCTGCGAAGGCTGGTCGACGAAGTTGGTGCTCGTCGGAGACGCAGACGCCTTGTGCTTGCTATCAAGCTGTCAGCTAGTCCACCATCCTGGCCGTGCTCATAATCACAGGTACAGGGGCGGTATTAAAGAAGCAAAGTCGGTGGTGGCAGGAAACAAAGAGAGCGGTGGCGAACACCACATACTTGATCAGACTCATGATGCTTCGAGCCAACGAGGGGTTGTTCTCCAAGTTCGAGGCAATGGTGCTCAACACAGGCGCAAAGGTCGACATGGCGCTGGCAAATTCCTCGCTGTAGATCAGTTCAACGGGGCAAGTCAGTTCAGCGACACTCGTTCCTCTAGTTCAAGGGTCGTAATGTCAAGTGAATAAACACCCGAATATCCTGCAGAGAAGACGGGTCGAGTGGCCATTCATGAGTAAATTGGAGAACGTTCGAGGGAGCGCTCGCGCACTCTCCCTTGACTGGCTTGGAAGGCCGCTCCACCGCGTCATAGACGTCAGCGAACACGACGATCCTTTCAGACCTTTCAGAGTTGGTGGAAGTGTGGCGCTTTGTCAGTGAGAGGGGAAATCCGTTGACCGTTCACTGTTCAACAAGACGCGACGGCGCGGCGTTGGGCGCCCAGTCTGTGCAATCTATGCATCTAGCGCCGACCAGTACTGTATCCTAACGAGGGCGACGTGTATCACTGTATCCTGCTTCGAAATATGGGACTGTCCACTCAACCTGGAGAGGACGAATTCGCCACGATTCGTATTCCCTGTCGTAGACGCTCCTAGGCGTAGGTCTGGTGCGTCTCGGCCTCCTTTTCACCTTCCACGCCTCCCTCCCACTCGGGGACTTTCCAGCTCCAGTCCCCGTGCTCGACACGCCCTCGCTGGATGCCCGTCATGACGTCTCGGAGGAGCTTGATGACTGGATTCGATGGGATGGTGTATAACTGTCCACTGTACTGGATCTCCCCGATCGCAACGACGACAACACCCGTGCCGCAGCCAAACATCCTACCGCCATCAGCCCAAGGTCCAGTGATATAAGACACCATGAAAGAGCAGTTGATGAATGACCTACCCCTTGAGCGTCCCATCTTCCAACCCTGCAACCACCTCGGGCATGCTCAGGTCCCGCTCGACTACCCTGATTTCCTTCGGCATGCCGGCTACAGGGAACTCGGCCTTGCCGTCGGCGTGGTCGGTGATCATCTGGATAATCGATTCTCGCGTGATACCGGGAAGGACGATGCCGTTCTCCAGGGGCATGGTGATGAATTCGAGGTCTATTGGGTTCCATCCAACGTAGAGTTGATCAGACACGTGATGAGAGTCGAGGAGAAAGAGGCGAGGCGGAGAACTCGTCAGCCAAGAGACTGGAATGTGCCAGAGAGAGACTCACATCCGTCCGGTGCTTGTTTGATGATGAAGACGTTCATCCCGCCTGCCTCGGAAATAAAGTCCTCCTTGCCATGCAGCCAAAGCGACATATGGAAGCCAGGCTTCTTCGCGACGCTAACAGTACCTGTCCGTTGTCAGCTGATTCCTGACCACAAAACCAGGTAAGGGGCCAGGGTCAGGCTGAGAGGGAATCAGGCTTACCATAGTTGGCGCCGAGCTTGTAGCTGCCGGTTCCTCCGGGCCACGCTCGGATGTACTCTTTGCACGCGTCCAGGCGGATACCTTTGCCTTCGGCGCTCGAGTAGAGGGCTATTACACGTTATATTAACACAGCCGCCATGTAACGGCTCAGAAAATGGATGACGCAAGTGAAGGTAGAATGTGAGAACCAAACGCAGCTAAACGCATGAGGATGACTCACATCGACCTAGGTTCAGGGTGGTAACGACAAAGAGCAGCGCCTCGGACGCATAGGCATCGTCCTTGATGCCAAAAGCTTCCGAGGTCTCAAGCAGTGTCGGACGGATATACAGGCTCGCCCCGTCATCCTGCGGCACCATGGGTGCATCTGGAGTATGTGTGAGCGGAGAATGTTGTCCTTCAACGCAGGACATACCTAGGGCCACGAGCTTGCCCAGAAGGTCAAGGAGCTCAGCATTGTCCCATTCGCACTGTCACATGGGCATCAGTGTGACAGCGTTGACAAAGCAGATAATACGTCAGGGAGCGTTCGAGGCACTCACCGGCAGGCCGAGACGGCCGGCTGATCGCTTGAAGCGATCAAAGTTCTTGTATGGCCGGAAAAGGCGGAGATCTCCAGCCTGACTTTTGTAGCACTGCGGACGTCAGCTCAAATCCCACAGCCAACTCCCACCACCATCTCCCTGCCCGTGACGGTATACGATGAACCAGAACCAGCCAACATCGCGCCTGTCAGGTGGACATAGCGCCTATTGGCGGATCCACGCCGCAAGCATCCTTCTACTGCCTGACTTTCGATGAAAGAACAGCACCAACTCTCCAAATTACACGGCGCTGGCTTGCCGGCCGGCCCCTCCGATTTGGGTCTCTGACTCGCAACCTGAACGCAAACGCACCTTCATCCCCTCAAAACACGTCACGGCATACTGCAGCACCCCACTGAGCGGATCGAGACTGAGCTCGGTTCTTGGGCCTATTTTTGGTTGGCCCCATCCACTTGCTCGTGACCAAGGGATGGTGAGCATGTATCGCCCGTGCACTTCCTTACCAGGGACGACCTGGTGCGTCGACGCGAGGGGCTGGAAGTACAGATCAGACGCGCGCATGGTCGGTGCGCTATGTGCGTGGCCATTGGTCTTGATCGTCATCTGGCCTTTTGTACACTTCTTTGGGATACAACGAGTGTGTCTGCAGGTTGTGTGTGTGGTGGAGAAGGAGAGATGGAGGGGAGACGAGGGCGAAGGGGAAGCGATAAAGTTGATACAAAGCGCAACTGGGATTTGCCCGAAAATTGAGGTTCGACTCGGCGCATGACGCGTGGTTCAGTCAGGCACGATTGTCTCCGGCCGGACCTTGGCCATTTCGAATGGGTACCGTTATCTGACGTTATGAACCCATTGGTATGCCACATGACAATTCAGTACAAGGCGAGTGTCTACGGATCCAAGACGTCGAATGAAACTTCTTATTCCAGCTTCTTCTCAAACTCCTTGTACCGCTCCTGATACCCCAACAGGTATTTTCCGACGAGCAGACCTAGAAAGACAGGTATCAGCATCACGCTACGAAGGGATGTGTGCCTAATCACCTAGTACAAAGTTGGCGGCACGCCCAAGCCCCAAAGGAATGGACGCATCCACAATATCCGCCGTATAAAGGAACAGCAGCATTTGGAACGGGCTCAGCGGCCTGCCCGCGGCCAGCTGTGACGAGTAGTATCCGACTTATGAAGCGAAGCGTGAGCACTGATTCCACGTCTTTAGGCGGGTAATTGCGGCTTACAGAAGTTGTGCTCTATCGGAAGTGCGATGTCAGCATTCGCTCATTCGAAAAGAGTCAAACCACTGACCGAAACCTTCATCAAACCCCACGTTGGGCCCGCCTTCGGCAGTGATAGTGATATCCAGGTCTTCACCAGTGGTCTCGTCATTCCAGAACGTGTGTGGGAGCTTGGGCGGGAAGGTAAACTTCTCGCCCTTCTCCAAGATACCCCTTCGCCCGGCGACCTCATAGATCATCCTTCCTTCATTCTACACGAAAGAAAGGATGGTCAGCAGCAAGAGCTTGTGATAGCAACTCGAAGCTCAACGCACGACGTAGAATACCTCTGGCTGATAGAGATGGTAATGAGGCGCGGGGGTGATGATCGAGTTCTTTCCCGCTCCAGTATACGGGCTGTTGGCCTTGTATATCTGGCGGTAGGAGTAATGCCTGTCCCCAGACGAAATGAAGTATTCCTTGGCGTGATCAGTCCCGTTGCCGCACGCGCCTTGCCTGGGGGGGTCTTGACTTACCTTGAGGTGTCCGTCAAAGAACAACCAAGAGCCGTCTCTCCCGATTTCGGGGCGGGTCATTACAGGCTTTTCACCTCTGTCAGTATCTGGGGATGACTTTGTGAAGACGACTGACCTTGGGGACGAGAAATGCGAGTGCCATTGTGCGAGTGGCAAGAAGGGCTGTTGTGTGATGGTTGAGTGTGGGTTCTGCGGTGTATGGGTAACCTCTTGCATGGTATATATGGTACAACGAGACCTGTTGAAAGCCATGGCTCTGCTCGCCTCCAACAGAAAAAACCAAACGCCGTAGCGGACCGGGCTCACGGCGAGGCCTTTGAAGTGTCTGAATGAAAAGGGCGTGTCACCGCGGCGGCAGAGGGTGGGAAGGAAGGGAGGGGTGGGGGCGGGGTGGGGGGAGGCGAGGTACTGAACAACCTGAAACGCACCTGTCAGAGCCCGAGGCGGCGAGTGAACCCAGCGGAGGTTGCCGATCTCCGGTGTTGGGATGGTGAAGAAGGAAAAGACACGTCACTATGAGCCCGATTGGCGTTTGACTTTTCGGGCAGCGTTTTCCTTCATTCTTCATTCCACGTTACATTGGGGTACTTGGGGATTCCTGCAGCAGTCTGACTCGCAAGTCAATTGCTAGGTGCAACGAAGCAAGGTCACAATCGGAAATAATAGGGCCCAATCACCTTTGGTGTTGCGGACGGGCTGTAGAAAGCTGCGGACGTCGGGTAAGGTGGAGAAGACCTTCAGACGGAGATGGATGTCCGGACTCCAGTCGGCGAAGGATCAAGTGAGCCGCCTGAAGTCCCTCTCGGCGTTTGAGCTGATTAAAGATCCCGCTCTCTGCCTCCTTCCTTCCCTGCGCCTTGACTTGGTCTTCATTCTTCCTTTTTCTTTGTCCAGACGCCGCCTTCTCGCCACAACAGGTCACACACGACACATCATGGCGGTGTCTCCACAGCCAAGTAAGGCTCAGCTGGGACCACCTGATCGATGGCTGCATGTCTACACTTCAATAGCACGCACAAGCAGGCGAAAATGCCTTCCATTACAGGTGCCATGTCGCTCACACGAGCTGGGACATTGAGCCTAATGGTAAACGACCGCCTGCATTCCTCTGTGCATCGGTGTCTATGGCGACTCAGGCCGATGCCACCGCGGTGGCCTAGGTCTGTGACCAACCTAACTCTCCCTGTTGCTACCTACTGCCAAGACTGATCGACATTGTGGGCCCCGCGTCATTGCCACGTGGGATTACGCCAAACAAACTTATTCCCGAAAAGCCGACCTTGATTGCTTGGACCCTGGCGTCGTGGGGAAGGGTCGCCATTATTACCGCTTTGGGGTATGTCTGTGTATTGATGCTGCCTGGCCCTGTGCTGGCCGCCACCCGCGCGCGACGTCCGCCCCTCATCAAAGCATCTCAACACACCCCTCACGCCTATCCCCTGCCCTCTTCTTTGAGTGATTCCTCGTCTCTCGCGGCTCTCTCTGCAGCTACCGTAATTCTTCAACACGTCCATCGCAACATATCCAACATCATCCAAGGCGTATGGGGTCAGCAGCGGTCCGGCTCGGATCAGGTCATCAAGGACAACACGGCACCAATCTGAAGCCCTCGACGCCAGCTGGCTGCTCTCGCTCGGCACCATTGTTTTGACTATCGTCGATTTGTTATTGCCCGGCCTATCGACCGCCTTTCCTCCATCTAGTCTTCGATACGCCCAATATACACCTCTGGACCATCCACATCTCGGTCATCGTCTCCGACCTGTTGGATACGGTGCATTGGAGTGTGGGAGCGAGGTCGGTGAAGGCCCGTGCGGAGGAGATTGGATCACTGGCTCTTGCACTAGAGCACATTGCATAGCAGCAAACGACCCTCAAGAATACGTTCCCCAGCACTTTTTTCCAACTGGTTGGTCATTTGCGAGCTATCCTCGCGATTAACCTTACCATCGAGACCTGTCGTCTCTGCGTTCACATCGAGAGTGATCTGCCCGGACTCCTTCAAGTCATCCCGATTGGAACCGACTTGTCTATCAAGACTCCGAGCATGGTGACACCGCCATCATCCCTACCTTCCCCCTCACCTTCGAACTCTTCTTCGCATCATCAGTCTTTCTCATCCATGTCCCAGATGTATCCTCCGCAACCTGCTCGCGCCCCATCTTCCGCATCACACCTTTCTGGGGCCTCGGGGCAGAGCTACCTGAGCAACGGGTCAAATCACCACGACGAGCCTTCTCCGCCATTCTCGCCATCTTACGCCGACACACCTAACAACCAGCAGACCCCTCAGCCTCATCCTATGACAAGCAACAAAACGCAGTATACCGGATCCAACCCCTCTGCTTTCCTACCGCCTCTCACGTCATCACCTCCCCCGCATGCTCCGCCATATATTCCTCCTCCCCAGCACGCCATGGCGCCAGACCCCATTCACTCAATGCAGATGGCCATGATGCCGCCTCCAATGAGCCCGTCGTCCATGATGCCGTGGAATGGACCCTCGAATGGCTGGCGGAGCTCAGGACCTACTCAGCCCGGGTACACCACGGCCTTCAGGCAGAGTCTGCCGAACGGTCACGGCTTGGCTGGCCCGCCCAGCCTGCCGCTCAATCCCCATGAGCCATATCAAAGAGCAGCTGCATCTGGAACCCTCAATCCGTTACAGCAGGCCATGATGGGGAATGGTCGACCAGGATCGGCGCATGGCGAAGCTAGACGCCGTAGAGACCGAGACGAAGAAGGTGACCGAGATGCCAGGGAGGAAGAGGTGATCAGCACAATCTTTGTGGTTGGATTTCCGGATGATATGCTAGTGAGTCTCGTCATATGATCTAGAAATAGCCGTGCTGACAGCATCAAGGAACGCGAGTTCCAAAACATATTCACCTTTGCACCGGGCTTTGAGGCGGCGACGTTGAAATTCCCGTCTGGATCCCGAACTCGCGAGCCAACCGCTGCACTGCTGGCCGAACTGCAGCGACTGGAAGCGAGCCAGGCGCAGATGCTGGAGCATGGCGAGATCCACCCCGGTCTGGAGGAGCAGATTGCAGCTTTACAGCTTGTTGGGACGTCGTCGTCTTCTTCGACCACGACACCTTCAGCTGCCATGTCCCTCACCCCATCTGCGCCATCAGGCGCGACTTTCGGTTCCACAGCGCTTCCGCAGATGCCGACGCGTCGCCAGACCATTGGTTTTGCGCGCTTCAGGACGCGGGCAGATGCTATGGCCGCAAAGGAGCAACTTCAAGGTCGAAAGATCGATAGCCTGACGGGAGCAACCTTGAAGGCGGAAATGGCGAAGAAGAATCTACACACAAAACGTGCGACATCAGGCGAGGAGCTCGTTGGTCTGCTGTTACGTAGTGGACGACTGGCCAATTTGATGGGTACGGCGCAGAACACACCTATCCAGGGGCAACCAGGAGGAATGGCTATGGGTCTTCCGGGTTATGCAGGACAACAACCCTCTGCACGCGAGGTATGGGATTCATGGCCGGGCCAGTCGCAAGCCCCCTCGAGTGGAATTGAACGGGAACCGGCGACTTCGCAACCGGGCTTCTCCTCCTCATTAGGCTTCTCCGATCGATCGTTTGTTCCTCCTCAAAGCGCACCATCAGGCAATCAACCACATCCTGCATCCACTCAGTCTAACGCGTCAACGTCGCCTCCACTTTCCGTGACTAGTCCCAATCAACGGCCTACCGACAGCAAAGCCTTGCTTGCGCTTGCAGAGGAAGCGGACGCGCTCGAGGGGTGGAACATTGGCTCGATGGGCATCGGTCTAGACAACGGATATCGCAGTCAATCGCAAGTCCCGGGCGAGAGGCAGAGGGAGCGATCTGGAGGAAGTCAGAGCGGTCAGGGCATCCACATGCAAGCACCGCAGGCATTGTCAGGTAGTCTGGGACGCGGCACAGACGTGAATTTCGGAAGCAGTCCGCCGGGAGGCAGCGATCATTTGAGTGATGGTGGGCGAGGTCTAGGGAATCCCGCCGACCAGAATCCACCTGTGAGTTGTGTACATGGAGGGGGAAGAATCCGCTGATGCCGACAGATCAACACGCTCTACGTGGGCAACCTCCCGGCCATTTCTCCGCCCACGCATCCGCCGAATTTCCTCGAGGAATCCCTTCGCGCGCTGTTCTCTCGCTGTCTCGGCTTCAAGCGCATGTCGTTCCGGCAGAAAATCAACGGCCCGATGTGCTTTGTGGAGTTTGAGGATGTGGGATTTGCGACGCAGGCGATTGGACAACTGTATGGGCACAATCTGGTGAGCTGTCGTCTCCCGAGCTTAATCGAGGCCAAGTGCTGTACGAAGGTCGTCGACGTCACCGAGCTGTCACGGCAGCACGGGTTCACGGGTGCTCAAATGCGCCATGAGCGATATCAGCTGACTTGTGTAGGGTGGACTCGTCAAAGGCGGCATAAGGCTGTCGTATTCAAAGAACTCTCTCGGTCAACGGGGCAGCTCTCACCCCACCGGTATCAGCACATCGATGTTTGGGGGGATCGCACACACGGTTGCTCTTGCCGGCATGTCGCCCCCATCCGCAAACTCGCAACCTTCCGCGCCAAACTACTCACACGGACTTCAGCTGCAGTCTGCTCCTGTTCCTCAGGCTCCAGACTTGCGACGCGGTTCCGAGGCTACTGGGTTGAGCCCAACTGCACAGCCCTTCAACGCCACCTTACCTATGGCGACTTCTCCCCGGTCGCGATACTTTGGCACTAGTCCCTCGCAGGACGTGTCCGCTCCGACGTTCGGTTCGTTCAATCCTGGGCCGGCAGTGCCGACTGCCATCAACACGAACAATCCCAACCCGCCTGGATCGATGTCTCCCGTTGCGAGTCCGATCCGCACACCCGCAAGCTACAGCTGGGTGAGCACGAGTGGAGGGGGGCAAGGCGGCGTCGGCAACGGCTATGGCTTTGAGGGGTTCTCATCCAGTGGCGGCCTGCCTAGCCTGGACGGCGCTGCTAGTGCGTGGGGAGCAGGACAGGCTGGCAACAGCCACTAGCGTTGGGCACATTCTCAACCTCATCCTCATTGCGTTTACCATTTTGGCTCTTTTCCTTGCATCACATACCCAGTACCGAAACATACGTCTCATCATTCATTCACTTGCCATTTTGGACCCAAAAATCTAGCTTTTAGCTTTCCTGCTCACTCTGCATATCTCCATTGATTATCGCTGTGTCTCGTTCCGTCTCATCTTTACACTGTGTCCTGTTCTTGCCATGCCCATTGCCATTCCCATGCCTTTGGGTATGGGTCTGGGTATGGTGTGGTATGTGTCGTTTCCCCACCTCATAGTCATCACAAGATTTAGAAGTCGGTATCTATATAAATATATATATGCTGGATCGCCTCGCTGCTTGCAGTACGCATGGGTTTCGTAGTTTGGCAGTATCGACCGGGACCTCCGAGTGAAGGCCGGTCGCGCCGTGTTTGTGTTGTTAGTCTTGGTAAACCATGCACAGATACATCGCAGGGGCATTGCATGCGTCGAGCACTTGGCCGGTGGAATCTTGGCGGTCAATATGGGTGCATCTTTCGGCACAGACGCTGTACACGAGAAGCGCGCGGAGGGGTGGGGAGAACGGTGTGGATGTGGGCTCCGGGCTGTAGGTCGAGGCTCGCAGGTGGTGGCGTACATGTGCAGGCGGCAGTGTGCCTGGCACTGGGCCGCTCAGGAGGAGAGGAGGAGAGAGGGAAGGGGGCTATTCCAACAACGCCCCTGGAACCGGCACCTCCCAGCTCTCCATGTCTGTTGTGAAGATTTCCAGCGTCGGCGTGGGGATTGTGCCGGGGGGAAAGAGGCCTTAAGTGTGTATCAGCAGGACGTACAGCCCCGAAAAGTGGCGGTGGTACGGTCGACCGAGAGGATGGCGGAATGCCACAACGCCAAGAGAAGATGAAGACGCAGATCGTGACACCAAGGATATAGTTGCCTCAAGGAGGGTTGTACGTCGACGAGATGGGGGAGTAGGGGACCAAGGCGATGGTAGAGTATAGGGCATCAAGGAGATGGTAGAGTAGATGGCCATGAGGTAGGAGGAGAGGAGGCCAAGGAGGTAGGGGGAGACGAGTGCAAGGAGGTTGAGGGATAGGAGATCACGAGCGAGATAACCGAGAGAGAAAACGGGTAGGAGGACGACGATCGGAGGATACACGGAAGGCAGCCGGGAAGAGATCTAAAGCCCCAACCTACCCGCCTTGACCCAGACCTTGTCCGTCTCGACCGAGTTGGTGTCCCACAACTGGCTGAGCGAGATCAGCCTCAGCCAACCGACGACAAACGCAGCAAACGCGAGGCGGGTCGGGGTGGCGTACGAAACCCAGGGAGAGCGGCGAGGGTGAACGTGGGACGACTCACGAGCCGCATTTGGGACAGAACAGGCGGCCTACTTGGGCGCCCGATTGGCCTTGGACGTAGTAGCACGCTGTGTCGCCCTGGGAGTGGAATGACGCTGCCAGTACGCGGATGAGCGGGATGGCGCTGGTAGTGGAATGCATGAGTCAGCTGCGGCGTCTAGATATGGCAGAGGGACGGTGGCTGCGCTGGGACTACGGGCTGCACTGGTACTTCGGGTCCCCATTCTGGCTCCTTGGCTGCTGTACAGCCACGCGTGGAGACTGGGACATGGTAGACCAGGAGAGGAGGAGACGAGGAAACGAGGAGAGGAGAGGAGTGAAACTGATAGATGATGTCCAAGAGTGCGTCGAGTGAACTGACAGACAGCCCGAGGATTGACGGCAGTCGATGCAATCTACGAGCATACATGAGCAACGGCGAACATTCCAAACCATCCCTAAAACAGGACTGCCAGCCACGCCCGCCATGCGAGGCATCGAGACGCAGGGTACAATACAAGACAATGCCAGGGGGCGGCAGATTCCCGGCCGAGGAGGAGACAGGCAGCGGCACTCACGGCATATCTGGGTCACGTCTGGCGAAGGCCGAGGAATAGTGACCTTGACGGCTCCGCAGAGGCACTGGCCGCTCAGCACGGGGGCACCGTCACTGCCTGTCATGGTCGGTCGCTTGTATCTGCACACAAAGCACACAAGGCGGGAGATTGTCCGCGTTATCGACAGGCTGGGAGGTGGGTGGACTCCGGGAGGCAAAAGAGCCGATACCGGCTGTAAACTATGGCCCGCGGATCCGGCCACGCGGTTTTTGTAAATTTCTCAAGAAAATGGGTGATCGTCAACGATCACTTCCATGCTTCATCCAGCATCATTGATCTTCATTGAATGTCATTGAATGACACGGGTGAATGGCATTCGCTCAATACCGCAGTGATCGTCACACAACATCATTGAACATCATTGACCCTGTCGCTCCTTCACTCAATCTCAGCATCTCATTTCGGCCAGGTGAGCAGTCTGAGCCAAATCAGCCGCCAAAGTTCATTGACCTTCTGTGGTCCTCAACAAGACTGGGCAAAGATCCTCGTATCCATTTCAACATCATCAATGCCAAGCAATTAATATGCAAAGTGTGTGTTCTTCTGCCGAGATGGCTTCCTCTCACCAAACAGGCTTGGTATGTCCCAGATAATGCCAATGTATTCTGCTCATTGCGTAGTCCCTCAATTCCCCTGTCTTCCTCCCTCCTGCCCAGTGGTCCCGTATCGAGGCCTCCATCAATGAATCCATGCAGCTTGCCATCCAGTATTGTGATTCTTTACCGCAATTCCGAACCCCCCAGCATTTACCTCTTCACATCGCCCATGTGACAAACATTCTGCTTGACCTTCTGTCATGACCCGACTCACCTCGATTTACCTCGAATACTCTCGACTTACTTTTCAACCTTTTCAACCTCTCGATCTATCTCGATTATTACTTGAATCACCTCGACACTCTCTTCGTCACTCATTCAAATCTCGATAACTTACTTCGTCACTCGTTTACTCTCAATTCCTCAATTCAACCTCCTCGAAAACCTCGAATTGATGCTTAGTAATAATATTGGAAATAGGTGATTCTATGGGCAACAACAGCATTGGAAATAGATAAGATGCTGCAATATATAAGTAGATAGATCTGCCTTGATCCCCCCAGGGATCAAAACTCGTATGTTACTCTCGATATCATTTCGATTTCCTCGATTCACCTCGATTGTCGATAGTTTGACAAATCTTCAGCCGAAAGCCTTCCGCTTCCGGTTCGAGACTATTTCGGTATAGTCGAATCGCCCGATTACCCGTTTCCTCTGTCGAATCATCAGAGACACGGCCGTAACAGGAGGGAAGGTTGGGCGAAGGAAAGGGGAAAGGAGAGGAGAAAGAAAACGGGAGCGAAGCGACGATTACCTGCGTCAATGTCACGATGCTCCGGTCTAACTTCGGCGACCTGGGACCGCTGCACAACGACTGGCTTGGAAGTGGACGAGTTCCGCGGGAACTCGTTGAGAGAATGAGGAAAGCCTTGACTTGGGACGGGGACGTGGAGGTGGGGGGACGTGGACTGAGACCTGGGCGATCTAGAAGAACTCAGATGAGTGGTTGTAGACCCGTCGAAGTTAGAGCGAGATCGTTGGGTCTTGGACTATGGGACTCAATCGAGGATCGCTGAGGAACCTCACTACAATCCGGTAAATTCTATATACTCTCGTCGAGACGAGTAGATACTCGCTCAACCTAGACGAGTTCCTCAAGCCCCACGTGACAGCCATGCCGCCATCCCGGTCGCGTGGATAGTCACGTGACGACTCGACGACGTCTCCGTCATGACACTCTGCCCACCATTATGGTCGAGCTCCTGCGAGACTAGACCATTCCTCCCGTATGCACCACCATGCACCATGGCGGCAAGCTATCAGTGGCACTGCCATCGCTGTCGCCGTCGCCATGCTTGCCACGCTCGACTAATCCCGAGAGTCGCCGTAGCGTAGATGGCACGGTAACCTGGCGACAGCACAGACCATAAAGGACTCGGCGAGAACGAAACCACTCACCGTAGAACTCCCCATCTCTCTTCTTTCTTTCTCTCTCCCTCTCTCTCTCTCTCTCTCTCTCTCTCTCTCTCTCTCTCTCTCTCTCTCTCTCTGTTTCTCGTTCTCTACCACGTCAAATTTTAAGGTAAGACTCACTGACACTTAGGTACTATCGACGAAATCTTCAAGGATGCCCGCGGCTCGACGAGATGCGTCCCGCCGTGCCAGTACGCAAACTCGTTTTGCTGGTCGGTTCGTCCACGCGCACAACATTGCTGTGGTTCCCTACGGCGGCCCACGCCCCGTCGAGGTTGTGGTGGTGGAGGATTCGGATGATGAGATCGAGGAAATTGGGGCCCTAGGTGAGTACTCGACGAGGACTCACTAACTCGACCAGTTCCTTATGCGTCCGGTCAGAACCGGTTGCAGCCCCGTTCTCCCCCACCGCCCTACCACCAGCGGCAGCAGCCGCAGCAGCAGCAGCCGTCTCGTTCCGGGCCCACTTGGGCCACCGACAACTCGGACCCAGTCGTTGTGGAAGTCGACGAGATCTTCGACATCCGGACCCCTGACCACGACTCCTCTACTCTCCCGCCCGGAGAGCCCACTACCCCCACGCCCAACCCCGACAGCTCTGCCCGGGCCCGCCGCCGCAGCCGCAACGAGACCAGAACAGATCAGTATATTTTGGTGAGCACTCAACGATTCGTCACAACTCTCGACGAAAATAGAAAGAACTCAGCTAATTCCCAGACTGCCTGGCCCTCTGCGACTCCTGGCGAGCCGAAATGTGATACTTGTCTGGCCGAATCGCGTACCTGTTGGCGAGTCTCGACTCATGTGAAGTGTTTGACTTGTGCCTCCAAGTATTGTTCGCTTTACTCTCGACCAAGTCGTCTCTTTCGCCAAGGCTCGGGACCTCCTCAAGCCTCGACGAGTTCTCCTACCTTTTCGACGACTTCGGGTGTTGCGTTGGGTGCTACTCTCCATGAGCTCTTCTCAGTTGTTGCCCTCGCCCGCCAGAACACGGGCATGACCCGGACCTATATGGTCCAGCGCGCTCGACGACTGGCGACGTCACTGGGTACGGATCTCGACGAGATCGTTGACGACTTTATTGGCGAGGGTGAGGCAGGTGGGTCTGGCACGGTGGGTGGGTCTGGTGGGAATACCGGGCCAGGCTCGGAGTGAATCTAGTCCCTGTAGCCTCTACATGTCTGTATCTTTAGTATTATCAATTAGCATCATCAGTCTGTACATGGTATATGGATTAGATTCGACGACTCAGCTGGTTATGGCCCAGGTTTCTCGGGATGATTCAAGTGGAACGCCTCAATGGTTTCCCGGGCCCCTTCACAATTCTCAGCCAACTCCCAAGTCACTGCCTCATCTGTTCCTTCATACCCCAACCATTCGACGAGATACTCAAGCTTGCCCCGCCGATTTCGACGAGAGTCAACGATTCCTGAGATTTCGAACGAATCGCCCACTTCCTCGTCGATCTCGACAGGTCCTGGTGGTACATAACTTTGCCCTGGGAATTCAGCTGCTCTAAATGGACGAAGCAAGGATACATGGAAGACATTGTGAATCTTCATACTCTCTGGAAGACTTAACCTATACGCTCTGGTCCCTACCTTGGCCATAACTCGGTATGGCCCTCCATATCGGATATCCATTTTCTTCATGGGTCGACGAGTCTTGACGTTTTCCAATGAAAGCATTACCAAATCGTCTACCTTGAAGGTTGGTCCCTCTTGTCGACGACGGTTATACTGCTTGGCATACTCCTGATTCGCCAACTCGATGTTCCGCTTACACAGGTCGTGAACCTCCGTCAGGGATTTGACCTTTTCGACGACTGGTGGAACGTCGCTCTCGAACTCGTCGATTTCCTCGACCCATCGAGCGTTATAGCCGAAATTGGCGAAGAACGGTGACATCTTTATGGTCGAGTGAATCGAGTTGTTGTAGGAAAAGGCCGCTCTGGATAGCAGACTCGACCAATTATCTTGATTGTAATCGACGAATACCCTCAAGTATTGCTCAAGGATTTGGTTCACTCTCTCAGTCTGCCCATCTGTCTGGGGATGAAACGCAGTAGAGAGACAGACCTTAGTCCCCAATGCTTGATTCATGGCCACCCACAACCTGCTGGTAAACTTGGAGCCCCGATCAGAGATGATACTCTTAGGGAAACCATGCTGGGTGACTACGTTGTCGATGACTAAGTCGACGAGTTTGGCGGTCGATAAACGAGTCGTTGTGGGAACGAATATGGCCCATTTCGTCAACCGGTCGACCACCACTAGGATTGAGTTGTAACCACTCGATTTTGGCAACTCCTCGATGAAATCCATGGAGATCGACGTCCATGGTCCATCGGCAATCTCCAGGGATTGAAGAAACCCATGGGGACTCTGCCGACTGGGCTTCGTTCGCTGGCACACCGCACACCCACGAACGAATCGTTCGACATCTCGTCTAAGACCAAGCCAACAGTACTCTCTTTGGACCAGTTCCAGCATTTTACTCACTCCCGGGTGGCCAGCCAGGCTTGACTCATGGCGAGACTTGAGTATCTTCAACCGCAAGTCTTTATGGTTGGGAATGTATAACCTTCCCCCCACCCGGAGCAAACCTCGCCCCGACTGCTCGACCTTGGTACCATCTGGCATCCCAAGTCGACGACAGAATCCGGTGAGTCGACGAGTTCCTTCGGTACTCGACGAATCCTCCTCTGACTCGACAACCTCTGTACTCAACTCGACTCTCACCTGCTCCAACTCGGGATCCTCATCTACTCCTTCGGCCACATCCTCGATGGATATCAAACCGCCGTCGTCGTCTCCAAGGGAATCCGCTTCGTGAGTCTCGTCGATGCCCTCGCCATCAACAACGTCCTCGTTGTTCCCATCATCATCAACCACTGTCAACGCTCTAATCATATGGGACAAGGACGTTGTAACGGTAGAGGATTCGTTGAGACTCGGGAGGGCTTGGACGAGAGTCTCCTCCTGCTCGGCGAGTGGTCCAGGTTGGTAGTCGGGTCGTCGAGAGAGAGCATCTGGGTAGGTAGCATGTACCCCTGGACGATAGACAATATTGTAGTCGAATCCCGACAGTAGATCCACCCACCTGGCCTGCCTAGGATTAAGCTGCCTCGGCTCCATCCAATATGTCAAGTTCAAATGATCCGTGATCACAGTCGACTTGACCTGCATGAGCAGATGGCGCTTTCGACGAAAGGCCATCACGATCGCCAAGAACTCTTTCTCGGTCACTGTATAGTTAAGCTCAGACCCTTGAAACGCACCAGACTCGATTGCCACTGGATGCTCATGCCCCGTTTCCGAGTTGATCTGCGAAATTACGAACCCCCATCCGTATAGGGATGCATCCGCCTGAACGATCGTCTCAAACTCGGGACTGAAGTGGGCGAGTACCGGTGCGGTCGTCATGAGTCGTTTGATATCGTCGAATGCTGCCTGCTGTCCCTTTTCCCAGACGAATGGGACGTCCTTGCCTGTCAACTTATGGAGGGGTCCCGCGATCTTGGCAAAATGAGGGACGAATCGACGATAATAGCTTGCCATCCCCAGGAATCGTCGAACCTGCCGAACCGTTCGAGGTGCCGGGAAGTCGACTATGCCTTGAACATACTCGGAATTCGCTCCCACCCCGTTATTAGACACCACGAAGCCCAAGAATGTCACGCTCTCCTTTTCAAATTCGCACTTGCTGGCTTTCAGGAAGAGCGACGTCTTTCTAACAATGTCGAATACTCGTCGAGTGAGATCACGTAACTCGTCGAGTGTCGACGCGTGGATAAGGATATCGTCGATATATATCGTAACTCCTCGCCCAATAAGATCTCGGAAGACTTCGTTGAGGAAATGTTGGAATACCGCAGGAGCATTCTTGAGACCGTCCCGCACCACCAGTGACTCAAACATTCCCAATTGAGTCCTGAACGCTGTAAGATGTTCATTCCCCGGTGCCACCCTCAAGAGTTGGTACGCCCCCACCAAGTCTAACTTGGTGAAATACTTGGATTGGCCCAATTCGTTGATGATTTGGCTAATCAATGGCAATGGATACGCATCCGGGACGGTTGCCTGATTGAGTCGACGAAAATCGACGACCATTCGACTTCGTCCATCTTTCTTGGGGACAAAGAAGGTCGGCGATCCATATGGCGAGTTGCTTGGCCTAATTCGTCCAGCAGCCAATTCCCTCTCAATGGTTGATCTCAAAACCTCCACCTGAGACGGGTTCAGCTCGTACAATGGCGCCAGACGAAGCTTAGCCTCAGGTTTCAGCGAGAACTTCAAGTCATACTCCCTATGAGGTGGCAAGGTCTCGGTTCCCCATCTAGGATGGAATATATCAAGGTAACCTTGGTATGTCACGGGAACTTGACTTGTGATCTCGTCTAATTCCTCGGGAGTCAACTCGAGTTCACCGAAGCTCGGCAACGTCTCTACTCCGACGAAGGATTGGTCGAATTCTGGCGACTCGTCGACTGCACACAGTCGCTCGACGCTTTCCTCTCGATTTCCTGTAGGAGCGTCACGAGATATCCAACGACTAGGTTGTCTCACCGGTATGCTGTTAGGAAACCTGAGGACTCCTCCAGGAATCCTGACATCCGGGGTCATTCCCTCCCTGAACCTGACCTTGGACCTTGAACGATTCGACGACTTGGACTTGAACGCGCTCTTGAGCTCGACGACTCCCTTGATGGAACCGAGCGACTCCTCGCGTCCCCTGAGCATGGGGGCTGGCTTGGAACTTGACTTGGGACTGGACGTGGACGTGGGCTTGGACATGGAATTGGACGAATCCAATGCTGGGACTGTGGCGATGGGGGTCTTAGCCTCGGGCATGGGCAAGGGCATGGATTTGCTCGGGGACGATGGTATTTTGACGACTATTGGTTCGTCACTCGACGAAAGCATTCTCGATCGTCGAGTCGAAACCAATCGTTCACCGAAGTCGAGAGTTACTCCGTGCTCTTTGAGCCAGGAGTAGCCGAGAACAATGTCCGCCCCTGATAGGCGAGTAACATCGAATCTTTCAACCCTGGTCGATCCCACTACTGTGAGCGGGGCCTCGACGTACCACTTGATTGGTCCCGCTTTGCTTGGCTCCCCGTCAAACAAGGTTAGTCGACGAGGTTTGGTATGTGGGTATTTGTCGAATCCCTCGGAGTCGACGAAACCCTCGTCGATGAAGTTACCACTAGCTCCGGAATCAAGGAGTATCGTGGCCAACGAATCGGACTCGCCTAGTTGCCCAGCAACGACAGCCTGGTCTTTGGAGAGTCTAAAAGGCTCACCACAATTCAAAGGTATATTTCGTTTGTCGATGATCGACGAATGGGTATCTTGACTCGACGAATGTACAGTTTTTGTCGAGTCGATGTCTACAAGTGAGTCCGAACTATCCATAGTACGAGCTAAGGAGGTAGCAGAGAGCACTAAATTGGCGGGATATGTAGTCTCTGCGGCAAGCATATCCCTCAATCTTTTGGCTCCTCCTTGGTGCCCGGTCCGGGGACAGGAGAAGGTCTGCTGGGAGTGGGCGGGAGTGGACGAGATCCCATCCTCGTAAGGGGACAGTTTGGGAGGAAATGCCCCGATTGTCCACACCTGTAACAGGCGTTTTCTACTCGCCGCCTCTCTCTCTCTCTCTCGGGGAGAGATCCCCGAGGCACAGGCCCCAAAGAACTCGACGAGTTCTCAACCGGTGGGCGAGGTCCTTGAAGCTCTCGCCCAAGGTTGGAAGGGGTGGCCGAAGAAGAAGAGGGAGTAGGCGGGAGGAAGGGCTTAGTCAATGGGGCCCTTCCCGCCTCCGGCCTGCGCGCCGACTCGGCCTTTCTCTCCTGGTCCCGGACACGGAGACGATTGTCGAGAGGGACAACGAATCGGATTAACTCGTCGAAACTCTCAAACTCTCGGCCATGTCGAGCCAGTTCGTCTTTCATAGTTGACGAGAGACCATCTATAGCCTTGTCAACTATAGGTTCCTGGTCTCTCCAACCCAGGACTGCAATCAGCTCTCTCATTCGAGCGAAGTACTCAGAGGCAGTTCCCGTCTGTCTCAACTCCTTGAGATTTCGACGAGCCGTACCCCTCTCGTCGGGGTCCCCGAAATTATCCTTAAGATACCTCACAAAGGCATCTCTCGACGAAAGCTCGATAGCCGGGGGAACTGCTGTTGCCAATGGTCGAACGGCGTCGAGAGCTACACCTCGTAAGTAACTCATCATGAACGTCACCTTGATCTCCTCAGTGTAGTACCGAGAGGGCTGAAGCTTGAACACCAGATCACATTCCATAATGAACTGGTTGAGTTTCTCGGGAGCTCGACCATTGAAGGTATCGGGCTCTCGAGCTTTTGGTTCCTTGAAGTTTGACGAGGGACTCGACGAATCCCTGACGAATCGCTCGCGCTCCCACTGTTGGTGTTGCTGCTGTGTGGCTATGGCGCTCATATACGCCATCATTTGCTGTTGGAAAACAGCAGGGTCTATGACAGGCGGGACGAAAGGGGTGTGGGAGGCTCGCTCCGGGCTCTGTTGTGGGGAAGGATCTCGTCGAGACCCCTCTTGTCGCTCGTCGATCTGCTCACCGAAGTCGACGAACGAACCCGAACCCTCGGGGTCCTCTTGAACCCCAGAGTTCAATCGTCCCTGATCTCGCGCTGCTTGGCGAGTGACTCGTGAGGAAGGTGGAATGGACATGGCGTTAACTTGGCTTGATGGTTGTGCGCGGTAACAGCGATCCTCGATACTGTCACGATGCTCCGGTCTAACTTCGGCGACCTGGGACCGCTGCACAACGACTGGCTTGGAAGTGGACGAGTTCCGCGGGAACTCGTTGAGAGAATGAGGAAAGCCTTGACTTGGGACGGGGACGTGGAGGTGGGGGGACGTGGACTGAGACCTGGGCGATCTAGAAGAACTCAGATGAGTGGTTGTAGACCCGTCGAAGTTAGAGCGAGATCGTTGGGTCTTGGACTATGGGACTCAATCGAGGATCGCTGAGGAACCTCACTACAATCCGGTAAATTCTATATACTCTCGTCGAGACGAGTAGATACTCGCTCAACCTAGACGAGTTCCTCAAGCCCCACGTGACAGCCATGCCGCCATCCCGGTCGCGTGGATAGTCACGTGACGACTCGACGACGTCTCCGTCATGACAGTCAAGCATAAATGATCTGTCTGGTTACTCACAAAAGCTGGGGCCGCTCACCGATGGATACCTGTCTGTATTGACCATCAAGGTTACAGTGCCAAAAGAAAACAGCAAGATTCAGGAGAGAGTCGCCAGCGGTGTTGGCCTCTCTTGCCTCATCGCGAGAAGAACACATTGACTGTTGTCGACTGTCAGTGACTATCAGTGACCATCAGTGACTGTCAGTGACTATCAATGAGCATCAATGACTGTCAGTGACTATCAATGGGCATCGATGACTGTCAAATGTTATATCTGTCTTTATCCCAGACACAATGTTCCATGGGCATGAGTGTTCGATCAGCCCCTAAGTTGCAAGTCTACCTGTGATCATTCCGTGCTTGAGACGAGATTCTAAGATTCTGCATAAATGAGAAATGGTATGGGAGACATGCTATGTATTCGTCATGTCAAATCACAGACCGCTTCAGGGGCGGAAATCGGCGACTAACAGACAGACATGAATATGAGCTGGCACGGAAAGACAGGTAGACTCTTACGGGGGTGGCAGTTCGCGGAGTGAGGGAGAGGGAACGTCCTGACCCCAAATCCAGCCTCACGAAGCATCTCAGTCGCCTGCTCCCTCAGCCACTCCAAATCAACCGTCAACTGGTGGAAACCCTGGTCCACAAAGCCCCCAAAACTTAGAGGAGATCAGCACAGAACGCCAGAAGAAATGAGGATACCTGTAGGGACAGAGGTGTAAGAGCCTGCGGAGAGCTTCAATCAGTCGAGGTCTAGACAGGGGAAGATGACGGCTTTGTCTGAATATAGGTTCGAATTAGCCATACCCTCACACTGCAGAGCCACCGTACAAAGAGGCAGGGGTAGAATCACTGACATGTAGAGAAACACACAGCGAGTCTGCACCCCTAAGAGGTGGAACCCCTCTTGCTCGTATACCAAATGAACCTTGGATGGGAAATCCCGTGGCGGGAAGGCCATGGGGTGGCGCTTAAGAGATCAGTCGATACAGTACATCGGTACATCGGTAACAGGCCGCTCACCACGACCCAATACGGTGGCGCTATAGGAAGCTCTTAGCGAGGAATTGATGGCAGACACCGCTCAACTCACTAACACCAGTGGACTCTTCTGACATAATCTTAATGGTCTGGTGTTGTGATAACAAGACTGTGATATTGAGCCAAGCAGGAAGCAGTTGAACCGCAGAATGTGGGACGACGAGTAAGTGACCTCAAAGGCTCATACAGGAACTAGTGGACTCGACAGGGAGGGTATCGGGATTGCCTATGGCCCCAAGCTTTCCATACCAAGCTAATTCATAACAACCTGAGTGAATGTCAGTGTAGTTCGGACAAGGTCAATGAACTTCAATGAAGTATGTGGAACACTGGTGTAGGTCAGTGAATCTGCACGTAAGACATCTAACATCAACTGGTTGGGCTCGGGCTCTTCAAGGTAACCTAAAGGTACTTGCGCATTGGGCACCGTTACCAACGAACGAGGTTTCATGAGGGTCAGTGAACTTTAGGTGGCCTGTGCAGTGATTGGGGACCCTACCATCCTCCGTGGTAAGTTGCAGACTCTTATGTTCTTCACGTTCACTGCTATATCCCTCAGTCAGTAAATCAGGTTAGGATGCAGTCTGGAAATCAGGAAACCTCAGAGTCCCCAGCGACCAGTCTGGAGGCAGCCCCCTTGTTACGACTCGTACCCGGCAGGCTGAAAACCGGAGACGACGTGGAAAGCGACGGTGGGAGAGTCGTAAACTCGAGGACTGGGATCACGTCTAGTGATCCGTAAACTTGTGACTTGGTCGACGGCTGTTGGGTCGAAGCAGGACGAGTGGCGAGGAGGCCACAACCTCAAGAGCTCGGAAGGATTCCCCGTAGAGAGTTGGATGGGGCGAGCACGAAATATATGGTCTAGTCTATGAACGCAGGAGAGAGCCTGTGACTATGTAACCTATGATAATTTGATCCTTAGGGAAGAAGACAGGAGGGAGTGGTACGCTGCGTCTTATATACTCGGAGGTCCCCACCATATGGCACACTTCCTGCCATCTGGCACCAGCTGGCACTCCACCCATCCGTATGGCAGTTACTCCAATAAGTAATAAAAAGGCCATGCCAGGTGGTCCCACATGGTGGGGGTGGTGCCATATGGTCGAGGGTGGCTCCGTATGTTGCCAGGTGGCATGGACATGGACGCTAGGTGTTACGAGCCTGTTACGTAACCAATTGGTTGATGGCAGTGTCCTGACAGGGTCGTAACACCCCTCTCGTCTGGCTCGACGCATCCCTCGTCACTGACAGTCCCATGGCCGACGTTACGAGTCCCCGCCTGCTGGGTTCATGTGGCAACAGGAGCGGCCAGCAAAAGGAAAGTTTGGCCGCAAGGTGGGCTTCATTGTGACTGAACAGCAGATCCCCAGCTAACAATGACCTCTAAGACCCTTGTCCCGATCCCGGGATACGAACAAGTTGCCGAATCGCACGGCCAAGGAAGTGAGGGTGAAGCAAGAACTGCCGGGCCACAAGACCCACTGCCAGTCGAATCAGCACCATCATTGGATGCCGGAGATGGGCCTGTGGACGCAACTCTTCCAATGACCCTGCTAGAAAACCCGACTGAAGAATATGGGCAGGAAGAACCACGCCTGACGGAAGAGGATTGGGCTGCACTGAATCTGTCTTTTGAGGGTAATGGTAAGAGCCGACTCAACTGCAGTATTACTTATCCTTGATAGACACAGCAGTCGATGTCGCCCATGACCAAATGGCCACTCCATCGCATACCAACTCAATGCCACCAATAACCCCAAGTGCCACCGCCCTATCGAAGAGAAAGGCCAGCACACGGCAGTCTGCCACGCCTCCGGAAGCATCAGGAGATGGGGAAGAGTCCCTCGTCCCGATAAAGAAGAAGGAGGATGAGCCAGCTACTCCGATAAAGAAGAAGAGACGAGATGAAGTGATGCTACAGAAACTGGCAGTAAGTAAAGTCCTACTCCCAGGTGAAGGTTGATGTGGTGTGCAGGCAGCCGCTGCTGATGAGAGTCATCGATATGAGAAGATCGCAAGAGAGGCTGCTTGCTTCAATTGCAAAAAGAAAAATCATGACTGTTTCCGCCAAGCTGGTGCAGGCCGTTGCTGCACTTGTTTGGGAGAGTGCACCCTCAAGCCATCAGCAGATCACTCACAACAGCTGTCAAGGTTGCGATCAGCCATCACAGCTATAGAAGGAGCAGCACCAATGCTCCTGAGCATCAATGCCGAGCGTGCTGTTCGAGAAGCACAGGTGAGGTTGCTGGAAGAAGCGGCCAAAGACATCAGGAGGGCGGCAGAGCGGTTTGGAGGCTTGGGAGTCAAGCCGGGGGAAGAGTGGTGTGGTCTGTAGCATATCTGTTGTCACCATGTGGTCATCATCTCGACACATAATGGGAACAGCTTATCATTTCACATAGCAATGTCACATCTCGGGGCAACATCAATGAAAGTCATTGAATCATGGCGTAGCAGTAATACAGATTGGGCAACACCAATGAAAGTCATTGAAGGTCATTGAGTATCTAAGTATCTAAGTATCCGAACATCCTAACAGCTGAATTACGTTTGCAGTAGATGTTTCTGAGTCCTATATCCTTGTCAATGAAGATCAATGATGCTGGATGAAGCATGGAAGTGATCGTTGACGATCACCCATTTTCTTGAGAAATTTACAAAAACCGCGTGGCCGGATCCGCTTTCCATAGTAAACTACCCGAACGCTTTTGCTCGACGTGCAAGATATGGGGGCATCGAGCGCTGGCCTCTGGTTGACAGGCCGACTTTGTGTCTCATGCTGCTGTTGGACGTGTCAACGTGTCATAGTCGTGTAGTGGCATAATCGCGTTGTTGGATAGCCACTCCACTGTTCCTATGGACTGGGAAAAACCTCGGGAGTGACTTTGTTGACAAGTGCGGTCGGTACAAGGCTGATGTGGCTCCCCCGCCGCATACATATCAAGTCGTTGTCAACCATGCCCAGCGGCAGCAATGAACGGCGCTGTACGCAATCTTGTAAGAGTCTCTTCTGCATGGCCGGTAGACGTATCGTCTAAAATTCACATTCATTCTTCTCGCTAGCCACCTCCACGGACTCCTCGCGCTCATCATGTTTCGACGCTGTCTCAGAAGAAGCACCCTTCCTCTGAGCTGCTCGATCCTCTGATCTTTGTTCAGCATCCTGCACCATGTCCTTCAGCACTTCCATCACATCTTGAGTGTCGGCGTCAATCTTCCATTCGAGAAACCTCTGCGCCAAGTATTCGGCATCTTCCAGCTCGGCTTTCTCATCCTCCGAAAGCTCGCGATCGAGTAACTTGGCCAGCTCGAATTTTGTCATCAGCTCGCTGAATAATCAGCCAGCTTGTCGTCCCCCGTTCAGCAGCTCACGTAACCTCTCTTCCCCTCTCGACCACCTCGGGAGGCACGCCATGCAGCAATGCGCATTCTGCGGCATTAGAAGTGGTCGAAAGTGTTGGTGACAGTCTATAGTCAGCATGGGAGTAGAGCTGGACCTCACTTGTATAAATACGTTATATCATTATCGCCTTGGAAGAAGACGGTTTTCATGTGACAGAATAGTATTGGCAACTCTGGAAGTAGCAATTGGCGTGCAAATAGCTCACTGATCATCAATGTTGTCACCGCAATCCTCACTGGAAGTGCGTCATGACGATCGTCCTCGGACAAGGTCCCATCAACAGATACTCAATGGTCCCTGCGAGCAAGCCTGCGCCATCGGCCGATGTGGTCCCTAAGTATTAGTTAGCGCCTTATGTAGCCTCACCTTTCCCAAATTCATCGAGGATGATGAGCGAACGATCTGTTGCACCCCGCAAAGCGTGGCTGACTTGACTGAGGTCGATCATGAAAGCGGATCCAACCTGCCGTCAGCGTGATTGTCTGCTTTGCAACTCACTCGTGTAGATGACTCGCGCGTCTGGAGCCGAGTATAGACTTGACAGTCAGCGTATATCAAAAGCCGTCGCACTCTTATCAACCACACCGATCTTTGCGGATTTTGCGGGCACGAACCCGCCGACCTGCGCCATGTAGACGATCAGTGCCACCTGTTTGCCATACGCTGATTTGCCGGAACCATTCGCTCCAGTGATGATCATCTTATGTTAGGTGTTATGAGTCGGACAGCTCACCATGCTTCTCAGATCCTCATGATCTCCCCCAGCCAGCATAGTATCGTTGGAAATGTAATTGTCCATGGTCATCTCGAAGAGGATATGTCGACCCTCGCGAATCTCAAGTATCGGCTCTTCTGTCATCTTGGGTCGCACAAGATGATACTTGTTTACGGCTCTTGCTAGGGAAAGCAGACTGAAGTCAGGACCAGGGGTCACTCTGAATCACCAGTCAAGTTCTGCTATGCCGTCCACTACGGCCATCATGAAGGGCTCAACCAGTTTCATCTGCTCGGTCATATCCTGCGTGATTAGGAGTTCACGTTCTGCCATCAGCAGCATCCTGAATTGCGAGGGATAGTACCTATGATCAAGCTGTGAAGGTCACCAAAATGTTCATCGAGATTTTCCATCTCTGGCGTCTTGTAGTACTGGTTCTCTTCCGACTCGAACTTCCCCATCAGCAGTGGCGAGTATGGAACCGACCTTGAACTCCCAAGATTCAGGCGCGTGGACGCTTGGTTTTGAAGGTTCAACAGCGACCAAATAGCCAAGTTGAGGAAAGTAGACGACGTTCAGCGTCTTGCAAAAGTCCAAGGGCACGTTTGGCGAGAGTTTTGTCGCCACCAAATTCTGCACTTAGTCCGCCCGCAGCAAGCGCACGTACCAAAAGTGGCTCCAGCTCTGGAGGTCAGCTAGCATCCACCACTTCTACGCACCAGCAAGCCTTTGCCGACAGTCATCTAGAACGTCGTCTACCCCGATTCGCACGCAAATTCGTTTTTCATCTCTTGACGCATCCCAATCGACCTGAGATTAATCGAGAACGACTGAACTCGCTCACGATACCGATCACTTGTGACATGAACTCCTCGAGCTCGGGTTTCATTGACGTTTGTATCTAGTTGTCAGTGCAGCTCGCTGCCTACTTGCTACTCTTTTGGCGATCCTTAATGTCACTGAAACAGAGTTTGCGATACCAACAACCAGCTCTCGGACCTCGCGAGCGGCCAACAGCGACTATTTCTGTCACTACTGCGCATGCTGGGACGAACTTCGATCATGCCCTTCCAGTCGGTCATTTTAGCTTTTCCCTGGCGGATATTGTTGCACCATCCTGTAATATTACCAATCCTCCTCATTGTACGATGCAGAAGCTGCGCGGTATGATGATGCTCGGCGGAAGATAAGAGCTCGACAGCGTCATGCCTCTCTTGAATGGCCTCTACATGGAACAAAGGACGGAGGTGCCAAGTGTTCAGCAGCTTCTTGCCAAGGGGGGTGACGCAATTATTGAAGATGCCTGCAGAGATTAATACCAAGGAAATCACACAGTGCAAGAACTGACCGAAGATGGAGAGTGCTTGCTGCGATCGACCAGCATAACGATTCGCCTCCCTTCCGACCTCGAATATTGCCAACGATCTACGTTGGGTAGGCCGTACGGACATGTTCCCACTCAAGAGGCTTACGTCAATGCATCATGATTGATTAGCATATGTTGTTCGCTGCGCCCTGTCAGCCGAACCAATGCGCAGAAAAGGAAATGTTCACAGATCCAAGCTTTCGATACCTGCTAGCTCAAACGGCCCGGTATCGTTGAGATAAGGCTGCTTGATGAGGAAGGAGATCAGACCTCCAGTGGCCGCCACCTGTGCCTATCAGCCTATCACTGCTTGGTTACGTGTTAGACCTACCGCCGCAAGAGCATTGACGTTCATCCAACAGCCGAGCTTGACCAGAGCCAGTCTTGTCTTTCCCAACCCCGCTCCCGTTTCCAGGGCGTAACCGTTACTATGCTGTATCCCACTGAACGATTGGTCCTCTTCGGCAGTTCTCGTTGGGGAAGAAGATATATCTGCGGATACAGGGACTGATCGATCGGGTAAGTGGATCGAAGTGACGGCGTTGTAAGCGTTCGCTAGGGAGAAACTGTTGGACGACTGGATCTGAAATGTGCAGTTTCGCTCCTCAGCACCTAGATCAGTCGTGTTTCAGCCGTTAGACGTCCTTCAGCCTATCCCCCCGTTGAAGTGGAATGTAGCGCACAGTATGCCTCGATCTGGTCAACAAGGCTGTCAGGCGCTCTCGAAGAAACAATGATAACATCCGCTCGCGTCTGCTCCATCACTTTGCCACTCAGCGAAACCTGAAGGGATCGGGGGGTGGGTACGGACGCAATACAGCCAGATCCCAACCATGGGTGTCCTTGGTGTCTTCCAACACGTATACTTTGCGCCATTCGGGGTCGTAGCTCGCCGCCGCCAGGGTGTTGCCTTGAGGAACGTGCAGCGAGAGGACCTGACTGGTTTCAGTGAGGCCGGAAGAAACCTGCACGATAAGACTTGCCTTCTGGGGCCGCAGGTCGTCTTCACCTGCGTCAGCCTCGTCTTCCTCGAGCTGCCGCGGTAGCTCTTGTCCTGGACTATTGCAATCCCACGCGACTGGCTCTTCACCAGCTCGGAAGCGCACCGCACGAGCCGGAGTTGGCGTCGACGATTGTGAAAATGTGCTTGCCGGACGTTTCTTGTTTCTGTGCATTCTTGCAGCGAGGGGTAAGAAGGAGCACTGGAGTGATAAGCGCAATGTAATGTAAGCTTGAGGAAGGAAGGAAGGAAGTAAGGAAAGAAGAGAATAAGATAGAGAAGGTAAAGAAGGAAAGAAATGAAGAATCAAAGTCTAATAGGCACTTGCGCAGCAAGTCAGTGGCGTCAGTAGCAACATCAGTTCAGCAGTGGTCGACCGCAAAACCCCACTGAGCCCAACACAATGCATGCTGATGATGTCAATAGAAGGATGGAGACTAATTTCTATAGTCCCAACGTACACTGGGGGAAAACCCGAATTTTGACACGTCAGTAAAGACTCGCGAGGAAATTGTACCATATACCGTAACTGTGCTCCAACAGTCCCCACGCTCATGAAGCAGAGCCTTTGAGGACGACGAGCCCCTCTGCATTCCCGTTCGTTCCTCCTGCCTGGCTCTCAGTGGTGACTCCCTTGGCGGCGGAAGCGAACGACGACATGGCCGTGGCTGATAGTGGCGGCATATCCTCGATGCCTGGCGGAGGTGCGACGTGAATGGGTGCTGCTGCTGAAGGATCTGAGACTGTAGGATCGGCCCCTGTAGGTGCCGGTAGAGGTGAGGAACCAGAGACAGCGGAAGTGGAAGAAGGGAGAACCCCGTTTGGGGTAACATTGCCGGGAGTTTCACCGCCGGGCGTGAGTAATGCTATGTTGTTGAGTTGCCCATTCAGCTCTTCAGACGGGGTGGCTGTGGCCCTGTAATGTTTAGCCTCGGTTTGGGTCAGTGTGACGCACTTTGAACGCTTTGCCGGTCCTGGCCCTCCGACTGTCTCATCTAAACCTCCGTCGACTGATCCCTACACAATCAGTCAGCCCAGCCTGGACTGACGTATGAGGACACGCACATTGACCTGTCCACGTTTGCCCTTCTTCTTGCTCTTTGGTTGCCCATCTGGAAACACATAGTAGGGGAGGTCGGATCTGAGACACATCGGATTAAGAAATCGGCGCCTGTAAACCTCGGAGCCACATACCTCTTAGCGGGCCGTAATATGACGCTCATTTCCTGCTCGTCATATTTGTCCCATGATTGACATGCTGCGCAGAATCGCTTGCTCGGATAGAACAGGTTCAACACCCGACTACCTCCTCCATCCTCTATGTGGGATTAGCGATACCCCGTGCCACCCAAGGATTTGACATACTCGGCCGCTTCTCAATCTCCAGTCCGATGAAAAAGTTCTTCGTGTACACCTTTTTATAGTCCTTCCCAACGGCATCCTCTTCTTTCCGCTTCATAGCCTCAACACTTAGCTCGCCCTGACTCGCAGCTGCTTGTTCTTCGTCGTTGAAACAAATGAACGTATTGCTGACACCGCCAACTTGAGGATGTGCCGTCAAAATATTGTCGGTATTCTCAAGGTCCTGCACAAGGGTTCGTATTCGCGATTCAACAGTTCCTCCCCTAACTATCAGCGGAAACATTATGCTGTACCCACCAATCCTTTATGCCCTCCGATGATGATGCCGATGCGACAACTTGCACATATGTCTTGTACATGCTGAAAAAGTCCACGCGTTCGAACAGTTCAACCCATGACGAGCCCGAATTTGAGAGGATTTTATCGGTAATTTGCATAGCTGCTATACGTAAGCTCCTGTGTGAATCCCTCAGCCCCAAGCGAGCTGACCCCGTAGTAATTCGGATTTGATGATCGACATGGTGGACGCAGTGATATTGTGAGTTGAGCACATGGAGGGATATGCTGGGGTGATGACAGGCATGCGATGTGCCATATCTCTGCGGTCGACCTAACATCGCATGAGCTTACGTTCTAGCCGAGCAAGACGGCGTGAGCTCACCTTGGGATTCCAAACAGGATGTTGCATGTTAGGCGGTCCGCTTTCGATCTTCTTCAGTATCACGGGCTGTGGCCATGTCCTGTCTAGATTAGCCCACCATTCGAGCTTCCCTATGTCCACTTACCATTGGTAGAAAATGGGAAAGAATTTGGCAACGATCCTAGCGGGTGCGGCGGTGGGGTAGAGTTGACATATTCGAGCTGTAAGGAGGGCCCACGCGACACCGCCTGGAAACCCAAGCACGTTGCCGTAGATTCCTCTCCCTGTACGGCTCAGCCAGAATGCAGCTAGAGATTTGTGTCGATTATAAGCTCACGTTTCGCCCACAATCGGATCGTCCGTAAAGCTGTGCGAAACGCCGCAACATCAGGCACAAGATTCAGTATCATGTCTGTGACTCGAGGACCTAGCACTGTCAGAATGTCCGCACAGTGGGTTGGACGAACCGTTTAAACTGCGCTGACTAGCGTCATCCACTCCTCTGAGAATCTCGTCCTTCTCGATATCCAGCTTATCTCCTGCTTCTGGCAAGTTGACTCTGGCGAACAAAAGATCCACTTCGACTCCAGATATCACAGTTTTCATCACTGGTACAAATGCCGATTCTACCGCCTGACTCATGTCAGCTCATCGAAGACGTGCTTTGGCGGGCTCACCGATATCTCCGTCACCGCAGGCCATGCTCTCAGCATCTCCTTGAACTCTCCAAAAAAGTGCTCCTTGTATACATGCCGAGGACAGACGCAGATGGTATCTATATCAGACCCGGGCCCATGCACACCGAGGCTCCAGTAAATCAGTCATGGAGCTGAGCATACGGTGTGCGAGCTCACCGGTATGACCCAGAGGTATATATCCGACCTCCAGCCTCTGACGCAACCTTCTCTGACAGACCGCTCTTTATCGAGACATCATGCACAAACTTGGAGACCAGTTGTGCGATATTCGAAAGAAGCCGTTCCCTATGCAATAGTCAGGTTTATGAAGGTATAGCATGAGCGCCAGCTAAAAAACAGTGACTCACCTGACCTTCCTCTCAGCGTCCGACTCGAATTGATTCAGCGCTACCAGGTCTGCCATCAAAGCTGTCGTTCGAGTCAAAACTATAGGCAGAATGACATCGCTCAGCTTGCCTTTACTAGCTTGGATATCCTCTGGAAGTGGTGCGTCAGTGCTGATAGGCGGTGTGACCCCGAGCATCTTGATATCATCTCGGCTGAGGATGCCGACGGATTAGCTAGTTGCCTTGCTTCCAGCACGCAGCTCGTACCTCGACATCACGGCTGGGTATGTTGCGTCACCGTATCAGGAAGCTGGTCGATGTTGAGTCAGTGGGCCGATTGAGTGGCTGTCATTCAGTCTATCTCCTACAAAGAGAGAGCGAGAGGTGGTTCAGTGGTCAAAGCAGTATGATACATCTGACGGTTGGAACAACAGAACCTAAGTCTCGCAGGAGCCCTCCACCCCAAGCCTCGGCAATTTATGAGTGTGGCGGTCCAGGTGCTTAGATCCGCGATTTCTTATGACGCATCCAGTGTTCCATTCATTGCCGTGCATAGATTGCATAAAGCAGTCTTGTTGGCTGCACCCATGGAAAAGGGACGTTCATCAAGTCGGAAGTGATATTTCCCCAAGCCTGTAGACACAGCACTTGGTACATAATCGGAATCGCGCCTTCGGATAGTCGCCACCAAAGATTAACCTTCGTCTTCATTTGTGACATCGGTGATACACAGGTGCTGGCTCCGCTATCAAAATCCACAGCAATCATTGCGTGTCCCTCTCATGCACTCGGCTGATCGCCGATCTTCCGTGCTGGCTCAAGCTCATCCCTCAAATTGCCACCCGTCTGCTCAGCATCCCCAAACCCCTTCGCACTCCTGACCAGCTCCGCCAACCCTACCATACACAGACAATTTCTTCTCCCCACCTTTCCATCCGGCATAACGCTCCGCGAACAAACACGACACACGCCCTCTTCGTTTCCGACGAGTGTGGGCGGGTGGTCGTGTCGAGGATGAGGGGGCATACTGGGTGGACAAGACGGCGATGAGCACAGTCGCGCCTCGATGGGTGTCTTGCATAATGGACAAGGACGATCGGATGGATTTTGGAAGATTTGAGACATGGTTCGGTCATCTGGTAGAGTCAGAAATGATTCAGCAGCTTGCCTCGAGGGAATCGCTCGCAGGAATATAGACATACAAGAGGGCAAATTCTGAACGGACGGAGTGATGGCGCACTAGACGAATCAGCTCCGAGTGCTGGCTCATCGTGGTGACAGCTCACGTTTGGGACAATGGTCGGCTTCCGCAGCACCAGTACGCGCATTTGACCAGGCCCGTCATGCCCCATCTTGCGACCCTGTGCATCTTCGCCCCATACGCTGAAGTACAATTCGATGATCAACGCGTGAGAGCTATGTAGAGGGGCTTTGACGCTGCAGGCAAGAGCGTTAGCTGAAGAAGGAAGGGAGGCGAGTCCGATGACGCACTGCGGCAAAGTCGATGGTCGGGTGTCTTCGTCGTCAGGCAGTCTCCCCTTTGCTTCTAAGCGACACGGGCCAGTATCTTTGCCCCGAGCGGAGGTGCCGCGCCACAATTTCCCTCCTTGAGGTTCTCCAGGTGCTTCATGCACCAAGTGCCGGCGGACATGCTTGTACTGGGGTGTTGCAGGTTCAGCGGACTCGAGTTCACTGTTCGAGAAATGCTGCACAGTCGTTTCAAGATAGATGTGCCAAGAGACGATGGTAGTTTCCGGGGACGGGGAAGGTATCGAGAACCGAGCAAACAGTAGCGCACCAACACACCACTGTAGCGATTAGCGAACTTCTGGATTGTATAGATAGACAACGTGACGGCGTGAGACAAGTGACCTACGACATCTGATACCATGCGTAACTCCCATGCACCGAGTCTGTCTGCATGCCCCGTCAACCGTTCATCTAGGTCCGTGACGCCTCCATTCGGATGAGGATTATATACCAGCATCAAGACTCGATGCGCTTCCATTGACTGTTCCAGCCACATGACTTCCGAGCTTATAAGAGGTGCGCTACCGGGAGCAGGGCCCGAATCTACACGCTCGTAGGCTGGAGGACTAGGCGGTGGCGCTGGGCTTGGACCATTCCCGCCCGTCCGGTCGTACGAGGGCGCCCGTGCAGGAGAGGCGGCACGTCCTTTCAGCAATCTGGAGCCCTCGGGGGTGGCGGAGCGCCTTCGCAGCCCACTGAAGAATTGGCGCTGGCCAAGATTCTCAACGGTCTCAATACAGGCCCAGAGGTCGTGGGTGACTTTGCCGGTTGGATGCCAGTCGTGAGGTGCCAGGTCTGGCGGGAGGGGAAAAGTAAAGCCGAACCTGTATTCTCAGCTCTGGACATATGGCTGGGTCGCATGAGCCTCAGCTGAGAACCCCACTTGCAACCACTTTCATGACCCGTTGTGTGGCTGGATGCATGTAGAAGCGAGGGAGAGGAGGCGATTGAGGAGTGAACGAATGAATTCACCTACTGCGTACTCACTTGGTGGTTCCCTCGGATAACAGCAGCCCATCCTCGTCCAGCGGTAACTGTTGTAACTCTCTTTCAAAGATCACCTCCTCAATCCATGGCTTGCCCTCTTCCCCCATCTTGACAGTACTGCGCAACCCGACCTTGACAGCTTTGGCTCGCCTGGCGCCATGTCGAGGCGGTATGTACACCTCGAGCTCTCCTGTCACTTCGTTTCCCACCCATGACGAGGATGGAGACGACGAACTCTCGGAGCTCTGGGGGTCTATTGAAGGCTGCGGCTGAATATAGAGTACACCGAAAGCTGGGATGTTGAGGTACAGAGACGGATGGGTCGGCGGCCGATAGCTAGCAGTCTGTAGAGGATTCGGCAGGCGACGAAGCAGAGACGGCATGCTGTGGAAGCCTTAGCCTTGTGGCTTCGCAATGACTGCAACCTCAACCTCTCAATAACAGTGTGTTAGAATATCCGCACATGGATTCCTCTGCAGAACCGGACGCAAATCTCGGCATGAACGCCGCCTCGGGTGGCGATCTTGCCCCGGAAAGCTTAGAGACATTGAGCCCAGCGCAACCCGTCATGCTTGGATTTCAGTATGTCTTGCCAAAGTACATTGCGACAAAGCTGGGCTCATCACTGGGCCTGATCGCTCCTAGTAATGTCGAGGGAATGTTGGTAATGATATATTGGTTTCAAGTCGGTTGAGAATGAATCGAAGTTTCCAACGAGCGAGCTTCGGGAGTTCATGAACCCGACGCTCAGTCTTCTGGACCCCGATACTGACCCTTGTACCGCACTGCAGCCGCACAGAGTCTCGTGTCGGCGACGTGTACTGTTGGGCGGCACATGTCGTACCGCCGTTGATGCGGCGGCGCAAACAATCAACCCGTGCCGCCAAGGAAGGCTCAACGCGTCTCTAGGGGTGAAGCTCGATCTTTCGGTATGTTATAGTTTCCCGTTCCTGTGCCGGTGGGTTCCCTGTACTACCTCTGTCCCTGCTTGGTATCTGACTGGCGCTGTTTGGGCGACGCTTGCCCTCAAGTGTGACCACTCGAAAAAATGCCCGGTTGTCACGCCGAGTGCAGTTCAGGGCCAGCATTTCCTGTATTTATTTCTTTTTTATTTTCTCGACGCGCAAAAGATAAGTCGCGTCTTGCCTTGTGTTGTGCGTATGTATAATACGTGGGTGATGCGTGTATGCTTGACCGCATCATATCTCATCGTCTCAACTGAAACCATTCCGCTGTTTTGCTTGTACCTCTACTCACTCGCCTTTGACAGGCCACACTCGTTGCAACCCAGGCTTTGACAGCTTCTCTCGGATTTGATATCCAAGACGAGTATTGAGACCACCATGTCGTCACCTATCCACCAGTATTTGTTTTCACCACCTCCGTCCCCGCCTCGTCGACCGGCCGACCTTGAATCTGCGATTCCGCCCACTCCGAGGCTCACCTCGCTCAAAACTCTCCTCCTTCCCGTCGACCTGATCCCTCGCACCTCGCTCGATGCGCCGACACTCTCTGAGCTCAAGCCGCGATCGCCACGGACACCACGGAACAACCAATTCACATTCGACAGCACCTTCCCTTCCCACGAGTCAATCGAGTTCGATATCGAGAAGTCACCTCGGCTCATGAACCCCGAGATATTTGAGACGCCGAGGCAGCGTAAGGGGGAGAAGACTATCGCCTCGCCACCGTACCTACCAACCAACGTGCCCTCGGCACCCACGGTGTTGCCCACAACCCTGCCTCGACCGCTCATAAGGCTCATCTTCCTCGCATCGCTATTGCTATCCAGCGTGCTCCTGCTTATCCTCGTGCCGTCCGCTCGCCTTCCTTCGCTCCGTGCCGCCTCGGTATCACGTCGTCTGTTGCTGGACGAAGACGGCAGGGCGTATTATGATGTGCATCATAGTGTCTCGTCGTTCGAGCAAGCTAGGGACCGGGACTACACACCGCCGCAGGTCAGAATCTCAAGCTTATCGAAACGCGCGATCATCCCACCTGCGGCTATGGAGACTATCGCTGCTGGTGAGTTTCTTGTTTGCAGCGTACCATAGTAGCTTGCAACTGATTTAGTAGTCGCGCCACGCCCCACTCGTGCAACTAGCCCACGGCCTCTGCCAGCATCCCACGAGCTGCTTGCGCTTCAGTCTTATCTCCTGCAATCAGACTACAACGTGCTTCCGCAGTTCACGGACCCTAATGCACCTCTGGACGCCAATGCTGTGCTCTCGGTAGGCTCGCACCACCTCGGCTTGCCGGGATCGCCCGCCGAGGCTGCTTGGCTCGCCGAACTCGAGGCTGAACACGCCGACGACGTGGTAGTATGGTACGGCGGCAACGGAGTGGCCAAGCGCCCTCTCGACATTCTCACCACCCTTGAAGACATTCATGGGCCCAGCAAGAAACCGACCCTGGTGCCCTGCCACGGTCGCTCGGATCTGGCTCTGCTTCGAGGCATATTTAACCGTTTTGGCGTCGATATTCAGCACCACCCGTTGATCATGATCGGTACGACGCCGATTGTGGGCGATGCAGACACACTTAAAGAGATGAGCAACAGCGGCAAGCTCGATGAGATGCTAGACAGAATTGGATGGGGCAAGAAGCATGCCGCGAAATCGTGGAAGCCAAAGGTCGCAAAGGTCGCGAAGAAGGAGCTGTCCGAGCTCGAGCTGGCCCTTCAGAAATAACATGTGGACATATGGATATCGCGACCGTCGGATTATTTGATAGTGGACTCGTGCTGGATTCACGGACTATGACTGGTTTACAAAACCTCTGTATATGCATCCCTGCGATACTTTGACCGCTAGCTGGACGAGTTTAGGCGTGGACGTTAGGCATCGTAATCTTGCACGCCTAATAATTGCCACCGGACGCGTGGCGGAAGACGCGATTTCATGTCCTCGATTTTGTGCATTTCCTCTGCTCGACCTCTACTGGGTTTGCATTGCATTGTCGAGTGGTCTGGCATATCTCAACATCAAGTTTAGCATACTGGGAGATTACCAAGATGGCGACAGTGACATTTGACAACAGTACGCATCAACACCCCCCGTGTGTCGTCCGAGCTGATCTCGTCTCAAGTCTTCCATGGCAACTCGTCAGAGCTGGGAAGTGCGTATTCCAGTTTCCGCCATGATGGAAATCTGGCACTGCATCGTCTGTCGTTCAGAAACTGATGCGGCACCATCAGAGCTGCGTTTCAACGCCGCTGGCTTTGGCTGGAAGTCGTATCAGTCCGAGGACAATAACCCAATGACATATAGCGGGAGTGACTTGCGGTCGGCTACTTGGATCAGGTGAGCTGCCACTGGTCCAAAGCTGTCGTCTCCTGTTGGATCTCGTTCCTTAATCCACATACAAATAAAGCTCAAGAAGAGAATCCGCTAACCCATCGCTGCAGAGTTGCTCGGAATTTCCAGCTTCGCTTCACCATGCGGCAATCAGACAAACCTCGCGTGACTTTCGACGGCTTCAAGCGCGACGTCAGTCGATTTCCGTGCATTCCGCAAGACGGACCGGGGAGCTAACGTCCTTTAGGAGCTTGAAAAGGTCAAGCGGACTCTGGACGACTACTTCCACATCAAGCTAGAGCAGCGGGATGTGAGCCTGAAAGGCTGGAACTGGGGAAAGGCAGAAGTGATAGGTAGGCGTTGATCGGGCAACTATACTGGACTCAGTCTGATTCCAAAGGGAACGAGCTGCAGTTTCAAGTCCAGGGCAAACCGACGTTCGAATTACCACTGAAGAATGTCGCAAACTCCAACATCGCCGGCAAGAACGAAGTTGCACTGGAGTTCAACCCTGCACCACCCTCGAATGACCGGAATCCAACTGCCCGAGTCGTGGACGAGCTGATAGAGATCCGGTTTTACGTACCTGGAAAGAGTCGAAAGCCCAAGGGCAGTGATGCGGGCAGCGGAGAGGAGAGCGAGACGGATATGGATGAGGATGGAAATGAGATTTCAGCAGCAGAGGCATTGCATGAAATGATCAAGGAGAAGGCGGATATCAATGCGGTGACCGGGGAAAGCATTGTCGTGTTTGAGGATATCCTGGTCCTAACCCCAAGGTGGGTCCATGATTGTCACCATTACTGACCGGTGCAGAGGACGGTTCTCGCTCGAATTCTTTGCCGACTCGATTCGTTTGGTCGGCAAGTCGACTGATTATCGTGTACCATATACTTCCATCCACCGCATGTTCCTGCTTCCCAAGATCGACGACATTCATATCCAGCTGGTTCTGGGACTGGACCCGCCCATCCGGTCGGGAGCCACACGTTACCCATTCCTGGTCGCACAGTGGCCGAAAGACGAGGAGGTCGACGCGGAACTCAATCTCACTGAGTAGGTGTGGCGGGTTTCAACGCTTACAGATCAGGGAGGAACTCGCACAGCACGAAGGGCTGCAGCGCAAATATGAGGCGCCTACTTTCCAGGTGGTTTCACGTGTGCTCAAAGCTCTCACCAAAAAGAAGGTTACCCCTCCAGGCAACTTTAGAAAGTACGTCCATCGACATGGAGAACCTGACAATTGCAGTGTTCAAGGTATCAATGGGATCAAAGCGAATGTCAAGGCTGTTCAAGGGGAGCTGTACTTCCTGGAAAAGGGTCTCATTTTCATGGCCAAACAACCCATTCTTATCGACTTCTCAAAGACAGAAAGCATCTCGTTTTCACGGTGAGTTGAAGGTAAAGTAAGGAAGCAAGCTCATGTCGCAGTGTTGGAGGGGGGGTTGCATCGGCCAAAACTTTTGATATGCGGGTGACATCCAAGTCCGATACCGCCGATCATGTGTTTTCTGCGATCCCGAAAGAAGAGGTCGAATCGATCACGATGTTCCTGACTTCGAAGAATGTTCGGCTGAAGAACGACATGGAGGAGGTGATGGATGTTGATCCCATCAGCGACGACGACGACCTGGATGACGCTAGCATTCCCAGTGAAGATGAGAAGAAGAGTAAGAAGGACAAGGGCAAGAGCCAACCCAAAGCAGCGGATGACGACGAGGAGTCGGGTACGTGCCTGCCACTCCTGTGATGCGAGTGGGACGTAGCTGAAGCGGTTGCAGAAGACGAGGACTTCCGGTCTGGGTCTAGCGATGGCGGATCGCCATCAGAGAGCGACTCGGAAGACGACGATAGTGCCGTGGCCTCGGATGCGTCTGATCCTATGATCGAAGAGATTCGGAAACGAGAGGCGAAGAAGAAGAGCAAAGGTGCAGACGAGGCACCGAAGAAGAACAAGGATATTAGTAGTGACGAAGAGGCCAAGCCGCAGAAGAAAAAGGCGAAGAAGGAGGATGTGAATGATGATTGATTGAGTTTCCAGCGGATCATTGCGAGGTTTCCTTCGCGCACATGTATCAGACGGTGGCCCATAGGTCGTGTGGCTGGGACGGTCTGCGACACAATGCCTAACACATATCGCTATGGGCTGAGGGGGTCCTACATGATCTGGATGTCGCCGGAGTCCGGGACGGTATGTACTTTATGCATGTTTTATCTAGAATCTTGCAGGTGCTGTTTTGTCAATTCACCAAAGTCGGTTGATTACTTGACTTGGTAGTTGATAACCATGGAAGTGGCGTGATGACTTTACTTGATCACTATATGACCACTGGATGACGCCGTCGTTGGGGTGAGGAGGTTTGATCTTAACACCCAGATTCCCACGAGGTCCGAGAACCTATGCCGCGCCTTTCGTACGGTTTTCAGTCGTTTGTCTCTGGTCGTGCTGTCCGGTTGAGCCACCTGGAGCGTCTAGCAGGAATTGTTCCGCCGCCGATCGAGACCTACATGCCAGTCCCGTTGCGCTCTTCGCAGCCCTTTGCATTATCGCGCGAGTGCCCGAGCCATGGCGGTGTCATTGAGGGCGCATCTGAATGCCCCGAGCCGAAACCACGCCATCGAGCTGGAAATCTGCGGGTGTGGTCGGGACGCGTTCGCCTGCCTGCAGAATCTGCGGTTCGAGGGCGAGAGCAACTGCGGATTTTAGTGTACGCCCCGTAGGCGGTCGTCGGCCTCACGTAAGACTGGGGAGGGCCTTGCAGATGTGTATGACGCCAAGAAGCGGTCGTAGTATGCTTTGCCGCGGCCGAGCTATACCGCGCTCAGTACCAGTCGCTTGACAAGGCAGGGGTGGGCCCTGGGGGGGGGGGGGGGGGGGTAGACGTGAGGGTGGCTTACTCGATTACATTGGTCGTCGAACGCTACTCCTGGGATCAGGATGAGGTCGAGCGGGGGGACGTCTGCGTCCATTGCTGCAGAGTCAGAATCGGCGTGGGCGTGGTCGTTCAAGCGGGGCGTCTTACCGTCTTCGCGGGGTTCCTCGTTTGCGTCCCGCCGAGTCTCGTCAGGATCAACGATCCCCCACTTATCAAGGGGACACCGGGCAAGGTCGTCGGGAGAATACAGGCGCAACATCCGCATGGGCTGTTCAGGCCCGGCCGGGATGTAGGGCGTGTATAGCGATTTACCTGCGCATGTCAGGATGGATTAGACGTCAGGTGGATTCGGCGCCATGTGAAGGAAAGAGGGGGGGGGGGAGGGAGAGAAGGAAGAGATCGTACCTTGAGAGAGGATGGAGTGAACGATGGTCGTCGTGCGCAGCTCGCCGTGCGCCATGGATAGGTAGCATCCGATGGATTTCGCGTTCTGGTAGACGGGAAGAGCGACGAGACGCGACGCGACGGCATGGGCTGCGACATTTAGCTGCATCACTTGGTCAAACGGCAGACGAAAGAGCTCGTAGCCGCTGGGACTTCATTCCCACAGGGAGTACTCACATTGCCGCTCAATTTCGTCGCTTGGCATCGCCCGGAGTGTCTTGAGCATCGACTTGCGTAGCGCCGCTTTGAGCACGAACGGGTTGGCCATCACGTCGTCTCCGTCGTCCGTTGCTGACATCGATCTCGCGGTCCGCTGCTCACGCCGCCCAATACCGCTACCTTGGCCACTCTCACCAAGACAGACAGGACTGGTCCGCTATGCATAAGGACGACCATGCATAGAGGCTCCAAATTGATTCTAATCCCTTGCTGCCCTGTTCCCGGCTTCTGGAAACGGCCGGAAGCAAAATTTCTGAAACGAGGCCGAGTTTTGGTGACGAACCGCACGCAGACTCGACGTTTGTTATTGGGAAGACGAGCAGCAAGGCTGGTTGAGCAGAGTTGTCGTGTACGCCGGTCAGGAGGGACGATATGACTGTAGCCAGTCTGCCGCCTCTTCCGCGCACGCTCATCCTCGACTACTACGACTCTTGTGAGCTGCCCAACTCAACATGACCACACTGGTGCTGACGCCATGAACGTAGATACCAACAACCTCGTCACCCTCTTCACCAAGCTCTACAGCGATGCAGAGGTACTGGAAAAGGTTGTGGTCGTCAAAGCCGACCGGTATGACTGGTGAGACGATCCTCGAGCTATATCTTGTCGATACTGACGGGCATAGGGCGACGTTTCAGCGCGAGATCTTGCCTGGGCTCGATTGCGTGATCCTCTCGCCAGGACCTGGTCGGCCGGATGTCCGGTCTGTGAGCTGCTTGGTCCATGAGTGATGATGGGAGTCCTGACGACTCAGGATATCGGGTTCGCGCTTGACCTCCTGCGGCTGCATCCACTCCCGATCCTCGGCGTCTGCTTGGGACACCAAGCGATCGCTGTTGCGTTTGGCGGCAAGGTGCGTCTGACCGTGCGCCCACAGCGAGCGTGGAGCTCATCATCATGGTGCAGATTGTCAATACCCCATCTATAACACATGGCCATGTCATACCCGTCACTCCAGTCCTTCCAGCTCGAGGTCTCTTTGCCTCGCCACTATGGACCAATAGCGCAAGTAATGACACATTCGACTCGGTAGTGTACAACAGTCTGACCGTAGATCCACACAGTGAGTATTTGTCATTCTCGCTATTGTTCCGCGTGCTCATGTTCAGCTCTCCCACTGGACCTGGAGGTCACTGCATGGTCTGAGGCGTCCCACCCACCCACGATTCAAGCTCTCAGACACCGCCAGCTCCCGATCTGGGGCGTACAGTATCATCCCGAGGTAAACCCCTTCTGCAGCGGCAAGTGTCCATACTTATCAACGTGATAGTCCATCTCGTCAACCCAAGGATCATCCCTACTGGCATCCTACATCCAAACCGTCCACGATCATCATCGCCGCCCGACTTCGTTCCCTGCTCTTTCCGACACCCTCAAACTTGCATGTGATTATCGGATCGCATCCAGCTCGTCTCACAGCACAGCTCATAAGCTACAAAGCTCCCATGAAGGCACTTTGCATTTACCCACTCCGCCCATCTCTCCCTCGTCTTCTTCCTCCTCGGTACAAGACACTGAATCGTCGAGTCATCCGCGCATGCGCTTGGTGGAGAAGAGATTTGGAGGTCAAGGAAAAGAGTCGAGAACACAGGACGTATTCGAGGCATTCATGACGTCCCGAAAGGGCAAGGGAAAGGCCGTGGGGCAAGTATGGCTGGACGGCGAGACGGTGAGTCCACATCAATGGGAAACCTAACGTGACAGCCATTACGCCCCACAACGACCTCGCTGGCGGCACCCTCCTTCGTCCTCACCTACACCCTGTCCACAGGGACCATCACTCTTTATCCATCAGCGGGGGAACCAACTTCCCGCGCCTTGCAAGGCGACGAGACATTCTGGGACTGGTTCTCTCGGGCGCAGACCGCTTTGTCCGCACCATCAAATCGGAATCAATCAGGTTGGCACGGTGGATGGGTCGGTTGGTTCGGATATGAGATGAAGGAAGAGTCTTTGTCAGGTTACCGACGGAAGCCAAAGGACTGCTCTGTGGGTGTGCAGCGCGCAGACGCGATGTGGGCATGGTGTGATGCTTTGCTCGAGCGGACAACGGATGGAGAATGGATTGCGAGGGGCGTCGAGCGACTTTTCAACGAAGATGATGGCCCGGACGAGCTTGTCAGCTGGCTGCGAGACCAAGGACTCCAGTCTGGACTTTCTGCCTGCGAATGGCACGAATTTACGATCGAAGTTGGTGACATCCTCACGAATGTCCCTGTATCTTCCATGCTTCCGGCGTCGTCGTTTCCGGCCTTTAGACCCGTCTCAACATCTTCGCAATACCAGGCATCCATACAGGATTGCCGCGAAGCTATCCGGCAGGGCGAGTCGTACGAACTCACCCTTACGACTTCGTTCACTGCGACTGCACCTTCTGACCCTTATCCATTGTATCTCCGCCTGCGGTCTTTCAATCCAGCATACTACTCGACGTACCTCTCCTTTCCCACGATAGCGACCTCGAAGGGCCATGGTGTTCATGTCCTGAGCTCGAGTCCCGAACGGTTCTTGCAGATCAAGCATCAGAACGATGGCAGCAGGAAGGTCGAAATGATGCCGATAAAAGGCACGAGGGCGAGGGTCAAGCCCGGCACATGTGTGTGCGTTGCTGGGCGGGGCTGTGAGGGTCGCAATCCCGGCAGCCTCGCATGCGTTGCAGGGGCCGAGCAAGAGGACAAACGACGTGGCCAAGCGCTGCAGGATGATCTCAAAGAGCGGGCCGAAAATCTAATGGTGAGCGGACGTCAACTGTTACCGCCATGACGATGGTCTGACGGGGAGCAGATTGTCGACTTGATCCGATCCGATCTGCTGTCCTGCTGCATCCCGTCGACGGTGACGGTCCCAAAACTGATCGCACTCGAGAGTTACGGCGTACATAATCTCGTTACGACGGTGCAGGGCACGCTTGCATGCAATGTAGGGGCTGTCGAATGTGTCAGACGATGCTTCCCACCTGGTAAATAGCCTTTGCTGGGGACATCGTTTCGCCCCGCTAACGAATGACGCAGGGAGTATGACTGGTGCACCAAAGTTGCGGAGCGTGCAATTGCTGGAGGGACTCGAAGCTAATCGTCTCCGAGGTGTTTATTCGGGTCAGTCGACTTGACGATTTCGTCATGCCCGGATACCGTCAGTCGGCTGACGTTTCTCAGGTGCCTTGGGGTACATTGGTGCGGACGGTGCGGCAGATCTCAGCGTAGTGATTCGCACGATCACCGTGCAGGGCAACGGTACGTGGTGCCTGTGCTGTCATGATCGCTTTGCTCGATTACACAACTGACTGTTTCGGTCGTACTTGTAGAGCTCAGTTTAGGCGCTGGAGGAGCAATCACGTGGTTGAGCCAGAGCCCGAGCGAGTGGGAAGAGGTGTTGACGAAAGTGCAATCGGTGGTTGGCAATCTGAGTTTGGCATAGATCGACGCATCGACGCTCTCCACCGGTGGGGGGATTTTCACCGCTCCAGCTGCTCCAGCGCCTCCAGCGACGTGGGGATGATGTGAAGACGAACAGAGGGTTTCAATAGAAAACGCCGGCCGAGAAAAATAGAAAGACCGAAGTCAGCTGATAGCTGGGATCCGAGGAATCTGGAAAGCTTATTGGCCAGTCGCGCCGACGGGATTCGAAGGACGACCGCCAGCCAGGTCGGTCACTGTGAATCTGGCGAGCGCTCAACTCCCCCAGAGCCGTGGCGAGTACAGGGGAAAGCATGTATGGGAATGGACAGGCCTGGGATCGTCGCGAACGCCAAGACGGACGGTCGGCCCTCGGTGGCCGACACCGCGGCGGGTCATGTTGCACAAAGAAGCCATCGGCTGCTGGTACGTCAGCCACCCCTCTCTCCCCCCTCTCTCCCCCTCCTCGACCCTCTTCCCCTCCCCCCTCGCGTCCCGGCGGAGCGCATGCAGCGTCAGCATCCCCATTTAAGCTTGCGCAGCAGTTGTTGTCCCCCCCGCCCGTCTGCTGCCGCGGCTCCCGCAGTCCCCGCGGGTTCCCCTCATTTTCGGTGCCTGGGCGGAGCTTTGCCGCCACGATAGTAATTTTGTGTGAGATTGGGACAACGAAGAACAAGGGGCACCAAGGCGTAGCAGCAGCCCCAGGCCTCGGAGTCCTCGGTGGCCCCGGAGGTTGGAGCTGGGCACCGCAAAAGTCAAGTGACCCGCTGGTCCTGGTCCAGAGCCGGTCATAGCCAGAATCTGTCCCAGCTATATTTGAACCGCGCCGAGCTCCATCCGTTTCCCCCGTTCCTCCTCTCCTCGACGACTTGAGACTCACTGGGTAACAGCAGCCACCATGGCCACCGTCGCGGTCGAGCAGACGCACATTGACGATGTCAAGAACCAGATTGAACACTATGACGAGATTGCGGCCGAGGCGCGCGATGCCACCGAGACGGAGCATCGCATGACCCTCCGCGAAGGCCTCAGGAGGTATCCCAAGGCCGTCGGCTGGTCGGTCCTCCTCTCCACTGCCCTGTAAGTCGTCCTCCTCCTCGCCCGCCTTGGGATCGTATCTAACGCATGCATAGCATAATGGAAGGCTTTGATATAGTGTGCATACGTGGTCTAGGAGCGGTAGACAGCCCATCTGTAAATTACATGTATGAGCCTACCTATGACCCGAACCCGAACCGCCAGCGCCGGCACCCTCTACCTCTGCCACCGCCGCCGCTCTCTTCTTTGCTAATCCTACACTCATTCTCTGAATCATGAAACTCTGGGAACCGGGGGGGAGTTTGTGACTGAGCTGCTTGAGAACCTCCTGGGTCCCTCGCTCCGCCATGCCCCCAGAGGAGAGCACGAAGGGGTGGAATGCGGCCCCTGGGGTGAGCAGCGTGGGGAGAGCAGCCCGAGCACTGTCCGCCACTGAGGTGAGAATGTGGTTCGCTCTGTCGTCCGTCTCCAGTAGCGGGTCATCCGCTATGAACTGGCGGCTAGTGCGAGCTGAGGCATGTTGGATGGTGCCAAGGCCTGTGACCTTGACGTCAAACTCCATGGGTGCTAGCCCTGCTTCCAGTGACCCGCTGAATCGGACATCGTTGTACCTTCCTGCCCCTGGTTGGCGGGCGAGGATGAGGGGCTCAAAGGTAACTTCCGCATTGGGCGTCCTCTTGAGGGCTTCCCCCAGCGCATACTTGACTTGTTCGTGTCGTCGTATGCGGTGTCTCTGTTGCGATGCGCAGCTTTCCGCGTGGAAGAGTGACGGGGACGCTTGGCCGCATACCATACATCTGTCCGTCTGGGGGGGTGTGAGCGTCCGATATCGGAGCGACATGGCCACTTCGACGTCAGACATGCGGAGGGGGAAGGTGGAGGGTATTGTCGAAAGCCAGCGCCTCCCAATCGTTGAGGCTCCCTCCAGTATCGCCATTCTCTCAGCCATCGGCAGGTTTCTCATGAGAGTCTCCCTCTGCTCTAAGAACATCTCCAAGCATCTATCCCGCTGTGATTTGTTTGTTGGTGGGGCGGGGATGGCGGCGACGATCGTCGAGAGGATGGTGACTGCCGTTTCGAAGGCTGCGTCCGACGCATGATGGCTGATGTCGGTGTAGGAGGTGAGGCCGAGGCCTCCTAGTTTAGCGGGGAGGGAGGATAGGACATGGTCCGTATCCGAGTCGTCCCTACCTCCTGCCCAGCGGAGGCTCGAGAGGGCCGCCCTAGCCAGGGCGTCCGCCTGTGCCCATGCGTCGTGAGTGGCCGCTGGGTCAAGGGTACGAAGCAGGTGGCGTAGACGGGGTAGCAAACAGATGCGCAACAGCAAAAGTGCTTCTTGGCTCGATAGCTGAGGGAGGAGTCCTATCGCTCCCTCGAGGTTGGACGTAAGCTGGGTGACCAGTGCGGTCTGCGCCGTCGGCGGCCCTACCACTGACCCGAGCATGGGGAAGCCATCCCTCCGGATAGTATCGAAGGAGGCCACCCTGCTCTTGGTAGGGTGAATAGTGAGGGACGACCCTCTGTCCCGGAAGACTGCGATGGCCGTGGCCATGGCCTGGTCGTTCGGGCTGAGGATGAAGAGGTCATCCAGGTAAGCCAGGAGGAGATGGTCCTCGCCAAGAGCGTCCCGCAGGGCTTCGAGGTCGTCCCGCGCACCGAGAGAGAAGAAGAGGGGGCCGAGGGGGTCCCCTTGGCGCACGCCTTGGGCCGACGCGAGCTCGATAAAGCCAGTGCCGTCGCGGATGACCAGGGGGGAGGGGGTGCCGTAAGCCCACTCGAAGAAGGGGTGCAGGCGGGGGGCGTGTCGTCGTACGCCTCGCTCGATGGCGGCCCGGTCGATCGTGTTAAAGGCGTTGGTGTTGTCGAGGGCCGTGAGGTGTGTGAATTGTCGGGGAAACGTCCCCTCCAGCGCCATCTGTACACAGCGGATGATGGGCTCCACTCCGCCCTTGGTCCCGACGCCGAGCTGGAAGGGGGCGAGGGAGTCGGGACGGGAGTACTTGTGTAGGATGACCTTGGAACATAGGCGATAGAGGAGTTCGCCTACGGCCACCGGCCGGACGCCCCCTGATGCCTTCTCAAGGGGTGTGAGGCGGGAGGTGCAGAGGAGGTTGCGACCATGTGCGGTGCCGTTCATCATCGATGCTACCAGCTGCACACAGAAGCGGCTGACCCTGTCGTCCTTCAAAGCTAGGCAGAGGAGGTCGACCGTCCAACCCGATATGCCTGGAGCCGTGTCTTTGCGGAAAGTCGCCAGGCTGCTAGCGATGTCGTCCGCCGAGGGGGGGGGTGGAACGGGCATTTGATTGTCAAAGACGAACCGGACCAGCTCGGAGGGGCCTGCCGGGTGGAGCCTTTTAAGGGCTTCGATCACCTCCGCGGTGGGGTCCGCGATCGTCGCCTGGTCTTCTAGGGCGCTCATGGCTGCACCTAGACGACCCGTCGCTACTAAGCGCCGGGCCTTGTCCGCTGGGGAGCGGTGTGCTCGTTCTGTGTCATCCGGGTGCGGCCAGGGGAGGTCGGGGTGAGCGGCCAGCAGGGCCGCCGCCGACCTGGATCGTAAGCCTGGGACCAGAGCAACTTTGATGAGCGAGAGGAAGTTGAACAGTGCCTCCTCAGAGGGATTTGTCAGGTAAGCTTGTGCGAGCCGGCCCGCGGCGTTGATGAAGGGTTTGATGATCCCTGGGGCCAAGCGTTTGAAAAGGCCGGGGAGGGCGACCAACTCCTGGAAGGTGTGAGTCGTCGCGGCGACAGTGGGCCCGGGGGAGGGTGCTGGGAGTGACTCTGGCGGTGCCGGGGGGAGCGAGCGGGAGGGCGGCCCCGCGATGAGAAAGGGGCCGGTGATCATCCTCCCTTCGCCGCAAGTCCGTGCGTGCCGAGAAAAGCCACGTGTCTTGAGGAACTGTCCACAGAGGCAGACAATGCAATCCATGCTTGTGGCTTGCAGCGGAGTGATGGTCTCTCCTGAGTGTCTGGCGCGCATGTGATCATTGGGGCGTCCCGGGACAGGCGTCTGGCACAGGGGGCAAGGGAAAAGGCCGCTGGCAGCGGCGGGCTCCCTCTGTTGACTGGGTGCGGCATCGCCCAATTCGGATGGGCAGCCCCCGCGGAGGCGCAAGACCCCCCGGGGCGGTGAGCGTGATCTCTCTCGGGCGCCCGGATCTCTGCCCACCTGGGGCGAGCGTTCCCTCTTCTGCCAGAACCTAGATGGGAGCTTAACTGCACCTGGGTGGTGGCCAGAAAGGGGGGTCAGGACCACGGTAGCGGGAGGGGCACCCGCAGCCGAGAACCAGGATTCCCTCCTCCGCGGAGGCTGGACCTGGTCCGGGTGGACTTTGCGAATGTGTTTAGAGGTGGTCTTAGCCGTGAGTGTCTTATTGCCACAGTAATGGCACACATTTGAGCGGTCAAGCGCACCTGAGAGGCGCGGCTCGGCCAGGCTCGAAGTCGGATGTTTGACTTTGATGTGCTTCCAGAGGTAGCAGGTGGAAGCGGTCATCATGGGGCAGTGTGGGCAGGAGAGGGTGAAGGGTGTGCCTTGGGGTAGTCTCCCTTCCTCACAGACGCGCACCGGCGCCCGAGGGGGAGGCTCTGAATCGGGGTGCTCCTTACCACAGTGCATGCGGAGATCCCTCCTACGTTTGTAGTCCTTACTACAGAAGAGGCACTGGAAGCGCTGGGCAGGCGAGCGTAGCTCTGCGCTGGCCGTCGCTATGACCGGTCTCTCTTCCTCCGTGTCCACTACCCCCTGGGGGCTGGGCGCGGGAGTGGTCCATTCTCCCGAAGGAGTTGCAGGGACAGTAGATGGGCTGGGGGGCAGGTATTGGCTGCCTGACTGGAGAGAGGAGGTCGCTGAGGAGGCCCTACTCGGAAGGAAGTCCTTGTACGACCTCCCTATTCGCGACCGGAGGTTATACCGATCGTTGTCTTGAGTGGAGGGAGGTGGTGATGGAGTGGAGGGAGGTGGTGGTGGTCCGGGAGGCGTAGGGGGTGGTGGGGGTGTGTTGGAGGGAAGGTCGGCTCCACCATTTGCGACAGCGGTGTCCGCCAGCTGGCGCAGGGCGACTTTTAGGGGCAGCGCCCCTGGGTCGCCTGGCAGCGCTAGCATCACGGAGGGCAGTCCCAGGAAGTCGGGTCCCGGGACTCCGAAGCGTTGCTGGTAACCACGGCGATATGGTGCAGGTTTGTCGGGGTGACGACACCGGATATGGTCTAGGAGTGGGGTGTAGTTGACGAAGTCCTTGTCGCACCAGGGGCACCGGAGATCCACTCTGTAGCCATCGGCCGGCATCTGAGCTTCGGGGCCGTCAATGTGACGGAGAAAGGGCGAATTGGGGTGTGCCCTGCGGAGATGTGAGAGGATGGTGGCATACGTGGTCTGCGCCAGGCAGTGGGGGCAGCGGACCGGTATCCCCGAGACGGAGGAGGGTTTGGGACGGGGCAGGCGGACGGGCGGCATGATGGTGGCGAAAGGAAAAAAGGGGGGGGCGGAGAGAGCGGTCTTGGAGCTCGGCAGACGTGTGCTACTCTCCGGGTGGGAGGAGCGCGCTGGAGCTGATCCTGCTACTATTGTCAAGCGGGGCCGGGGCCGTTCCTCTTCTTGTTGCCTTTCCCACGAGACCCCCTTTTACGGGAGGTCGCAGCAGAGGGGGAGAAGTTGGCGACTGTCGCCCGGGGGACGGGGTCGGATGCGGGATCCGTGGGAGGGCGCCCTGAAGTAACAGCGTTGATGCCCGCGCTGAAACGGTTGATCGCTTGGTTGACCCTGCGGATTTGCTGAGCCGCCTCTGAGAACGCGGAGAGGGCTTGATCGAGCTGTTGGGCTAGGTCGCCGACGGCGTCAGCCTGCGAGGGGGCAGGGGCCCGGGGAGGTGGTCGTTGCGGTCGGCGATCGACTAGGGGAGGGCGGGGATCAAACCGGGGAGGGAGGGGCGGTGTAGACCGGACAAGGTCGCGGATGGACGAGGCGATGAAGGGGATGTCGCCACCCGGTGGCGAAAAGGTCCCCCCCGGAGGTGTTTGTTGAGACGCTGGCGTGGGCCAGCGGAACCTCGAAGTGCTCGCGGCGGTGAAGGTGAAGGTCTTGTCGGCAAATAGGGGGGTGCTGGCAGGGGGCGAAACCTCAGCGAGGGGGTCAGGGGAGGCGGCTCGCTGGCGCTTCCGGCGGTGATCTATCGGGGGCAACACGACGGGGATAGGAAGCGGCGACGGTGACCGGGAAAGCGGGGGCGTAGGCGTGCGTCGCGACCCTGGGGACCTTGAGCCTCGGCGTGGTTCCCAATCGGGGGTGGGGGGCGATTGTCTGGGCGAAGACCTGTGGGGAGGAGAGGCCTCCATCCCCCGGTCCCCCAGCTTTCGGGCGCCCCCGCTGGTCGCGCTGGCCGCGCCTGTTGAGCTTGTCCGCACTTGTCGAGCTTGTCTCGTCGAGCTGAACGAAGGCGAAATGTACAAAGGCGAAATGTACAAAGGCGAAATGTACAAAGGCGAAATGTACAAAGGCGAAATGTACAAAGGCGAAATGTACAAAGGCGAAATGTACAAAGGCGAAATGTACAAAGGCGAAATGTACAAAGGCGAAATGTACAAAGGCGAAATGTACAAAGGCGAAAAAAAAAGTACTCCTGTCCAACTTCTATGCCTTGCCCCAGTTCGCAAAGAAATACGGTGTCGAGGTCACCCCCGGCGAGTACACTGTCACTGCCGCCTGGCAGGCGGGTCTGTCAAACGGCGCTCAGGTCGGTGAGATCATCGGTCTCTGCTTCAACGGGTGGGCCTCCGAGCGCTTTGGCTACCGCAAGACTATGATCTGCGCCCTTGCTTCCATGGTGAGACTGTCTCCGGGCGATCCTGCCGAGCTTTATCTGATAAGCCTCGTCTCAGATTGCCTTCATCTTCATCCCCGTGTTTGCCCAGAATGTCGAGACGCTGCTTGCCGGCGAGATCCTCCAGGGGTGAGTAAACCTATCCGGCTATGCCTGCACCGCACATCGAAAGCTGATAGGACGCAGTATCCCTTGGGGGACCTTCCAGACCTTGACGACCTCGTATGCAGCGGACGTCGCGCCCGTAGCCCTTCGTCCCTACCTCACCGCCTATGTCAATCTGTGCTGGGTCTTGGGTCAAGTCATCGCCTCTGGTGTCCTCCGTGGTGTCCTGAACTGGGACAGCCAGTGGGCTTACCGCGTGCCCTTCTGCCTCCAATGTCAGTCTCTTGGACGTGTTTCTATTGCGAGCCTCGCGTCTGACTGCGGCATGTTGGACCGCGCTGACACTGGACAGGGCTCTGGCCGCTTCCCATTCTGATCGGCACGATCTTTGCGCCCGAGTCCCCGTGGTGGCTGGTCCGCAAGGGCCGCCTCGACCAAGCGCGCGCGACCATCTACCGGCTCAACAGCAACCCGACCGAGGAAGAGGTGTCCAACTCGCTCGCCCTCATGATCCACACCAACGCGCTCGAGAAATCCATGTCCGAGGGCACCAGCTACTGGGACTGCTTCCGGGGCGTCGACCTGCGCCGGACCGAGATCGCGTCGGGTGTGTGGGCTATTCAGAACTTGTGCGGTTCGGCATTCATGGGCTACTCGACCTACTTCCTCGAACAGGCCGGTCTGGCCGCGACCTACTCGTTTGACATGTCCATTGCCCAGTATGCCATCGGCGCGCTCGGCACGCTCTCGTCTTGGGTGAGTTGATGTTTTCCATCTGGCGAGGCGGCATGCGGTCTCTGACAAGCGGGCAGTTCCTCATGCAGCACGTCGGTCGCCGCCGGCTCTACCTCACGGGTCTCTTGGGCATGTTCATCATGCTCATCATCATTGGCGGCATGGGATTTATCTCTGAAAACAACTCTGGAGCGCAGTGGGCGATCGGGGCGATGCTCCTCGTGTACACTGCGCTCTACGACAGTACGGTCGGCCCCGTCTGCTACTGCCTGGTAAGCCCGTCTTGCTGGACTGTCCTCGCCGACGCTTACGTCCGCCCAGGTAGCCGAGATTTCGTCTACCCGTCTCCGTTCCAAGACGGTCGTCATTTCGCGTATCGTCTACAACATATTTGGTATTGCCAACGGCGTGCGTTGCGCCGTCCCGTCTCTGGAGTCCCCTAGTAGTACCGCGGCTGACGTGGAGCAGATCTTCATGCCGTACATGCTCAACCCACTCAAGTGGGGCTGGGGCGCCAAGACCGGTCTGTTCTGGGGCGGCATGTGCTTCATCTGCCTGACGTGGACGTACTTCCGCTGCCCCGAGCCCAAGGGCCGCACGTATGGCGAGCTGGACGTCTTGTTCGAGCAGCACGTCTCGGCCCGCAAGTTCGCCTCGACCGACGTCGACCAGTTTGCAGGACAGGGCCTCCGACCCAGCCACGCCCAGACAGACTGGGAGGACGCCTCCAAGGAGAAGTACGAGATCGAGCACATTTGACCGCGTCGATACTGTTACCTCGCGAACATTTCAGTGCCGGCAGGCGAGACGCTGCACACAGTTTCAGTTCTATATTATAGGCAGGTATGAAGTGATGCAGTTTGTTCCAATCTCCTAGGCGCCGCATGTGTGCCGTCCCTCCCCGTGAATCCAGGGTTTGGAAAGTATCGCTGGAATTGTAGGGACATTGACCAGGTTTAGTATGCACCAAAGCTCGTGGACGGTGCTATGGGCTTCGAGGTGACTATCAACGGTGACATCTTGCCACACGCTCTCGACCGAAAGTCAGTTAGCCCCTAGAAAGTCTAGACAGTCATCTCTTCTAGCACAACACCGGTACACAACCTGCATAGCAGTTTTCAACAACAGTCGCTTCAGATCATCCACCCGCACGAGATCATGCTACGAAGCCCCCCGCTTCAACCCCTCACTCAGTGCCTCACACGTCGCCTTTGCGTCGCCAAACAGCATTTTTGTGTTTTGGTAGTAGAAGAGCGGGTTGGGTACCTCGGCGTAGCCTGGGGAGTTGTTAGTCTGCTCCGTTTGCTTGAAACCTGATGGTGGAATGATGGAATGATGGCATGGAGAGTGGGCGAGAGCGACAGGGACCGCCAACTCACCAGCACTCATACCGCGCTTCATGACGACCACGTTCTTGCTTCTCCACACATTCAACACTGGCATACCCGCAATGGGTGACCCCGGCTCTAGCGCAATAGGATTGACCGTATCATTAGCGCCTATAACCAGCGTCACGTCGGTCTCGCCGAAATCGTCATTGATCTCGTCCATCTCGAGCACGACTGCCTCGTCAGCCTCTAGTCCGGTGCGACTCTTATGAAGTGCGACGCCATGAAGGATCATACAAAGCCGAGGCACTTACCGTCGTACGGCACGCCAGCCTCAGCGAGGAGGACGTTGCACTGGCCAGGCATACGTCCTGCTACTGGATGGATACCGAAGCGGCACTTGACGCCTTGTGTTCGGAGGGACGCGACCATCTCGTTGATCGCGTATTGGGCTTTGGCAACTGCCATTCCGTATCCGGGAACCTAGATCAGTCAGCATGATATGCAATTAATCGATTCTCTGTCACTATTTTCCCTTCCAAAGTGACAGCAAAGCCAAGAACCGCTAGACCGCTCATGCGAGCCTACTCGTGCGATAAACAAGCAAGGAAATCAACTGACAATGACGACATTCTCCGCATCTCGTAACATCTCAACGACCTCCTCGATACTCGTCTGTGAGACGCTCAACCCCTTTGTCGAGTCGTCTGCCATGGTCGTCGTCGCGATCCCTCCAAAGATAACATTCGTCAACGACCGATTCATGGCTCTACACTACGTGGCATCAGTACTCTGCCACGCCAGCACAGTCACACCGGCGGCGCGGTTCTGCTCACCATGATGTAGCTCAGAATACTACCACTTGCCCCGATCAGGCTCCCCACACTCGTGAGTAACATATTATCCAACATGAATCCCTCAGCGACCAGCGCGAAACCACTATACGCATTGAGCACCGTGACCAGCACGGGCATATCCGCTCCCCCTATTGCCGCTGACGTTGTCCATCCCTTGGCAAAGGACAAGAGTGCGTTCCCGGCCAGACACGCGGCACCGATAGCGGGAGCGGTCGGACCCAGTGTCAAGAACGTGCCCATGCAGCCTATATTGGCGGTGAGAAGGCTGATATTGACGAGATGACGTCCGGGTAGGATCAGTGGTCGTGATCCCATTCGTCCCGCGAGCTTGAGAAACGCCAGAATCGATCCGGTAAAGGTTATGCCTCCGATGAGTACCCCAAGGTACGCGGTTGATAGGTGAAGAAGGCTGAGGTGTTCGCCCGGTGCTGCACCCAGCACAGACCCCGCAGACGTGAGTACCGCCGCCAAGCCGACGACACTGTGCAAGGCCGCGACCGTCTGTGGAAGCTGCATGGGCGAGACACGTCGGCCGATCGCAAGACCAAGACCGCCCCCCAGGACAGTGAGAGCCAAGAACTGAAGGAGAACATCTTGGGAAAACCCGACGGCAGCCAGGGTCGAGACGAGGCCCACAGCCACACCGAGCATCCCCAGCGCATTTCCAGAACGCGCGGTCACCTATGCTACTCTCAACCAGGGAGACTGCGACTCTCCAGGATGGCTTACCTGAGATGACAAGCCCGTCAAGGCGCCAATACTCAAAAACGTGCTGACAAGGTACCCCGCCTGTACCAAGCCAGCCAGTCCGGTGCTTGCTGCGTAGAAGAAGCCACCGCCAAATACCACAGCTGGGATAGTATATAGCCAGCCATACTCAGGTGGATCGGTCGGCCGGCGGAAGAGGTCAAGCATGCGTTTGGTGATGAGAAAGCCGCCAAAGATATCTGCCTGGTGAGCTTAATGCACCCGTTCCTATGCGGAGACGTACTCAAATTGGCAAGGAAGACACTGGCTGCGCCCAGAAATTGAGGGAATGTGTGGGGGACAATGCCGCCACCCATGACGAACAGCCCACCTACCCCGACCAGACCCGACAATGCGTTCGTAACAGCTGAGACAGGGTCAGCACGTTTCTCAGCGATACCAGTCCGCCTCCGACCTCGTAGGGAAGCTGGAAATCCATCAGAGGCGCACTGAGACTCACACATCAACGGAGAATGTAATGCAGGCGTGACGCTCCAGACCGCCCTGAACCCTACTAAACCTGCAAGACCCAAAGTCGTGAAGAGATTCATGAAAGCCGGGGCCGTCAGTTTGCCCAGTACCAAGGCTCCTCCGACGCCACCGGTGAGCAGGCCAACGGATCGGATCTTCTCCTGCCAGGGTGTCAGAGCGGTTTCCTCGACCTTCACCTGCGCCGCTGGAGGTCTAGACGGAGCGAGTGCCGGCGGGAGCGGAGTAACTGCTGGTGCCGGTGCCGGATAGAGGATCTCGTTCTTGTGGGTTATGATGGACCGGCGGACCACTTCGTCAGATAGGTTGATGTTGAAACGAGATTGATCCCCTATTGACAAGAGGAACTGGTCATACCGTCAGCGTGTCATTCGTTGTGTACGCAGGACGAGTGCTTGCCTTTGTGATGTTGTTGGAATACAGGGTGGAGGATTGAGTGGGTAGCCTTGACGGGAGGTCCTGTTTGCTAAGCGGAGGGACAGTTTCTGGGATATGGCGGTGATGACATACAGTATAGCCGATGATGGTGACGTCGTTGTAGACCACCTTCTCGCCAGGCCGAGTGAGCTCGCAATTGCCGCCCGACTCGCCCGCGAGGTCAACGATGACCGACCCGGCTGCAACGTGTGAGGCGGACGTTTTCGGCATTTGGACAGCGGCTCACGCTTCATTGCGTCGACGTGTTCCTTCAAGATCAATTTGGGAGCGGGTTTACCAGCTATTGATCTGTCAGAGATCTGTGTACAGCACAGAGAGAGACTGGCCACAGCTCACGGATCAGAGCAGTGGTGATGATAATGTCGACATCTTTGGCTTGCGCAGCGAAGAGTGCCATCTCAGCGTCAAGGAAGGCCTACATGCTCAGTTACCTGCCACGGTTTCAACCGTCCGTACGAGACGAGACAGGAAGAGAGGGAGAGGAGTGGCGCGACAGGGAGCAGGAGCACCCACCTTGCTCATCTCTTTGGCATAGCCGCCTTGACCGCTCCCGTCCTCGTCGATCTCGACGGTGAGAAACTCGGCACCCAGACTCTCGATCTGTTCCTTGACGACTGGCCGGGTATCGAAGCCTCTGACGATCGCGCCCATACGCTTGGCCGTCGTGATTGCACTGAGACCCGCCACGCCGGCGCCGATGACGAGCACCTTTCCTGGAGGGATCTTGCCGGCCGCCGTGACCTGCCCCGTGAGGAACCTTGGAAACGCATTGGACGCTTCCAACACCGCCCGGTAGCCGGCCGTATTGGCCATACTGGATAACGCGTCGAAGACTTGAGCACGCGAGATGCGCGGGATGGCATCCATTGCGAAACTTGTCATCCCCTTGTCCCGTAGCTGCTCGACCAACAGCGGGTTCTGCGCCGGATAGAGAAACGATATGAGAGTCGACCCGTCTCGGAAACTCGACATCTCCCCGATCCCATTGCTGGTATCGAGCACGGGCGGCCGCACTTTGAGCACAATGTCGGCTTTGTACGCATCTCCAACGAGGGTAGCGCCAGCAGACGCGTAGTCTTCATCACGAAAGGACGCCTCGGCCCCAGCACCCGGAGCAACCAGGACCCTTGAGAACCCCTTCTTGAGCAGCGTGCTCACTCCTGCCGGAGTGACTGCCACGCGTCGTTCGAGGGGGAAGATCTCGCGAGGAATCCCGACTGTCAACTGGGAGTATGGGATGCCCAGAGCTTCATTACCGACAGGTTGGGAGGTATCACTGCGCCGAGGGGACCAAGTAAATGTTCGTATAGGGGTATGACCAGACGCAAAGATGCGAGAGTAGGTACAGATAATGCGAGCATGGCACCATGCCCGTCGATCTACCCCTCCCATCGGTGCAGGTGGGTATCGAAGACACGATCCAGATGTGTTCTAAAGCTGCAGCTCTTGTGAGGACAACATGAAAGTTGTGGATCGTCCCCCGGGGCCTCGGTCTGCCCCGCTTGTCGATCGGCGTATTGTCGGCCCGGGTCACCGAAGGCAGCAATGCCTTATGAAGCTGGTCTTTATCGATGCTCACAGCGATGTTCTGCCAATGTCACTTGGCAGCAAAGCACAGTCTGAATGCGTGTATGCATCGAGGCATAGGATGGCTATTGTACTAAAGAAATGGCTGCTGGATACTTTACAGCGTTCATGTCAGTACAACTTGTTCTTCTCCTACCTGCTCGGCTCTGCAGCATACCTCTCCTAGCAGCAGCCGTCACCTTATGTACAAAGCATCATCGCCTCATCGGCGTCACCCTCCGTGCCTTGGCCTTCTCAACCATGCGAGTCTTGCGCCACCGAACCAAGCGTCGCCAGGCCGTGTCGAATCCGCTGCGGAGGTACGAAGCAGAGAAAATGACGAAGAATGCCGTGGTCGCTGGAGCTGCCACCTTCCAAAAGTATGAAACGGAGCCTTGGATCTCGGCGAACCCTACAAAGTTCTATCCCGTGTAAGCTCGATTTGTCTTCTTGGCAAGCAGCAGCCAGCAGGCAGCCGACAGCAGGGCAGATCACTCACCATGCCAAAGTACGAGGCCTAAACACGTCAGCGGTGCATCGTCGACGATCTTATCAATCTAGCTCACGATGAAAGTCAATGCTGTTGCGATTCGTATATCAGCACAACCATGCTGGGAAGAGTGTGTACTCACGCAGAAACACAACCGTGACGATACTCAGTCTCTCCATTGAAGCATTCGTTTGGAAGCTCAATGCGTTCTTACTCGCTTCAGCCCCCATGCACGGGCGTATTGCAGTACTCACAAAAACATAATCCGTCAAGTGATCGCACGTAGCTACATATTGGTCCATGGACGAAACGATAATCTCCAGGTGATCCACCACATCGCTGATGTAAACTTTCGACATGGGACTGAAAAACCCAACGGCTTGGCCACCGGCAGGCTGTTGGAATCCCGACATCGCGCTCGCGGCATCGTGTCCCAGTCCGGGCGATCCGGGGCGACTTGCATCTGTCATCGGCTGCGAGGTTGTGAGCCAAGGCGCCTCGTGCATGTGTGAATTCTTGTCCGAGGCGCGGTGACCGCCAGAAAGGGCGCTGGCCGCTGCTGATCGTTGGGCATCTTGATCCCGGATCGTGTAGACCAAATGCAGGAGCGGTGAGAGGGTCCGACGGAGCCGAATGAGCTGCGAAGACAGGACGTGCAAATGTCGTACGATGCTCATCTGCAAATGGGAAGACGTAAGCCCTAGAGAGTTCATGGGTCCCTACGGCGTCAAGCTTACCGATGGATCTACCAGGACGGATGCTTCCAGCTTTAGAATCTCAGCCTCGAATGTCTGTGAAATCTACGGCCTTCAGTATGTCCCAAACTGGCGGTGTTTCCAGTCCACCTACTTCGATAGCAAGATCCACGGCTGCATGTACGTCAGGTTCAGTGATGTTATCCACGAGTCTGCACTCACAAACGTCCAACAGAGCCTCCGCTAGCATACTGACGTCGCCGGACCTTCTCAATAGACTCTGCTCGTCACCCAGTCGATCGTATATGGGATACAAGACCTCGTTGATCGGCGTCTTGGTCAGCGAGATAAGAGTGCCTAAGAAATTGCGTCAGCATCGAGCACTATGTTTATGCACAATCGGACCGACCATCGCGGGTGAGGAAGATGCTGCACACTGCACGCCTGACCGGGATCATGTACTTTGCCGAAAGCTCTTCCAGCGTCATTCGATGGGCTTCTCGTAGCTACCAACAAATCAGCTCCGACTCGTGAGGACTGGTAGACTGAAGGTACGTGTTGCGTATCACCCGTTCCCGAGGGTGTGGCAGTGGGCTCGAAGACGCCTTCAACGCCTTCAGGCAGCCTCATGGCGGGTCCGCCGCCAAGCTCATCCCGGAATCGTCGCACTGCTCCAGCTTTACTGTGTTGTGAGCCATCTACGGGATCGCTCCCCGTTAGGACGTCGTCGACCTTGCCAACGGACAATGCGTCCGCCTCCTGTAGAAGGAGCGCTTCATCACCCGCGTGGGTGTGTTGGACCAGGAGCTGAAGGTATAGGTGCGACGGGTAGAAATCCAGCTTGGACCGAGGGGAATTGTACGCTCGCAATGCGTCTTCTACTGCCAGTGGATGGAGACTGCAGGTACGATGAGCGATAAGTTCCAGACACAGATCTATGATTGGCTCACGCACCCAAAAGTCAGAGTAAGCGTCTTGACGACCTCCCAATTGATACCCTCGATGTGGACTGTTGTGATCAGTGATGGCCATTCCGACATGTATATCTTACTCCATCGCACTCCTCTGGGTTTCCCATCTTCCCCAACCGACCGCCGAGAGACGTCCGAGTCTAGCCACTCTTGCAGACGACCGCCTTCGAAGTCCGCCCGGATATTTGAGGCTTCTTCGTCAGTATTTGTCGAGTAGTCGACGACCTGGGCAACCGTGTCAGCGACGGCGTTATACGTCTCTTGCTGTCCATTGACCGTGCCCCATTCCTTGTTTGCCTCTTGCTTCTTGGTTCAAGTCCTGCTCTCTTGGCCGGATCGATATTGGCCATCAGTACTCACCGTGATCTTCGTCTTCCCCTTCAAATGTGCGTATGCCGCTTCATCTCGCCTACTTTTCACGTCCACACCCTGCTCGTCTCCCGTCCTCCCGCCCTTTGCATCCCCACTGCCTCCTGACAACCAACGATACTTCTCCACCGATGTCCTTGGAGATCCCTTCCCCATCGCATTGCCTACAGACCTACTTGCTCTATGGCGGTTCCTAGAGAAGCCACTTTCGACGTCGCCGTTTTGGCCAGCGACCGGGGAACCGGGAGGTGAGGTTGGAGAGAGGAATGGTGAGCCGGTCACCGGAGGCTCCGGCGAGGTCGATAGAGAGCGCGCGTTGAAGCTGTCTGTGAAAGGGTCAACATTGTCCATGATGGGCTGCAGCGTATTCTTGAGACTAAACTATTCCTACGATGATTGTCGGAAACGATGAAGAGGGAAACACGGGTAAAGGAAGAGGAAGACGGAGAGTAACCCACTCGAGATGGGCCGTGTGGAGTCGCCCATGACTGTCGTCGCCCCGTAACTCGCCATGACGCGTAGAGAAGAGGCTCGAGCCGCTGGTGACTGATGGCAACTATGCACGAAGCTTGACAATGACAAGTGATGTTGTCTCAAAGCGGGACGACTCGAGTTTCGCAGGTGTCGCAAAATAGACTGCATAACGATGAAAGCATCCCCGCCGACCCAAAAAAAACAAAACATCGAGTGATACCCGCGCCCCATATCTCAAGAACCTTATGAAAAGATGGGCTTGGGAACGAGTCCATACAGCGCGATTCACATGCAGACAGACTCGCATGGTACATTGCCCAAGCAAAGTGGCACAACATGCATGATGCAAGGTACATCATTGCAATACATTAACGACAATTTAGGCACTCTTCTTCGCCTTGCCCTAAATGGATGGAGGAGCAGGATGGCGTCATGAGGAGAGGGTATGAATCACCAAGGCATATGAGGAGAGCAGACAGGGGCAGGCAGGCCAGGTAGAGCAAGGGAAAGGAGAGGCAAGAACTATCAGCGTTGCTCGGCTGAGACAGGGTATATGTCACGTACTCGGACAAACTGGAGAAGGGTGTATTGCGACCATCCCAAGGAGATCGCCAACATCACGAGGAATCCACCTGTTGTGGGACAGGCGAGGTCGAGGACAACGCGCAGATCAGAGACGTCGAGTCCGTTTTTGAAGGTCGCGTATTTGGTACCAGGTGCGTCAGGGTTAGAGTAGACCAACCAGTCGAGGGGAACACGATCGTGAAAAGTTTGTAGAGAGCACACGGGTACACCAATACGATCAGCAGCTGATCATCCAGTGACTAATGTACGACGAACGGTAGTAGTACTTGCCGCGGCCCTTGAGGTAAGTCGGAGCAGGATCGTTCTAGATGGGAGTGAGCTGGCTCCACAGTGGATGTAAATCTCCTCCGTCCTCCGTCCTCCCATTCCTCCCTCTCTCCCAGGATCTCACAGCTTATTGCGCTTCCAGTACTGATATTGACGTGTGCGTGCTCATTGTACGCCCAAAAGGTTATATGAAAGTCGGCACGGCAAGCAGGACTCACCTGGTACATGATCTGCTTGTCCCGCACCAAGTTTGGTCCTGCGGATGATCAGCTGTCATCTCTCGTTTCTCAAGTTGAGAAACTCACGGTTGATGATAGAATTGATGAAGGGGCGAGCGGCGGTGGGACGCATGGTGGCTGCCTTGGTCAGAGTGCTGGTTCGTGTCGCAAGCTGGGATGAAGGGGATGAAGGGGGATGTGATGTGGGAGCGCTAGTGATTGGGCGAGCAGCCAGCGGACCCTTCCGAGAGGAATTTGTTTTTGGGACTTCTTTTGTATTTATCCCATCACTCTTCCTGGGGAGCTTTTTCTCTGGGATGCTGTTGTTCTGGCCTTTCATTCACTCTCCTGTCGAGCAGCATGGACGTCTCCCAGGAGCTCGCAGAGTATGCAGCCAAGCAGTGAGCTTCTTATCGCTGGAGGAGTAGACAAAGCTCACCTGGTCAGCACAACCCAAGTGCTCGAGCGCTCACAGCCGGTTGAGGTCGATATGGGCCTCCTAGCAGCGTTTGACAATACCCCGGTCGACCCGTCCGAGTACTCGTGAGTAGCTAGCAGATCGTGGCATGACGTCCAATAATCTGACCATCACAGCTCTGACCTCAACGGTCACTTACTCCAACTGACGCTCACCTCCACCCAAGCCCTCATTTCCGCTCTCTTCTCGCTGCCGACCACGCCGTCAGCCGAGCACGGGCCCATTATTCGCCCTCCGGCGCCGATCACCCACCTGCCCCGCGAGAAACCTCTGCCAAAGCCTAAAGAGCCGACCAAATGGGAGCGCTTCGCCCAGGCCAAAGGTATCAGCCACAAGAAGCGGGACAAGAAAGAGTGGGACGAAGAGCGGCAAGAATGGGTCGCCAGGTGGGGTCGAGACGGCAAGAACAAGCAAAAGGAGGAGGAATGGGCTACACCCGTCAAAGCTGGGATGGGTATGTCATCCCCACCCTCCTCATCTGAGCGGATGTACAGAAGCTGAATGTCTTTGCAGAAGCTGATCAAGATCCCGCTGCAACGGCAAGGGCGGAGCGTAAAGCCCGCACGGCCAAGAACGAGAAGCAACACCGAGCGAACCTTGCACAAGTGGCTGCCTCGTCGTCTGCATCTTCCCGTCGAACAGCTCAACAAGCGCGAGCTGCCGATCTCGAGCGATCCATGCTGGTGTCGAAAACCGCGACGGCTTCGATGGGCAAATTTGATAAATCCATCGAGGGCGAGCCTAAAGCCCGCGGCATCAAGCGCAAATTTGACGAGAATGTCCCAAAAGCCGGGTGGAAAGGAGAGAAGGAGGGTTTGCTGGACGTGCTGAAGAACGTCGAGAGCGGGCTGGGCAGAAAAGAGAAACGGAAAGGCGAGACCAAGGAGGGCGAGGTCGTGGTCCGAAAAGCAGTCAGGTACCATGATCGTGAAGAACGGCTCAAGGCGGGCAGAGGAGGCGCCGGAGGGCGCGGTCGGGGTGGAGCGAGGGGAGGCGCCAGAGGAAGGGGTAGGAAGTAGGTGCGTTTGTACTACATATATTTTGCATGGGATCTGGATTCTACATTGTTTAAAGAGATCTACGCCATTTTCTCCGTCCAAGCTATGGTCATTCTCCGTCCAATCTAAGTCTTTCTTCTAATTCCTAGGCTTTTGTGAGGTCGAAAACCATGAGCTGGTGCAGTGCTAGGGTAGATTAGTGTCTCGTCGTCCAGGCATCCCATGCGTCGCAACTTACTGCCCGCCTTGACCCACTGCTCTCCCCTCGGATAGTATCCCATCTTTGCGTAAAACCCAACTGCATTGCAGCCCTGCCCTGGCGGGGCGGCCTGGATATCAGTCAGTCCGAGATCTTGTGCTTGCGCCTCCGTATGGAAGGGGCTCACTTGCGCGTCAAGTATGATTTCTTTCCCGCCAATCTCGCGGATGTAGTCGTGTACAGCGAAACAAAGTTGTTTTGCTAGTCTCATGCCGCGGTAGGGTGCACGAACGACCAGTCGACCGAGCTGGAGCCGCTGTTAGTCGGGACCACCGGGCAGACGAGAGACAATCCACCCACCTTGCCCTTCTTGTCTTGTACTCGAACAGTGCCTGCCGTCTCCCCCGTATCGAGTATCAACAAGAAATGCGTCGACAGCGGATCCTCACTGCGCACCGTTAGTCGCCAAGCAGAGCCGCTCACTCACGGATCGTCAACCTCCAGTTGCGGATCGTATCCTTGCTCTTCGATGAACACTGAAGTCCACGTCCGGTTAGACCAAGATCCTTCTACCTAGGAAGGGCGGAGACATGAGGACAGGACAGGACAGAACAGACCTTCGTAGCGGATGGCCATGCTCTCCGCCATTTGCTCGGGGGTCGTGATCTTGACGATCTTATACGATGGCCGGGCAGCTTCCTGTTGCCCTTGCATCTCTACTCGTCGCACTCCAGCAGGATGGCTATAGAAAGAGCACGTTGACGAATATGCATGCTGGAGGGTTGGAGACCATGCGGTTGCATTAGACTTGGGCGGTTAAAATTCCGACTCGGAATGGAGCACTCCCCCTCTCTTCGGCCGTCGGCCATCCGACGATGTGTCTCTCTGCACCTGTCTCTGCACCTCGTCTCTCGAGATGGCGTACTCATCAACCTCTGTCGTCGCCGTGTGCTTTCTGTGGTCGAAAGACTCTCACATGATGCAGCACATGATTCTGCGACACAAGCTCACACAGGCTCTTCGACGCGGCTTCATCGCCTTGACGGGCCCGCCATGACCACCGTTTGCCCGGCCCACCGTGTACCTCGTCCGGTCCCAAGCCGATGATGGTCGCCGTCCTGTCGGGGTCTACGAACATGCCACTATCACACAACACAGGGACCCCCGAGCCAAAGTCGGCCTTGACAAGCCTGTCCTGCTCGCCGATGGCGATGTCGGAACCATCAAGGATGTCACATCTCGCCGATCATTTTATTACTAGATCTGGTTTCATTCCTCGCCGACCAAGATGCTGTAGCCCTTGAGCATCGTTAGGTCACTCTTGTCTCGCCGCGGATGATGGTATCGGGACTTTGAAGGATGAGACCACCCGCCGGCACCACAATACCGAGGGTGTTTAGGCGGATCGGACTCCTTCGCCGATAGGAGGCTCTGCACCTTTGAGGCAGAGACGACGATGAGGCGACTTGCCAACGCCTGCTATCCGAGTCCTTAGGTCAACATCACTGGAAAGCTCCCGAGCGTCGAGCTCACCGCGACAGCATATAAAAGCCCTAACAGTGACCCGCTCTTACTGACCAGTCGCATTCCATCTTCACCTCTTTCCAATTCTCTTGCCTGACCAGACGCTATCAACTCTCAGACTCAAGTCTACACAAGATGCACGTTTCGCGAGGACTAGCACTCTTGGTTATTCTGGCGACGGCCAGTGCCAGGCCCCTCGAAGCTACCAGTTTGTAGGCTGTCTTCTTCTCCCAGCCAGGCCTGACTGATTCCACGCAGCGACGAGCCGGCTATAATCCATGGACTTCGGGCACCGCAGCGTGACAACTCTGTCTACGGGTACGCTGTTCATTCCTGTGAGCCGGATCTTTGCTAAGCCTCTACAGGAAGCGGGAGCCGACTGCAGAACATGAGCACCGGGGGCTTTGGCCGAATTCTGGGTACGCTGGTCCTTCCTGTGACCGGTGCTATTGCTGAAAGTCTACACAGTGCCCAAGACTTGGCTGTGTCTAAAGATGATGAAAGGTCGGAAAACTCGAGAATGTACATCCCCCCGGGCGGAATTTTTGAGGGGTACGCTGTCCATCTTTGTTAGTCATGGCTTTACTGAGTTCTTGCAGCGACGCGCTGCCCGCCAAGGACGAGGTCTCGGCCTTCACTTCCACGACGGCAGCGTCTCCCACCACGAAGTTTGCTGCTCGCGCCGACGATGTCGGGCCGTCCTCCAACCATCCGTCCAGTTTCTTGGCCACGGCTACCGCTGAACTGTCCGGATCTCCGTCGAATACCTCCGGAGAAACTAAGCAAGCAGCCACTTCCTCCGACGTCTCCGTCAGCTTGCAGACTTTCGTTGAGGCTCTTGGGGGCATCCTCGCTCCTTCAGTCAAAGGTAAGAGATGCTTCGACCCCTGGAATACTCGCATCGCGCTTGCTTTCCCGACGTCGTCTTTGAAGATTTCTCCCTCGACTGCGGCTGACTGTGACGAACAGAAACGAGTAACAACAATTTTTCAGTCGACAATCATTGCTTCCCTAACGGGTTCTGCATTCCGATTCAGTACGAAAGTCTGAGCGAGGCTCTCAACGCGTCATGCACTATGCAGAGTGAAGCTTGTAAGACCGCTGCAACCCAAAGTGGGGAGCAGGGGAATCTGACCGTCTCCGCTTGCCAAGCCCAGGTGAGTCACCGACGTCCGATGGCTGAACGTAATGCACCATGCTGACCTCGTGATTTTACCAGCTTGGCGTGTGCACCAGCACAATCCAGAGCTCAAACTGAGCTCGACTGACAAGGTGCCTGCAATGGTGCACCGGATGCGCTGTGCATGTCGATAGTCGTGCTTGCTGCTTGTGATTGCGGAGAGGCAAGTGTCGTGCTTGTTGCTAGCTTGTGGTCGTCCTGTGCCTTACCTGTCGATGTCATTGTAGATGGCTTTTGTGCAGCACTCTTGTAGACAGAGACTCGCGCATCTGGCTATGCGCGATCTCAGAATGTATGAGGCAATGCGTTCGATGTTCACACGCTAGAAGAGCGAGCTACAGTCTGAGATCCGGCAAGGCGATGCGCACTCCATGCATTGTTGAATGACTATCTACAATAGCTCGCTATGCTACGACTAATCTGCTGCTCGACAGCGACCTACTCCTTATACGTCCTGACGAGGTCGACGAGCGACTTGGAAGTTACGCCGTCTGGCGTAAACTCGCCGGGATACTCCCACTCTCCTTTGCTCCAGTGGGCTTTGTACAGAGTCCCGACAGGGCCGATGGGGTTATCCAGGCCTTTGACGTAGTCGGCATCGGTAAAGTCCACGACGGTGGGCTTGGCGCCATTGACAGTCTCCAAGGCTGAGATGAGGTCGGCGCCAGTCACGCGGTACTCGACAAGCGAGAACGTCTGGCCCTTGATCTCCGACGGCGAGCGGGTCACAATATGGGCAATCCCTGCGCCGAGGTACTCGTGGGTTCTATGAGAGCAGTCAGTCGCAGCTCAGTAGCCAGGGGCTTCGACAAGGAGTGGATGGAGAATTTCGACAACAGAAGCGCTCGGATAGGAGAGCTTGAGTTTTCAAGAAAGCCGAGACAGAGGATAGAAATGTGCTCAACAGGATTGGAAGATGAGAAGCAGACAGATGAACCGAGGCGCGCAGGGAGTGAAGGTGGTGCAGTGCAAAGAGGGGGTAAATTGAAGAGTTGACCAGAAGAATAGATATAGGGCTCACACGACGGGGAAAGTGTTTTTCAGCATCGCAGAGTTGGCCTGAACCGTGTTGCTGTTGACGTTGGTGCCGACAAATGGCTCTGTGCCGAAGCTGAGTTATATCAGCACGTGTAGGCTGACGTCCACGCCTTGTTGACCATGGGACGAGGCATGAAAGACATACGGGATGGTAAACAGGTACTCTGAGAACAGACCAGAGTGGACAATTGTCACGCCCATTCCTAGCGCCTTGGCCTTCTCAACTGGCGCGACGAGCAGCGGGTGGAGCGCGCCCATCTGCGGGATCGCGAGATCCGCCGCGCTCCACTTGGCAGCGTAGTAACACGGGATGAGCGTGACCGCATCAGGCGACTTGGCGAACGCATCAACAAGGTTGACCAAGTCAGCAATGACCGTGAATGCCACTGCTGTTCTGTGCAGTTATCAGCGGGGACTGCCTTTGACCAACCTGTCGCCACCATGAGGGGAAGAGGAGAGGGAAATCTATGAGAGGGACGCAAAACGGAAGAGGGGCAAGACACGAGGCGACGGCAGCATCGAAGCTCGGAAGCACTCACACCAAGGTATGGATGCCTTTGACGGCCTCCGAGTCTACCGGCTTGCTGATGTCGACCACGCGGGTTTCGACACCCTCGGGGACGGCCGACAGGTTGGACCCCTCGCGGTGCAGGACGACAATCTTGATCAGCCCCGCATTGAACGGCTTGAGGAGGTGCTTGAGGGTGGGTGCCCCGACGTTGCCGGTGTGTCCGATGAGGCCAACTGTGTGCATTGCGATGTTTGCAGAGCGTCGAGTTGTAGTAGTAGTACGAGTCTTGTTTGAGAGTCCAAGTTAGACGACAGTCAGTCAAAAAGTGCTGAGTTCAGTTCTGCATTTCGGTTCAGAGAGGCGGCACCCCTATTTATACCCCTCAACCACTGCTGGACAGTGCACTGTTGTTCCATCGTTGTCTTGACAGTCATCACCAATCGCTCGGGCAGTGGGGCAGACTGTGACTCACGTCTTGATAATCTTGCCACTCGAGGAATTACCCAAAGCGGCAATTTATGGAAATCTGCATCCGAGGGCCGAAGGGGAGAGCCGCCATCCCCGAGGGCCGACAGTGATCACGTGACCTTTGCCTTAGCAATCCACGGGAAATCAATGGTAGTCTCCGCTTGGGGGGGGATGACATCCTTTGTTTTACCTTTTGGCATCTCCGCTCCAAAGGCAGACAGGCCCAGGAGACAGCAGCTGTGAGACAGCCCGATCGCTGCTCACGGGATGGTATGACCGTGACAAGGAGAGGAAGAAGATGCCCGACAGCGCCTCGGGCGAGGTGACTACGTCGGGCAGCTGAACGTCAAGATCAGCGGCAGCATCGTAGCGAATCTTCCGGACAAAGTGAGCGGATACCCTGACCAGGCAGGCGATGATGGTGACAAACTGGATATCGCGCGACCTATATGCAGCGGAAAGCAGATTGTCGCAGTAGGTCCTTGATTGTGGAGAGAGAGACGTGGACGAGCGGAACTAAAAATAGAGCCCCGACTGCGGCTCCGACCAGCGGATTGTCTCTCGTGACCAACGACCAGGACTGGGCAAGATACTTGATGCTTGAGACGTTGTGTCACTCCTAACGAGTATCGCTAACCCTCTTTGGCGATCTGCACACCATGACTGAATCTTTCAGAATTGGTTATGTCGGCCTGGGCAACATGGGCACGCACATGTGCAACAACCTCGGCCGGTATGCGTCGCAGCACCAGCTCGCTCCGCTTGCCATCTGGAACCGCAGTGCCGAGAAGTACGCTGGCGTGGCCGAGGATTGCAAGAATGCACACCTTGCCACGAATGTGGTAGAGGTAGCTGAACGCTGCAATGTGATCTTCACCTGTCTGCTGAACGACGCAGCGGCATCGGACATATACGGCCAAATGCTTCCCGCCGCAAAGGCAAACACGATATTCGTCGACCAGTCCAGCCTGAACCCAAAGACTGCTCGTATGCAAATCTTACAGACTGAGGAGTTTTCACTCACCCGCGTCTAGGAAGACTGCAGGAAGATGCGCAAAAGGCGGGGGCCACCTACCTCTCCTGCCCTGTCTTTGGGCCGCCTGCCGTTGCAAAGACCGCGCAGCTGTTGCTTGTCGTCTCGGGTGCAGCGCAAGGCAGGGAGACAGTCAAGCCACTCCTAGTACCAGCCATTGGGAAGAGTATCATCGATGTAGGCGATGACGCCGGTAAAGGTGAGTTTAGCCGTCGTTTACACCAGTCAGTAGAATGTCTTGCGCTGGTCTGACAGCATGGCAGCCGCCTCTCTCAAGCTGCTAGGAAACACCTGTATTCTTGGTACCATCCAGCTTCTCGCTGAAGCGTACGCTCTGGCCGACTCGATTGACTTTGACCCCGCCGTCTTCCAAGACTTTATCCGTGTGTTTCACTAATTGATACCTCCCGACAACGAAGAAACTGACAGCAGCAGAACAATGGTTCCCCGCGCCGTCGTGGATAAACTACGGCGCAAAGATCTCCAAGGGGACGTTTTCTGGCGGAAACGGCTTCCGCATTGACGGCGGCCTGAAGGGTCAGTCTGTCTGCTCGTTCTCTCCTGTCTGCCGCAATGATTCTTAGGCTGAGTTTTGGTCTGCACAGACGCCAAGCATATCCTCTCCCTCGGTGAGGACATGGGCCACCCTTGCCCCGTACCAACTGTCGAGAGGGCCGTCAAGAACCTGGAAAGAGCGAAAGATATCGGTGGGCCAGGTATGGACTGGTCTTCGTTGGCTATTGCACAGCGAGAAGCGGCGGGTCTGGAGCCATTCCGATCTGGCAGCGATCAAGGCAAGTGATAGCACCTCAGTCCTATCGTACAACATGCATGCCGATTGAATCAGACACGATGAAACCTACGATATCTGTCCAAGTCGACCTGTTCTCACTCCTCATTCTAACAACGGGTGAAAGACGCTCTCCCACAGAACAAAAATCGCGCCTTCCTCTTGATCCGTCTCTAGAAAGGCGGGTGAAGACAACATCAGGGCAGTGTCGCCCGCGTCATACAGCGTGACCGAGGCCTTGACCCTACCGACTCGTTAGGATAACTGTCACGACGTCTGCAGGCATGACAAACTTGTTGGAATTAAGCAATTTGGCCCATCTGGTTGCATCTTCCACAGAGGGATCGCCTTTCGACGCATACACAGCTGCTGGAGGCAGTCTGCGAAGATCTGAGGATGTGGCGCATAGGGGAGAGACCAATGGTGACAATGCGTCGACGATACCAAGGAATTCTGCAGAACGCATAGGTCAGCTTCCAGTCAAAGTGGACTTTTCAGCACGAAAGGATAGTAAACGTACTACAAGCCTTGGCTGCTTGTGCCGCTGATGGGTCGCCATCCTGGCACCCCGACTCTGCGGTGCGCAGCAGGGGAGCGTGCAGCATCATCCCTTTGAGCCGACCAGGTTTGTTCGGTGCTCCTGGGTACCTTGAAGGGTCGTCAGACGAATCGAAGAGGCAGAGGCTGGCTGCCAATGAGCATGACAGTCCCGTGGCTGCGATGAAGATCTTGTGTCTATCTGCCCTGAACCTTGGGGCAGACTTCAATATCTGGGAGAGACTCGTCAGCGAGCAATGTCATGTTCCATCGTATCCTCAAAACATAAGCTCACCCAGGCGAAGGCTGTCTTTACGTCGGACAAGGCTGCATCCCAGCTCGTCTGGCGAAAGTGCACGACGACGACTAGTGCATTCGCCTTGACTCGCAGGTTATCAATGGCTGCTCGCTCATATTTGCTCGACTGGTACGTCGTCGTCTCAGGCGGCCAGAAGGATGGCAAGCTGGATATGTCAGCCGTGCATCGAAAGAAGCAAACGCACAAGGCAAGCTTACTACAGGCATACGGGCACTAAGACAGACTGAGGGGGCTCATGGATTTCCACCTCAAAGGTCTCTGCATCGCCAAGATCGACGGGGTGGTCCCAAGGTGATCGCTCATGGCAGGGAATCGTTTCTATGCAAGTCATGACAGCCTTGGAAATGCCTCAACAGCCTGTCGGCTCGTTCATATTGGTCGTCTCCCAAATTCAACGTACTGCTGCATAGAACAAGCTCTAGGAAATCGCTGCCAGCCACACACGCGGCTGGGCCGTCGGTCACCTGAGCTGCGGGTCTCCCCCCGGGTCTCGGAATAGCTCTTCCTGACCCGTTCACGGAGAGCCGCTGGGCTCCAAGTGAATAGCCGTCCCGTCTGTCTGGCTCCAGGCCGGGGGAGAGGACAGAACATACGGGACTGTCTGGCCTAGTCGTGCTGTTTGTTAAAAGGTGAAGAGTAAACTTGTGTAGAGCATGTTCAGTTCTCCAGCCAGGATGGTCGTTTATCACATAGGTATGGACCTGGATTCATTGGCAGAGGGTGTTGACTTCCCCCATAGTCCTGTTGAAGCTCAAGCAGCCCGTGCCAGAAGAATTAGTCCGTCACTTTTCCGAGACGGCACGGGCCATGGTCGGGCAGGTTCCAGGCTTGATCAGTGTCGACTCGGGGCCCGGGCTCGCCTCGACGCTCTTCCGGGGCAAAGGCTACGACTTTGGTGTCGTGGCGGTCCTGGAGAAGGGAGAGGACGTGGCGGTCTATGCTGCGCACCCATCGCACCTCAAGTACGTGAGCCTGTTTGATGTGCACTCCATCAGCTCACCGATACCAGGACCACCGCCGCCAGGCTGGAGATCAGCGACGGTGAGTGCCGCTACAGAGGATTGCTGCCAACACGTGTAACAGATTTTCTTGCGTTTGACCTCGTATCCTCTGCTTAAAGCTTCGCCATGCATATCCGTGCTCGGTTGTGCTACCAATGGCAAGCAAGTGTCCAAGTCAGTTGGAAGCGGATCATCTGACTATCGTATCATGTGATGTCCCCGACCAACGGAAAGTTGGCTGGGTGCATTCCGCTTCATGTGACTGGCCAGAATGTCGTAGCACGATGCATGGGCGTTGTTATAAAGTAGCCGTGGCCCACAGACACTGCTGCCAGGTAGCAGACGGGCCAAGATCCTACGCTGACGCTAACACTGACATGCCTGACCTGAAGTTTCGGCGAGTCATCCCTTGCGCTCGACACCAGAGAGCCCATACTGACATCGTCTAAAGCAAGCCTGTGGCCGCCAACGTCGAGCTGCAAAACCGCAATGAAGGCATCGACCCGCAGTTCGTCATCTTTAAAGAGGCGCACATACTCGACTCGACCGGCAAAGAGCCATACGTCGGTGATGTGCTAGTTGACGGCGAGCGGTTTGCCCAGGTCAGTCGTTACAATATGTGAAAGATAAAGCTGAGTCCAACAAGGTGGGTGGACAAGTGGATCCGTCCCAGTACCCCGAGGACAACACTCTTGTCGTGAATGCCAAGGGCAAGACTCTGCTGAGCGGATTGTGCGATGCACACACCCATTTGTAAGCTGTGAGAGCCATTCAACGCCGACGTGTTCGTTGACATGTGCGCAGGACATGGAACGACGCGCCGACACTGGACGGGCTGTGTGATTTGCAGACGGAAGAACACATGATTCACACGGTGGTGTCGGCGAAATGTTATCTCGACCACGGCTACACCATGTGCTTTGGCGCCGCCTCGGCCAAGAAGCGCCTCGACGTCGCCTGCCGCGACTTTATCAAGGCCGGCAAGATCCCGGGTCCAAGGTACCTCGCCAACGGGCCAGAAATCTCCACGACAGGGGGCGCCATCGTACCTGGCATCACGCAGTTTGCGGATGGCCCGGAAGAGATGCGAAAGGTCGTCAGGGAGATGATGACGATCGGCGTTGACAACATCAAACTGTCCATGACTGGTAGGCCCTCGAGACGGATGCCCGAGGGCTCCAGCTCATCTCGGATACAGGTGACTATGTTCATCCAACAATGGGTTCAACAGAGACGTACTTCACTCAAGAAGAGGTCGATGTGGCTGTCGAAGAAGCTCACCGCCATGGCAAGAGGTATGCACTCACTCGACGACCTGTGGGGATACTGACGGAGAGGCAGAGTCGCCGCTCACGCCCGTGCGGCCGACTCGGTCGTCATGTGCTGCAAAGCTGGTGTGGACGTCATCTACCACGCTTCGTATTGCGACGACGAAGGTATGAAGTTACTGGAGCAGCAGAAAGATCGTGTATTTGTTGCGCCTGCCATCAACTTTCCGCTGCTCAGCACGACATCCGCTGCGTCGTATGGCCTGACACCCGAGATGGCCAAGAAGCGCGGCCTGGTTCACGAAGTCGAGGCGGCCAGTAAAGCAATGAATACCATGTACAAGAAGGGCATCCGTGTCCTCCCCGGAGGCGATTATGGTTTCGCCTGGGCGCCGCACGGCACCTACGCGCGCGACATTGACCACTTTGTGCGTCTGTTCGGGTACACACCCATGGACGCTATCCTGGCTGCTACCGCCTTGGGTGGGGAGATCATGGGCCACCCGGAGGAGCTCGGTAAAGTCCAGCCAGGATACTACGCCGACTGCATTCTGGTCGACACGCCTGACCTCCTCGCCGATGTCCGTATCCTGCAAGACACATCTAAAATTCACGGCATCTTCATCAATGGCCACAAGCATAAGCTAGCAGAAACCCCCGCACCAAGCTACAAAACCCATCGAGTCACCCAGAAGAACGGTGTCAATCAGCCCGCCACGGGCGCCAACGGCCACACCAACGGCGTCAACGGATCATCACAAGGGACTACAGACGTAACGAACGATAGTCAGGCGAGGCTTGACAAGGAAATGCCATAACTTGGGTCTTCTCACGATCAAACCTGCATCCTTTTGTATGCTCGGTTGCTCCCAATTCTATATAGTGGCGTCCATATCGCGATCTGGCGCTCATCCACACCACATGTAGGGGCCATGTACGTTACGAGTTCAACATATGCACTTGGCGTTAAGAAGCTACGGCTCATATTCCGCTCCCGTCCGCCTTCACTCTCTGAGCTCTTGATCACCCAGGCTACCTAGCACGTCTCGGAGCAACTTGCATGGGCGAGTCTGTTGCACTGTTGGCCCGCTTCGACAGCGCTCAATGAGTGGCAAAATTCTACGGTCTGGTTCGATATTTTTATCTTGCTTGGTGCAATGCAACCACGACCCTGCAGATGGCTGGTATGCATGGACTGGGAGAGCCATGGGCCTTATCCCACCAATAGTCATGTAGGGAGATTAGAGTACACGAGGGGATGCGAGCGGATAATTGCCTTGATTATGCCCTACAGGAGCCGCCCTGTTGCGTGGCAACTGTGTGGCTCGTAACGAAGATGGCATGTACCCAGTCTGATTGGATTTCTAAGATAGTTCTATCATAATTCTACACTAACTCTATACTAGTACCTCGCTACTTGACTCACCATGCCGCCAGCCGGGCACTTGCGACAGATCCTTTGGCGGTGGTCCGCCTCGACCGGTTCCAAGGGGATCGCCCACTCCAGGCCGCCATCTCCACAAGTGTTTTCGCTCGTCCGAGAGCTGCGTTGCATCAGCAGTTCCTCGATTAGGTACGCGAGCGGTGCTCACCTTGCCCTCGATGAGGTCAGCTACTTGCGCGCCTACGACCGGGAGCATCTTGAAGGTGTGTCCTGAATCGCCTGTTGCCAGGACAAGCCCCTGCCACCGGGGATCTTCGCACAGCAGCCACTGTCCGTCGTCGGTATCTGTGCACCAGCACATGGCTTGGTTGATCAGTGGTCGACCGGCCAGGTGTGGCAGACACTTGGACACGAGGACCTTGATGTCGTCCAGTGATTCGGTGGGCATCGTATCCGTCGGATTCGCAGCGTGAGATCGTGGGACAGACATGGTGATGGGTTTGTCACAGCCAAAGGGCTGTGCCGTTTGGAGGTTTGTGTAGCCGGGAAACTCGTTGCAAAGTTTGAGGAGGTTCAGCGTCGCATGCGGTTCCATGAAGAATCCCTGTGTCCCGTAAGCAACACTGCGGACTGGAAAGGAGAGACCACGCACATAAGTGTCATTATACATGGTCGGCACGCCTCGCAACGCATCCGCTTCTTCTTGTGTGAGCTGGATATGCGCGTATACCCAGCACTGCCATGTCAGCGTCGACTAGTCGCTGTAAAATACCTTTGAAACGCATTGTCCTTGCAGGTCCACCAAGACAGGCGACCACGCTCCGGCAGCCAGAACCACCAGATCCGCCGTCCACTCTGTCCCGTCGATGCTTCTGACTCCAATACATCGCCTTCCATCATCCGACAGCATGAGCTCTTTAAACGTTCCCGCAGTGCCAAAAGCAGTCTTGACGCCTAACCGCTTCAATTCGCGTCCGACGGCATTGAGCGCATCGCGTGCCGCGACCCACCCGCCTACGCCGCAATATAGACCACACCATCCAGCAATGTCGGCGTGCGCGAGGTGTGGTGCCCGGCGGCGGATGTCGTGTTCGTCTGCCAGCCACTCGACATCGGTCCGTCCCAGGGCAATCAGCTTGTCGTACTTGTCTCGCAGTCGTTTCTCTCGTGCCGAACCGACAGACGTCAGGTCAAGCTGATGAACATCAATACGCTGTCCCATGATGCACAGACAGTTGACTCACCTTGCCGGGACTATGCCCATAGGGCTTGAACACGGGATCAGACGCCCAGGCATCCCATGCATCGTCACTGGCACCGCCAAAGAGTCCCACAGCATCCGCACCTGCAATCTGCCGGCATTCAGCCTTCGCGAGACGCACAGCGCTGGAAACCCCTACCTTGTTCAGATCATTTCCTGCAGAGTTCTGAGATGGATTCTCATACACATCTAAAACGCGAATGTCTGTGAACCCTCTGCGAGCTAGGTGAAGTGCGGTGGATGAGCCCATCGTTCCACCGCCTCCGACGACCAGGATCCGAGAGTCTTTGGTGGCGAGCGGCCCATCCTTGGCAGTTTGTGCTGTGACGGTGGAGGATTTCTGGCCCATCATGAGCAAGCAGCTCGTTTAGTGTGTCGAAACGCAGCTGTGAACTCTTTCAGAGGCGCCCGAGTCCCGATCCGCCTCGTCGGACATGAGCGGCCAACTGCAATGGAGATTATGAGGGATTCCGAAGCATCCGGAGGGCTTCCTCGCCGAGGCATGCTACGTACATAAATGTGCTGCCGACTGGGGCCCGCACGTTTGTCCTTGCTGTATACACCCTGACCCGGCGTTGCGGCGTCCCATAGTACGGGCTAAACTCCATCGTGATCTGTGGCTGATCTTTTTTTTTTTTTGCTGATTAATTCTTACGCTGGAATATTCTTTTCGACTCGGGAACACATGCAACGAGTCGGCAGAGTCTGCGGGGTATAGAAAGCACTCGCGCTGAGCTATTCGTGTCTGATCACACACGCAGCGCGAGCCAAGATTGAACTCCAGGCGATCAGACCAAAGCTACTGCTGACTGGATCCCGCGGAAGCCAACAGACCCCTCCTACATTGTCGATTTCTCGACGAGTACGCTGGCTACAGAATGAGTGTGCTGCGTTTTCTATCACCCGCCCGTTCGGCTGGGTCGCGCTCTTCGTCTCCTTCAAGCAGGCGCAATGAGCTTCGCGTCAAGCTCCACGTCCCGAGGTAGGGCGTCGCTACTCTTCGTGGAAGTGAATAGGTTGGCTCATTCCACAGCTATGGCACCGTCTTCATGCCTTATCCTGCGATATTGCCCGACGAGCCACGCACAGACCATGAGTTCCGCGGAGACCTCGAAATTGAAGTCCCGCGTGGGTGGGGTCGCCTCAAGTGCCGAGCGATCCGTGTAGGTCTGAAGACGCTGTCCATCCTAGATATGGGTATTGGTAGGGGAGTCGAAGAAGACGTGATCTTTGAGCGAAAAGTCGAGATCCGCGGCGGCACCGTGGACGGCATCGTGCTGGAGGAAGGACTCCAACGGTACATTGACCCTTGTTCTGCCTGGTGTGACGCTGGTGGCTGATGATGAGCCCAGTTTTGACTGGACTCTCATCCTGCCTGCGACGCTCGCACCTCATGATTGGCACCCGGGTGCACGTGTAAAGCACATTCTCTATGGAGAGGTAGAAGGTATCCCAGATGTGTCGTTTGCGTCGAATTTCCTCAGGCGCACGTCGATGGCGTCGTCGTCATCGGCAGGACCATCCAGTCGCTCGCGATCCAACTCGCCGCCTCTGTTCGCCCCTGGAGCGTCCATGTCCATCCTGAGGCAGGACACTGCGATGCCGCATCCACCGACATACAACTTTAGCGAGTATGGCACGGACGATGTCGACTGGCTGCGTGGGACAGCCTACGGAGAGCGGACTATTATGCTCCTTTTCAACCCAGACCCAGCAGGAGGTGTATCGTGCTTGGATATGCGCATCAACGACGGCGCCGACGGGATCGGCCCCTTTGACATACGGTTGCTGTCGGATATAGTTAGTGGCCCGAACGCCGACTGAAGCGCCTATGCTAACCCTGCGCTCCCAGTGGACAGTGTGTGCCCCGCTTCACACGCGAATCACTTTGGCGTCTCCGTCCCCCGGGGCAGCTGTCTACCACATCCGGGTCGGGCTGGTACAAAAGGCAAAAATCACCTCCCCTCGAGACAACCCCGCGACGGCCAGGCCCATCGTCATCGAGCGGTACTTTTCGGTCATGAAGCATGGCGATACCCCTCCACCTGGTCGCTCCACGGGCGAGGGGATGACACCGATCTGGACATCAGGTCAGGGGAGTAATGAGATGCTCTTCAATGGGCATGGCAGATTGCCCGACGACACTCTCGGCCGCCCTTCCACTCTGGAAGGGTAAGTGGACTGCTCCTCTCGCGAAAGAACCGGCTGATGCCTGCAGAAACGAGACTCCAATCCAAGTGTCTCACCGGCTCGTCACAGATATCTGGTTTGCAGTGTACGGAGAAGATCAATTCGGTAAACCATTGCCACAGCCTGGCCCAGGCGAATTGAGGATCCTCAAGGTGGACAAGCCTGTCATTGTCCCGACTGTAGGTTCCAAGACGTCGAACGCGATCGGACACGAGCGCTGATGATTAAAGTGCTTCTTGATCCCTGATATTTTGCACCTTCCTAGCTGTGAGCGATTTTTCCACTGCTCAACCTTACGTGTACTCACATACCTACCAGACGACCCCAAGGACGCCCGTGCGATGGACAAGACACATGTGATTTGCCCGCTGTGCAAGACACACATCTCCGAACAGTGGTGCAAGACGTGCCCATTCACGGGCATCCCTCATCCCCGCCACGACCACGATGTCAAGCTCGTCGGCAACGCGAATGGGGTCTGCCCATTGTGCGCGCAACGATGCATACCGAGTGACGAGCCGAACCAACAACAATGTGCTTGTGGGCTTAATATTCTGGAACAAGAAGCACGAATGAAGCGGCTTGCTATGGAGGAGGACGGGCGCGAGGGTGATGAAGGAAGACATCAGCGAGAGCAAGAGAAAGAGGAAGGCGAGCGGGGCCGGGCGAGGTCGAGGGCTTGATCTTGGGATGCTGCTGCTATGGTCGCTGTTATTGTCACTGCTCTGGTCGCTGCTATTGTCGCTGTTGTTTCGAGGTTGCGGGGTCGCAAGTGCCAGCTGTTGTCTGCTGTGTGGTTAACTCTAATCGTTGCTATCGGTGTACGTGTACAAGATACATTGTCATGCATACTCTCCATTCGGTCCAACCCCCCGGCGCAATGTGCCAAGGTGGGTCAGGTGGGGGAACGCGGCGCATACGCCGATGCTGTAACGGGATGGCTCTAAACTGCATAGAGCCGTATGGGATGCTCGGAATACGCTCCTCTCTCTCCCTATCACCCAGGATGACCTTCACCAAGCCTGTCATCGCTATCGCTGGGCTTGCATGTGAAACGTCAACATTCACTCCAAGCCGGACGTTGGCTCCCTTCTTCCACCCGCAACGCGATGCCGAGTGTGTCGCTGTTTACCCGTTCCTCCACTCGTCAGCACCTCTAGGTCGCGCCGCTGACTGGCGCGGCGCTCTGATTGGTCATGCCTTGCCCGGAGGGATCGTCACTCGAGAGGCATTTGAGGAGCTGTCGGGGGAGATTATCTCGCGCTTGACTGGGATTGTCACGGCGAATGGTGGCGGCATCGATGGGCTGTGGTACGACATTCATGGCGCCATGGTGGTGGACGGCATGGACGACTGCGAGGCCGTTCTGCTGGAGCGGATCCGGACTGTGATTGGGGCCGAAACGATCGTCAGTGCAAGTATGGATCTGCACGGCAACGTGAGTAGACGGCTGGCGCACCAGACCGATCTCATTACTTGTTATCGTATGGCACCGCACGAGGACACACTCGACACCAAGGAGCGTGCGTGTCGCAACCTCGTCGACGTGCTGACTACACGCGCTCGTGGGGCTCGTCGACCGTTCAAAGCCTGGCTGCCGCTCCCAATCCTGCTGCCAGGAGAACAAACAAGCACGCGCATGGAACCTGCCAAGCATATCTACGCAGCTGTACCTGAGGTGGAAGCCATGGCAGGCGTGCTGGACGCAGCCATATGGGTGGGATACGCATGGGCCGACGAGCGCAGGAACCACGCCATCGTGCTGGTCACTGGCTGGGACGAGGCGTCGTGCAAGGCCGGTGCCGAGCGTCTCGGGCACCTCTTCTGGGACGCACACGCCGACTTTGAGTTTGTCGCGCCCACCGGCACTCTGGCAGAATGTCTCGACGCCGCTGCCCAGTCGACACCAGCCGAACGACCCTACTTTGTGTCCGACTCGGGCGATAACCCTACCGCAGGGGGCTCAGGCGACGTCACATGGGGCCTCACGCAGCTCGTCGCCCGTCCAGAGTTCAAGGATCCTGGGCTCACCGTCATATACGCCAGTGTCCCGGGCCCCGAAGCTGTCCATGCCGCCGTCAAAGCCGGTATCGGCGCGATCGTCACTGTCACAGCGGGTGCGATGGTCGATAACGTCCATGCTGGACCTATCACTCTCACAGGTCGTGTCCACTCGATTAAGCACGGTGACCCGCACGCACGCATCGAAGTCGTCCTCCAAGTGGGGAGTGTGTATGCCATCCTCACCGAGCTGAGGAAGCCATATCACAAGGAAGCCGACTTTACCGACCTGAATCTGCGACCACGGGAAGCCGATATCGTCGTGGTCAAGATTGGATACCTCGAACCACAACTGTACGACATGGCAAGAGGCTGGATGCTCGCACTCACACCAGGCGGAGTCGATCAGGACCTCGAGCGATTGGGCCACAAGCGCATCAAACGCCCCATGTGGCCCTTTGACAAGGTGTTCGACTCTGACCCGGACCTCAGTGCGCGATGGATACCGGCTTCCAACGAGCCATTACCGCCATCCGCCGACGACTAGGAGGCATGGAAGGATTCACTGGAATAGACTGATGGGCATGGCATGTAACTTGCATGTACTAGACTAGACCCCAGCGAGCGAAGGTCTGTCGGCAGACCCGCCCCATGGGAGTCCCCTTGAGCATTCATACTTCTGGATTACCTCCCAGTCAGACATCTCCGAGAGTCATGGGTCGCAGAGCTAAGACCGGGCCGTGTTCCATGCGGCGACCCCGTTCTTCACCTCTCGAGCAATCTCCTCGCTCCATGCTTCAGCATCGGGGATAAAGTCAACCTCTCTGCCCCAATCCAGCCAGTCCAACGCCAGTACACCGTCCGGCGCGTTCGCTAGACCAGCAACGATCGAGACCTCGTTTGGGTGTTCGGCCGTGTGGTAGATAACCGACGCGCCGCACGTCTTGCAAAAGTAGCGGTTGACTCGGCCAGGGGTCGACTCGTATCGTGACAGGCCCGTCCTGTTGACCAGTGTCGCAAGATCGCAGGCGGAGGTGTCAGAGCGCTCTGACGGGTCATCCAGGGTGACGATGCTCAGGGGAACGAAGATGAACGGGACCGCAGGAAGACAGCTGCCCGTCACCAGTCTGCATGTGTCGCACCCGCAAAATAGAGTCTTGAGGCGTGCTTTGGGCGGCGAGTCACTCGCGTTTGGCGCCTTCAAGTACGCCTGGAACGCCGAGCAGGCGCACCGCACCTGAAGCGCAGACTTCTGCCCAGAGCTCGTCGGGCTGTGGGCTACCGGGGCTTCCCACAAATCCCCGTCTTCGCCAACGTACTTTGGCAATGTCGGCCACAGCATCCGACTAAGCCCTCCGTCTGTCGTGTCGCCGACAAATGAATGGCCTCGCACATCCACCAGGCCGTGGGGATCGTTGATCACACCTAGACTGAGCGCCCATTGTATCTGGCCTTGGGAGCTGGTGGTCTGGGTGAACAGGCTGCAGCCGCAAGTCGAGCACCAGTACGACATGACCGGGTTGATGCCTGTCGATGTCGTGTAGCTGGAGAGTGGGGCAAGATCCTGTACGGTAGGTGAATACGCGGGCAGGTTAACCGGAAGTACCGCCAGCAGTCCGGTGCGGCGCCGGCAAGAGGTGCAATGACAGAGTGTATGCGGCTGGGGAAGCGTAGATGCGTCCAGCTCGTGAGTGAGCTTGAACGCACCGCAGCGGCAGCTGGCGGTGATTACCCGAGTGTCAGCCATGGCTGCCTACCCGAGAGAAGGGAGGCCAATCTCGCAACCAAAGAGTCGGCCAATGGTGAACAAGATCACACGTCATCCAAGTCTCACGGGACAAGGCATTATCTTCCGCGACACATGGATAAGCATTTTGTCTACCGTATGGTCAAGTGAAGTCCATATCAGACAGATTCATGGGGCCATAGTTGTTTACCATGAGGTATGCTACAAACACGAGGCAAACAGGATGGAGTCTCTCTCCAGCACTCTATCCATACGGTCAAGTATCTCAGCAGGTGTCTATACCCCGACTCCGACAACCTTGTCATTTACAAAGCAGCCCATTCACCGAGCTGGCTCATAAATACTCTACCGGCAGTTGATGGGATGTGAAGAACTGCACCAAGTGCTGACTTGTAAAGTTGAAGTCTGCTATATGATTTGGGTATCCGGCCGGATCCAGCCCCGCCGTTGTCGGCCAGGCATGACCCAGGTAATCGATGGTCATGGCTCTGACCTCTGCGCCTGGGCATTCCCATACCTCCTCGGTAGCATTAGGATGGGGATGCAGCACCGTCGTGGGCTCTGGCAGCGCTCCGTCTTCGCCCTTGCACCCGTTTCGCTCGGCCCACTGCCGGCGCCAGACGCGCACGTCGGGCTCGGGGCCGTAGCCCGGTTCCAGCGGTCCCCGGCCGTAGAACAGCGTGTCGTCGTCTAGGATGCCGTGACTGTGGAAGATGGGCACAGGACGCCCAGGGTCGCAGTGCGAAAAGGCAAAGGTGCCAGGGTAGAGCGCCGGAGAGACCGGCGCAAAGGCCGCAAAGAGCGCGCTCGTATCGCGTCGGCATGCCAGCAGCGCGGTGAACCCCCCGCCATTCGACTTGCCAGACACATAGCGTCGAGTCGGGTCAACGGAGAAATTGGCAGCGACATCGGCTATCATGTCCTTGACAAACTGAATCTGTTCCCCGGTCAACGTCCCGACAGCCAGAAGACACGGTCGCGGGTCCACTCACATCGTCGACCGAGTCATTGGCATACGGGGCGCCTTTCCAGATATGAGTGACGTTCCAGTCGGTGTTGTTGACGCCTTGGGGATACACCGATAAGAAGGGTAGTCCAGCTATCCGCAGCTCAGGATCCGACAGCTGGCAGCGAGCCTCTTGCGTGAGAGAGTTCCCGCCGGCTACATGGTCAACATGGTGCTGCATTTCGGACCTCACCTCCATGGAAGCTGAAGACCAGCGGGTGCGCCACTGACGCGTCATAAGACGGAGGTACGTTGAGCAGAAACGTCCGGCCAGAGGAAAGCTCCCGAAAGATCCGTTGGGCAGCAGCCGGAGCTGGCTTGGATAAGACAGCTTGCGGGGGAGGAGGTGCGGCGAGGGCGAGCGAGGACCCGATCAACAGCGTGACGAGCTGCACAAGCATGTTGCTTTGCATAACAAGCACAGTTCAGGCCTTCATGACAAAGTACTACTTTGTTTGCTCGTCTTGTCAGAGTAGAAAGTCGCCATGATGATAGCATCACGGTCATCACCGAAAAGGTCATCGCCATATCTTTGCATTATGCTTGCAATCCACTTGCTTCCAAGAGGTGGAGTATTCTGGATTCCCTGCCTCTAGCCCAAAAGCCATGATGCACCACATTGGTGAACCTTGAGCGGCTTGACTGGCTCGAGCCTTCCAAAGCGATTGCATATCACATCCTTCACGCCACTCTATACGCATCATGGACAAAGTAAGTAAAAATATCATGATTTCCGTGTGTTCTCGCCTCTACTCGCTGGTCCCGACGACCGAGGCAGCCTGTGTCTCGTTGCCGCCCAACCCAAGCTTGCTCGAAACAGATCCGATGACGCCCTCCTTGGGGCCGTACGGCCACACCCAGTCTCGCCACTTGGGATCGTCGATACCGTGCTCGAAGGCTTGGGTCTTGGCCGAGATCTGCAGCTCGAGCAGCTTCTCTCTGATCATGCTGCCCCGGTTTTTTAGGTTCGGCAGGCGGTCCAGTGCCTCTATGGCGAGACTGAAGCGGTCTGCCTGGTTACGAATGGCCAATTCCAGCGGCGTGTCAATGTTGCCCTTCTCCCGGTAACCTCGCACGTGGATGTTGTGCGACCCAGTCCGTTTGTAGACCAGTCGGTGGATGAGCCATGGGTACGAGTGGAAGTTGAAGATGACAGGCGTGTCGTTGGTGAAGATGGCGTCAAACGCCTTGTCCGTCAAGCCGTGCGGGTGGTCCTCGTTCGAGATGAGCTTGAAGAGGTCAACGACGTTGACAAACCGGATCTTCAGGTCAGGCAGGTGCTCGCGGAGCAGTGCAGTCGCTGCGAGCGACTCCATTGTAGGCACATCACCACATGACGCCATGACCACGTCCGGGTTCTCGTCAACGTACGTCGACGCCCACTCCCAGATTCCCAAACCCTTCGAGCAGTGAGCAATAGCTGCGTCCATGTCGAGATACTGCAAGTGATCCTGCTTGTCTGCAACAATAACGTTGACGTAGTTTTTGCTGTCGAGACAGTGGTTCATCACTGACAATAGAGTGTTTCCGTCGGGAGGGAGGTAGATTCGGACGACTTCGGGACTCTTGTTGGCGACAACATCCAGGAAGCCCGGGTCTTGGTGAGTGAAACCGTTGTGGTCTTGCCTCCACACGGTAGCAGTGAGAAGAATGTTGAGCGACGAGACCTTGGCACGCCATTCGACTTCGAGACACTTTTCGATCCACTTGCAGTGTTGATTGACCATCGAGTCGATGATGTGAATGAATGGCTCGTAGCTGTTAAGAAGACCGTGTCGTCCGGACAGCACATAGCCTTCCAGCCAACCTTCCACAGTGTGCTCCGAGAGCATCTCCATCACTCGACCTTCGAAAGCCAGGTTGCCTCCATCCTCATCCTCGGGCAAGTACTCGCCCATCCAGACCTTCTTGCCGGCACTGTACACACCACCAAGCTTGTTGGACTCGGTCTCGTCAGGCCCGAACAGTCGGAAGTTTTTCATGTTTTGCGCCACGACATCGCGCAACCATTCGGCCATGTTGCTCATGCTGCCTTTGCTCGTGATGCCCGGGTTGACCGCGAGGGCGTACTTGCGGAAGTCGGGAAGATGTAGGGCTTTACGGACGACACCGCCGTTGGCGACCGGGTTGGCGGACATCCTCAGATTACCTTTTGGCGCGAGAGCCGCTAGCTCGGGAATGAGCTTGCCGTTTTTGTCAAACAGCTCTTCCGGCTTGTATGACCGCATCCAGGATTCGAGAAGCTCGAGATGGGCCTTGTTCTTGGCGACATCGGGGAGAGGGATCTGGTGTGCTCGCCAGTATCCCTCGAGGTGATGTCCATCGACGTCCCTAGGCCCCGTCCAGCCCTTGGGACTCCTAAGGACGATCATGGGCCATCGAGGTCGGAAAGCTTTGCCCGATTCTCGCGCTTGCTTTTGGTAGCCCTTGATCTCCTTGACACAGTGTTCGAGTGTGGCCGCCATTGCCTGATGCATCGACTCCAAGTCGGAACCTTCGACAAAGTAGGGAGTCCAGCCGTAGCCGACGAACAGAGCCTCGAGCTCAGTGTGGGAGATTCGAGCAAGAACGGTGGGGTTGTTGATCTTGTAGCTATATACCGTTAGCAGACCGCTGCATCGCGACGCCAGTCTTCACTCACCCATTGAGGTGCAGAACAGGGAGGACGGCTCCGTCGGTGATGGGGTTTAGGAATTTGGTGCTGTGCCACGAGGTCGCGAGCGGCCCAGTCTCGCTCTCACCGTCACCGACCATGGTCAATGTGATGAGATTAGGGTGGTCAAAGACGGTGCCAAAGGCGTGGGAGATCGAGTAACCGAGTTCTCCACCTTCGTGAAGGGAGCCTGGGGTCTCCGGCGTTGCATGAGAGCCGACACCGCCTGGGAACGAGAACTGTTTGAAGAAGCGGCGCATGCCCTCTTCGTCTTCGGACATCTCGGGGTAGACCTCGCTGTAGACGCCTTCGAGATACGACTGGGAGAGGACCGCAGGAGCGCCATGGCCTGTGCGCCGTGTCAGCGTCGAGATCAAGAACGTTTTGAGCAGCTTGGGAAGACTCACCGGGACCCGAGACGAAGATGGCGTCCAGGTCGTACTGCTTGATGAGCCGATTAAAGTGGATGTAGGTGAAGAGCTGGCCGGCATCGGAACCCCAGTGGCCGAGCAAGCGAGCCTTGAGATGCTCGAGCTTGAGCGGCTCTTTGAGGAGTGGGTTCTTTTGCAAGTAGAGCATGCCGAGACAGAGGTAGAGCGAGGCTCGCATGTACGCATCTGTCTTGCGGAGCTCATCTTGGGTGAGAGGGGTTCCTTGGATGGTGGAGCGGGCAGCGCCAAAGGGGGAAAGGGACACCTGGTCAGGCTTGGTGCTGACCACGGGCGCGGTGCTTGCGGCCGCCATTGTGAATGTGGCCGCTTTGATTGATAGGAGTGTATGGATAGAGAAAGGAAAGTAGTGGGATGGGGATGATGGAGAGAAGAGAGAGAGGGAGAGAGAGAAGATACGTATGTATTTGAATGGGCACTAAGGGGCGGATCGGCTGTTATCGCCCAATTGTCACCTCGGGAAAAGAGCGGGCCTCGGGGGGGGCAGCACGAGAGAGAGAGACACAGTAGAGAGAGAGAGAGCCCAGGGTTCTTTGTGCAGCAGAATGCGGTAATAACGCCAAGTGGCAGCGGCTGAGAACGCACAAGTAACAAACCTTCGGGCAGATGAGGAGAACAGGAGACGGCAAGGGACAAGGGGGGGGGGTGGTGTGCGGATGCCGATGCGGATGCGGGATGGGAGCATGACATGCTACCATTATCTCATTGCATAACGAAGTCTCCCGGGGGGGGGGGGGTATCTCTGGGAATGCCGGCACTCGGGGTATTAACAAGGCTCTCAGCATGCATGTCTCGCAGAGATAGAGTGATGGGTCGACACCCGATAAAAGGTGCTCAGTCTACAGCGTCTTCCACACTCGATTCACTTTCCCCCAGCTGCGGCCACTTGCCCTCAACGTGTGTGACCGTCTCATCCCAACCCATGGGAACAAAGAGACAACCCATCGCACGTGCTCAATCTTCCGCGGCATTTTAATGGACCACATTGTGACGGGGATAGGCAGCAACAGTGACAAACCGCAGAGCAAATGTACTCCTGCCCGACCTGCTCCGAGATACGACTCCCTTGGTCAACAGCTCGTCTATCCGAGTCTTACCGCCGCCGTCGAGTCACCGTCTGTCCCGTTTCCACACCCTTTGGTTCTGGAAGGTTCTTCAACACGGAGACCCGCTTGACAATATGCTAGGTATCGGTAGCCATGCGGAAATGACTGGAGCTTTGTGTCGTCGAGCTGTGGCTGTCTTCAGGTGACAAACACACAGGAGCTCCGGCGAGATCGACGTACCTTTGACACCCGCCTGGGAGAGCCTACGAGTGCTTCGCTTGCTTCACTTGTTCATTTGACGTCAAGGATACTGCACTCCGTCGCCGCAATGCGTTAGAAATGGCATCGGGCGGTTTGAGGCCAAAGCAAGGGTTCGTACAGTGGACATTGCCGAGCCACGATTCCCGCGGCCGGAGGGGCGCTGCCTTTTGCTATTCTTGCTTATCTGGACGCTGCAGATGCCGCTCGGCTGCAGCAGCGCAGCGCGGCTTGGGCAGGAGACACCGGCGGCATGAGTCGGTGCTTTTGCCCTGACAGATAATTGCCGCCAACGTCGTGTCGGGAAGAGTCGCAGAGGTACTCACCTCAGCCGGGAATGGCCAGTCCCTCAACGAGGCTCGAACGCCTTGGAAGCAATCACAATAGTGTCCATGCGATTACCACGTCGTTGAGCCAAACAGCAGACTCCGCTCTAACCATTGTCTGCGAAACGCAGACCACTCGTTTGAGTATATGCACAGATGCCTAGGCAGCTCGGGATACATCTCTTGCATCGGAATCCTCTGTGTCACTTTAGCGTGGGCGTTTCCCGCCACTCCCCGCAAACTATAGACCAAACATCGTCCTCATGCGGGCGAAGAGGGTCGCGTCGTCCGTCGACCTGCGCTGTGCCAAGAATTGTACGGCATCAGGCGTTGCCTCGTAACGAAGCTGGTCAGTGCCATCCGTCACCGAAGTGTAGACCACCTCGGCGACGGACTCTGGCTCTGCTCCCTGCTCCAGCGCTGGTCCCATGATAGCCCTCAAACTTTCAACGAGCGGCTGATATTCGACAATGGTCGGATCGTTGACATCGTCTATCGACCGGCTGACGAAATCAGTCTTGATGCCTCCAGGCTCGATCAGCTTGACTCGAACGCCTATGAGAGCGAGCTCGTATTGAAGGGACTCGGAGATGCCCTCGACAGCAAACTTGGTGCCGTTGTAGAGGGTTGAGAGAGGGAAACCAATCCGGCCACCCGTGGAGGAGATGTTGACAATCGTACCCGACTTGTTGAGGCGGAAGTGGGGGACAAGGGCTTGAATGACAGCGAGGAGCCCCAAGACATTGACATCAAACTGGCGTCGAATGGACTCGAAGGGCCGGACTTCAATCGGACCCATCGCGCCATATCCGGCGTTGTTGACTACAGCATCGATACGCCCAAACTTGTCGATGCCAGCGGCGACGGCAGACTTGATCGAATCGAGGTCCTGGACGTCGAGACGGGTGACGAGGGTGTTGGGCAACACTGACAGCTCGGTCTCGTGTGTCGGATCCCGCATAGTCGCCACTACATTCCAGCCCTTGGCCTGGAAGACCTTGGCGCAGGCCCTGCCCAAGCCGGTCGACGAACCAGTGATCAAAATGGTCTGTACCATGTCGTTTATGGAGCTGCAGATGTGGTGTCTCGCAGGAGTGGGAACGGAGATGAGTTGGGAGATTGACTTGGGCGGCCATGTCCATGTTGGCCACGGCTGGTATATACGATACAGCACAGATATGGCTGACCGTCGGTCATGCCATGAGCGGACAAGGCCCCGCGCAAGGATCCTCTAGGGCCGAATCCACGAAGTTGCCTGCCCGAGGCTGAAAGCGGCGCGTCACACCCCTGTCTATGATCAACCTGGATGAGAGCATTGGAGAAAATAATCGTGTTGGCCACAGTGGAGACTCATGACCGACGGCCGTCCCGGGCTCGAGCTTTGTTTTTGGCAATCGCAACCGATGACCGTCGGTCTGTCTGTATATCAGCATATTAGTAGCATATCAGTGACTGTGATCTGCTCATGACCATGTCGGTCCCGGAGCCCTGCTCACCCAGCAAGGGGCTAAGGGAGAGGGGAAGAGCAGCATGGGGCGGCAGCGATGGGGTCGGCCATCGGCCCGGTAGGGGTTGGGGGGGAGATATCACCCGTCAACGTGGACGGACTTTGGTAATCGACAGCATGTCAAGTGGATACTCCCACTGAGACGCGGCGGCCGGCTGCAGTAGGCGGGGATGTAGTGGGACTGTCCGTCCCAATGGGATGCATGAGGCTGGGAGACTGGCTCCCGAAATGGCTCACTGCGCGCTGCCGAGTTTTCCGGGAAATCCGATGCCTCGCGTTTTCCCGCGTTTCCCGGCTCGTCGTCTTGGCCATAAACCCCTCTTGGTCCAACGCCAGCGATGCAAGCCCAGCTGACAGCCTGTCTAGAGGAAGCACTCGAATCCAGCGCCGGGTCTCGTGCTTTCCGCGTCGTTCATGAAGGCACGCAGCAGGATGTCTGGATCGAGGCGACGAGACCATTCAATGCCAGACTGCAAGGTCCGGATCGGCCGCGACCGCTCGTCATTGTGTATCGTGCGTGGCTGCTTGGCCTTGCTTGCCATGGATGGGTACGGGGACTGACTTTGTGATCAGCCGAATCGTCGTCAGAGATTTCTGCATGTATGCAATGTGCCAAAAAGGCTCGAGTGCCGGTCGTGACGCGATCCACCCGACGCGTCAGTGGGACATTCGACCTGGTCGGCGTGACGCCGGTTGCTGGACCGTCGCGTCCATATCCCATCGTGAAGGGTGGGCAGAATGTGGATCGCCCCTTGGTCATCGACCTGGCGAGCTTTGACGCGGTTTCCTACGACGAAGAGGATGGCACAGTCACGGTTGGCGCGGGGACGACCTTGGATCGTCTCGGCAGGGTCTTGGACGAGCGCGGGTTGATGCTGCCGGGCGGAGAGGACGAGACGGTTTCAGTCGGAGAGCATGCGCTCACCGCCGCCTTCTCTCCAACGACCAGGTGCGTCGACAGCCCCGCGTCACAGCGCTGAGAGCAGGACGCATGGCTTGCTCATGGATCACTTGGTCTCCGTCCAAGCCATCCTCGCCGATGGACAAGAGGTCGAGGTCACCAAGGACATTTCTTCCGATCTCTTTTGGGTACGTCTCTGCCGCTTGACACGGCTTTGTGACGACTGAGCCGACCCATCCAGGCGATACGAGGGGCCTCACACTCGTTTGCGGTGGTGCCGACTCTCACCTTTCGGCCGTTCGACGCCCCCCCTCTCTACGATTATGACATTGTGTTTCTCCCGCATCCAGCCACGAATGTTCCCGAAGTGCTCAAAGCGGCGCTCGAGTGCTTTCTCATGTTTCAGGATTTCGGCGATCAAGAAGCCTCGCACGAAGAGTTCAGCCAAACGTTCTCCATATCACCGGAGAAGAGTGATGATGGTTGGGGTTTGAGAATACACATCCATGGCCGAGTGACTGCGAATGGAGCCTTGACCCAGGCGGCCTTGATTCGACTGGAAGCCCAGTTGAGTGACCTAGGCGTCAAGAACTTTTCCAGGGTGTCGGGCGAATGTGAGTGCTACCCAGCGAGAGCCGAAGGTTAACTCGCCAGATCAGCGCTCGTCGACAGAACACCTCATTTCAGATCCTCCCAGTTTACTGGAATCCAAGCGGGAAATCTACAGACACGAGACCCAGGCCAACTTTTATAAAAAGGCATGTCCATAGAGCTAGGAACGGTGCTGACGAGCGCAGAGTCTAGTATGTACGGCCGATGTGACGCGTTCGACGGTAGAGGCGCTCCTCCAGCACCTCTTCAAGCTTGCCGAGCAATATAATCCAGACGGCAACATTGACTGGGCAGTCGACGCTCCATACATCGGCGGACTCGTCTCGCAACTAAAGCGCCATCGCGGCACGTCATTTGCATACCGCGGCACACAAATCGTCTGGCAGATCACAACGCGACTCGTGGACAATGCAGTCTCGCAGGGTCAGGATGTGGATCTCGTCGCCGTGGCGAATGGTATCGCCGCCATGATCAAACCCGTTGCAGGCACTTGTGAGTCCACTGACCACCTGACACACCCCGCTCACTCGTTCAAGATCCATCCATGCCCGATACCGAACACTCGGCAGACGAGTATCCAAAGAAGCTCTGGGCGCAGAACTATGCACGGTTGCAAGATATCAAAGCCAAATACGACCCAGACGACGTTTTCCGTTTCGCTCAATCGGTCAGACTCCCTTCCAAGGTCGACATCAAATCGGAGGCGAAACCAAGCCCACCGGCACCTTCGCAGCTTCACCACACCGACCGGCCTCCATCTCCTTCACCAAGCTCTCTTTGGCTAGCCTGCGTCCTTTTGGCTTCGATCCTAGCTTTGGGCCTCGTTTGGTGGATGAAGCGGCCTCGACAGAGAGTCAAACTCAGGGACGATTGAAGGTGCCCATTCCATGACCGTACGCAGTGAGGAAAAGGCCTCCGTGGAACTCCTTGTAATAACAGCCTGAAGGCTTTGGAAGTAGTCTCCCAAGCCAATCTGCAGATGCATCTGGATTCAAGGGTGCCGACCGTTTACCGGTGTTGCAGGCTAACTGTATGCAATGATCAACGCCGCCTGCCCCTCTCCTCTTCCTCCAACTTCACACTGAAAGGCTCAGCGCTTGGAGTCTCATCCAAAGCAGTCTGCTTCATTCGCTCCTCCATGTCTTCTAGACTCAGACCGCATGCACAGTCTTTCCACTGGGCAAGTCAGTTTGATGGGGACGATGACCTTAGATCACTCAACTCACCTCGGCTGATCCAGAGGGGATGGTCCGTGCTTCGCACAGGGGGCAGATCCCTTTGGGGTTGCCTACAACCTTTGGATCATTGTCGTGCCGAGCATGTGGAAGCGTTGTACGAGGGCAATCCCGGCAGAGTTGATCCGACAAGGGTCGACGACAAAGCCCGCAGGGCGTATCTTGTAGAAATGCGATACCCGTTTCAGATCTTCCTTCATCTGACGAATAAGCCCGGGAAGCTGGGTCGGGAGAGGACTATACTCACAACTTGGAAGGCGGAGAACTTCAGGAATGAAAGCGCATGAAGGGACAACTACCGGCTTTTCAATCTTGAGGACGCGTAGTTTGCCTTGTCCCGGCTGGGGTAATGGATTGCCATACTGGTCCTCCCCGTACACCGAGAACCAGACTTCCACGAACAGAGTGTGTGAGACGCGTATCGGAGTCGATAGCCTCGAAAAGTCAGCTCAGCTGACCGATGGCGAGAAAGCTACTCACTCGGGTAACGTCGAGGGCCGGCCCACACTATCGTCTGGCAACCGTCCTCTCGTCTCCACCACCAGTGGCCCTGCACTTTCGCCGCCGGCTTCTGGTCCCTGCCAGATGGATGGTGTCTCTTTGCTCGGTCGGATGTGTGCGTGAGGACGAATGCCTGTAGCACTTACCGTGAACTGTCGAGTCAAGACCATAGGCGGCGTGGTGTTCGGGTCATCGCGAGGGGATATGATGGAAGTCATCTGGGTGAGGGCTGTGCGGACGAAATAGACGGTAGCCGCTGGTGAAGGCTCGGGTAGGGTCAATTGGGTTCTTAACAGACCGCATACAGTCCACTGGACGTTTCAACAGGAGATGCAGACCGAAGAGGGGCTACTTACAACTTCGCTTGCCCAACGCATGCTGAAAGGTCCAAGCCCCGGCGCGTCTCCCTCCTTCCCTTCGTCCAATGTGGTGACCTCACCGTGTGGATCAGGATTATAGAGGAGCATGATGGTTCTCTGAGCTTTCAGTGTCCCTTTAACCCATTCAACAGTGCTCGGTGTACTCGGTCCCGCTTGTGGGCTTTGCGGGTTCCGCCAAGTGATCTTCATAGACGTCGCGATCGGCGCGGAGGGTGGTAGAGGGGCCTCGCTAAAGTATGTCGGATTGGGAGGCAGTCTGGGACTCGGGGGTCCAGTGGTCGTATGCGAGAACCAGCCTGATGATGTTGAATCGGTGGGTTCGCCTTCGAGTTCGGTTGTGAGCTGGTGGCTCACTCGCCCGGTAGGATGCCAGTCATGAGGTGCCAACAAGTGGGGTAGGACCAACACAAAGTCAAAACTAGGATCGTCAGTGCCCCGCCTACCGAGTCCACTGAGCTTGTGGGCTGACAACCTACCGCTGTGAGCCTTCGAGGAGGATGATTCCCTCTTCATCACCGCACAGCTCCACCACACGATGAAAGATGATATCCTCCTCCCAGCCGCGCCCAGACCCCATGTCAAGACTGCTGACCGTCTTGAGGCCCACGCGGATTGCCTTGTAACGACGAGGTCCCCATCCTTCCGGCACGATGATCTCCAACTCGCCGTTTAGCTCACAGCCCTCGCGAGGTCGCTCGTTCTCTGGCCGAGGAGGTGAAAGGATGATGCTGCCATATGACGGCACGTGTTGTATGATGCGGATGTCAGGCTGGACACGGGCCTTTCTCGAGCTCGAGCGAGGGGATGAGCGGTTTGCTGGAGATCGCGACCGTGAACCGCTGGGTGAAAGAAAGCGAAGCATGTCGGGCTCAAGGCGGGAGTAGGGAGTGGAGCGTTGAGCTGGTGTCGCCTATGTCGAGCAATTGCTGCACGGCTTCCCCAAGCAGCAATGGTCTAGTATGTATCACAACTCGACGACTGACCAACAAGCGCGAAGAGCCATGCATGACCAAACGACATGGTGGAGAAAAAAATACGGTAAATGTCCCGGTCCCCCCGCTCTTGGTCGCTACGAATGCTCAGTGACAGCCGTGACTTGCGTGCAGTCGCTGCAGCATGGACGTCAGTGAATGCGTCTTTGGCAGCCTTGGCAACTGTGCAGGAGTTACTGATCGTCGCCAGACATTCTTGACGGTGTAGTGTTGGGACCTCGAGGTGCTCGAGAGCGAGCCATGGCGAGCCATGGCGAGCGATCAGCAGTTGCAGAGTATGGATGTGCATCTGTCGGCACTGCGCGCTATGCCTGAACAGTCGAGCACAGAACTTAGCGACGATGTCAAGCGCTCGGTTCCATCGCGACGTGGACATGCGAGAATCCCTCGTGAGGAGGAGAACGGCCGACCATATTACGCCAAGCGCCCGCTCTCCGCTCTTCACTCTTCCACTCTTTCGCTAACCGCCTCTCACGGAAGGCTTGGCAGGGTGCGTCCATACCATAGAGGCACCTTCAGTCGGTCTAAACCCATGCAAATTTCCTCAAGGTTCACGCCTGTTAGATAAGAAATATTCCTCTCGCCCCTGTTGCCCACTCCCGTCTTCTTGGCGCTTCTTCCCTTGTGCCGGCAGCTGACAGGGCACAGCGAAGTTCTTAATCAGATACCCAACAATGGAAACGCTCTCTGTTGGAGCACGCTATGCTATCAAGCGCTGTGGGCGGTTAGTTACCGCCAGCGCAGTAGACATGACTTGGCATCCCGCTCTTTGCAGCGACATCCAAGACCCGAAAGTCGAGCGACTCAATTTAGCAGCGCATGGGAGAGATGCGTATATAGGGGCTCCCAGGTGACTTTGGCAGCCGCTCCTTTACGCCATCGATCTTGGGAGCAGGAATCACGATGCACCTCGACCAAGCGACAGCCATTGTCCCGCAACACTACGAAGCGCACGAGCACAGTGATGATGCGGGCCAGTTGGCCACCACTGGGGACAGCCTACACAAGGAGAAGACTTTCGGCGATTCCCATGATGCTGTACCCGAATTGCCAGGAGATTTGAAGGCTGAAGAAGACTTGGTGACCGGCGACGAGAATCAGGCCGGTGTCAGACAGGCGGAAGCCATCACCTTGACATGGAGCAGAACCTCGCTGCGCGTCGTATACCTCTTGTGAGTAGTCCTGTGGGTATCGCAGCAGCCAGAAACATCGCTGATAAGCTCAGTATGTGGCTCACGTACGCTGTCAACGCCTTCCAATCTTCCATCACGGGCAACTTGACTGCCTATGTGACTTCGGGCTTTGAGGAACACTCTCTCATCCCTGTGATCTCAATCGTCTCGAATGTCATGAGCGCCGTGGCGTACATGGTTCTTGCCAGGATCCTCAACCTGTGGGACCGAAGCTATGGATATCTCGCCATGTCCGTGATCGCCACGCTGGGCCTCATCTTGAGCGCTGCTTGTACCGAGATCTATACATACTGTGCTGCCCAAGTGAGCTTTGGGTCTCGCTGGGACTTTTCAAGGCGGCAGCTGACAATACCAGTGCTTCTACTCTGTTGGCTTCATCGGCATGATATTTACAGTCGACGTGATTACTGCCGACACCTCGCATCTCAAGGACCGAGGTCTGGCATACGCGTTCACTGCCTCACCCTACATCATCACCGCTTATGCCGGTCCCACCATCTCTGAAAAGTTCTACGACTACAACTGGCGATGGGCGTTTGGGGCATTTACCATAATTCTCCCCTTTGTCGCTCTACCTCTCTTCGCCATCATGCAGTGGAACAAGCGCAAAGCAAACAAGCTAGGGATAATACAGCAGCCGGAAACAGGCAGGACTGTGTGGGAGACGACCTGGCATTATATCATCGAGTTCGATGGTGAGGCGGCCGGTAACTCGTTCTGTGCTGACCAGGTAGTCCTTGGCGTGTTTCTCGTATCCGCTGGAATGGTCCTCTTTTTGGTCCCCTTCTCTATCGCGACGTCGACCGCCGATGAGTGGAGATCGGCATCTGTCATCGTCATGCTCGTCCTTGGTATCGTCTGCCTGGGGGCGTTTGCCGTCGTCGAGCGGTACATTTCGCCTAAACCATTCGTCCCTTACGAGATGCTCGCTTCACGAACTATTCTAGGCGCCTGTATGCTCTGCTTTACATGGCAGATCGCCTATTACTGCTGGGCAAGCTACTTTACCTCATACCTCCAAGTGGTATACCACTTGTCAATCTCCACCGCGGGTTACATTGCCTCGATTTACGATGTGATTGCTGGGCTTTGGATGTTCCCCGTTGGCTATCTCATCCGGCGCACTGGCTATTACAAGTGGCTCCTCTATATCGGCGTACCCATGTACACCCTCGGAGAAGGTCTGATGATCTACTTTCGCAAGCCGGGCCACTCTGTTGGGTGGATCGTCTTCACGCAAGTCCTCATCGCGATCGGCGGCTCGTCTTTCACCACGGTCGAGCAAGTGGCCGTTCTCGCTGCTTCGTCGCACGACAATGCCGCCGCTGCTCTTGCATTGCTGGGCCTGTTTGGCTACTTTGGCGGTGCAGTCGGCAACTCGATTTCGGGGGCTGTTTGGACCAACACGCTTCCTGGAGCTCTCCAGCGCTTGTTGCCCGCCGATGTCGCTGCCGACTGGGAGGACATTTACAACTCGCTGGACGAACAGCTCAGCTACCCTGTTGGCTCGGAGACCCGGACTGCCATCTCGCTCGCCTATGCCGAAGCGCAGAGTCGCATGCTGATCGCTGGGACTGCCGTCATGGGACTCGCCCTCTTGTTTACCGTTATGATTCGCAACATCAAGGTATCAGAGATTGAGCAAGTTCGTGGTGTGCTTTTCTGAGAGCTGGTGTGCAGCAGAGTCCATATACATAGACAGGAGGCAGATTTATATGCATGTGCTTTATATTCGTTGTCAAATGGACGTCTACGCGAGGGCCAATGGGCGCCAAATGGCAGCTGGCGTTTTCGGCCGGAATCGTGTCTGCGTCTAAGACTCTGTCGTCTTGGAACATCTGTCATCGTTACTCGGGTGGACGTCGAAATCCATCTCAGATAACGAGCATGGCCCCGGTGTTGTCAGGCGAGCTGTCGACGTATGCCACCGGCAGTCGCCATTATCCCTTCTTCACGTCGGGCGACCTGCAATCGTCTAAAGCGATCGTCTTTATCGGCGGTCTATATTGCGGCCTGTTGGAGCCAGGATACCTAGTCAAGCTCTCAGAGGCTTTAGGAGCCAGCGGATGGAAGCTGTGAGTGAGCTTGCTGGATCCAAGCTAGGCAGGGCGCTCAACCCAAGGAGAATCCAGATGCACTGGAGCGGGGCATACGATGGGTTCGGTACTGGGTCTCTGGATCGTGATCGACAGGAGATGTCGGATCTCGTCACCCATCTCCGTTCGACTGGTCTGTCCATCACGGCGTATCTCTGGCTTTGGCACTGACAAGACTAGGCCTACAAAAGGTTGTGATCATGGGTCACTCGACCGGCTCGCAAGACGTGATTCACTATCTCTCTTCCCAAAGCCCGGTTGCCCCCGTCGAAGGCGGCATAATGCAAGCCCCCGCTAGCGATCGCGAATTCTTTGCGTCCGAGACGGAAGACACACAGGGCTGGAGAGAGCAGCTACGGATCGCCGAGGGACTGCTCAAGGAGGGCAAGGGGGACGAGCTCCTGGACAAGGCGTTCTGCAAAGCCATCGGCAGTAGAATGACGGCCTACCGCATACACAGCTTGGTGGGCATCGGGTACGTTGGTAGTCTCTCGGGAGGACGAGAGCTCATGAGTCATAGTGGGGATGACGATTACTTCTCCTCAAACATCCCTCAGGAAGACGACGGAGTGCACGCTCACCCCCTGTCTTCATCCTTCGGAAGACTCTCGTCCCCCGCTTTGGTGCTCTATGGTGAGAAAGATGAATACGGACGGTTACAAGACATGGCGGCGACCTTGCAAGGGTGGGAACAGGCTGCTCATGGCAAGCTGGTCGCCAAGATCGTCAAAGGGGCCAACCATGCCGTGGACGGCGAGCAGGAAAGGGAGACTCTCTGTGGGGAGGTGACGAGGTGGTTGAAGGAGACGGTTGAGTGACTGAGCCGGTTTCTAGGAGGGAACGAACCAAAGAGCCGATACAATGTGCACACGCATGGCAAGCAAGCTCCGAGCCCGCCACGGACGATGACAGGCAAGGTCTGTCGGGTACATGCATCAATGTGGTGATCATAACGATCAAATCAACAGGAGGCCTTCCTTGTTCAGGTCGAACATCACAGATCTCCAGTGCACCTCGTACTCCTTTGTTGACGAAGCCGCCCTTCGTTTCCAAACCTCCTTCATGAGGAGAAGAGCATTTCGAGTATTGCCAAACGTAGCTGCGTCATCTCCGAGCTTCTCGAAACGGTCTTCGAAAACCTTTTGCAGTGCTGGCAGTTCCGCATGACAGCCTGCGATAACGATTGGCAAGATGAGGACTCGGTCCGTTTCCGCCGCATCGGACCGGTCGAGCGCCATGAGAGCATCGGCAGTGGCTTGAACGGCAGATGCTACGTCGGGAACTAGACAATGGTCAGCACTGGATTCCGACCAAGATCACTTTCCATGATCTGAGATGAAGGGAACATAGAGGAACGACTCCTCGAAAAGACTCACCACTGGGGAAAGCTCCATCCACTGTCGTTGCCAGAAGGACCTTGACACCATTGTAGAAAACGTCGCTAACCAACCTTCTGTGGTACGTGGCCTGGTCGGTACTATCAAAGAGATGCGCCTCCCTCCACCATCTCTCTTCCAAGAGTCTCTCGACGGCACTTGCTCGTTGAACAAGATCGCGGGCGGACAGGCAGCCAGCTCGAACCATTTTTGTCCTCCACTCCGACAACTGAATGGTTTCTGCCAACGCAAGCCGCTATCAGTGACGAATCAGCCCACGCCGCCTTGCAGAATTCAGGAGAGTCGACGAACCGTCGTGCTGTCACAACCCATGACGGTCTCTCTCAGAAGCTTTCCTGTCTCGCTATCCGCAAGCGCGTCGGGAAGTAACAGACGGTACAACGGAAGGAGCGCCGAAGCCTTGTTCTCAGTCACCGATGTGAGTATATCGATCCACATGAGCGGACTAATGAGGTGGCCGAGACGTTTCAGAAGGGAAGATACGCTAGATGAGAGGCTAAGCCAATCAGCCTCATCGTCGAATCAGTCCGGCGGAGACAACAGAGGCTCGCAACCCCCTCCAATTGAACATTGTGCCTCACCCTTTAATACCATGGCCGAGCCAAATGCTTTCTCCTCCCAATACTGCCACTAGACATCTTCGACACAGATTTGCTGCCTCTTGCCAGCCTTTGCGATTTCCTCCATCGTACAAGTGAAAGCTCAGCGCCGACATCGCTGTCGTGATCACTTCATCCGAACCAAATTCGGACGAGGGTGTCATCTTCAGCCGTTGTATCGTTTGCTCGATTTCGGATCGCGCGAAGATAAGATCTGGGTCGGACGCCATACGGATGCTCGGTATGCCACCAAGTGCCGAGGTTGACTCACGAACCCGGTCGGGTGCAAGATAAGACAGGGACTGTCTAGGCCGACGATGGCGCTGTGCGGCCATATGCAACGCTGCAAGAGAAGCCAGGCTTCTAGACACATTAGTGTGGGTAAGAGCTAAGCGGCCGACAAGATTCGAGATCGGCTGGTTGTCGAATCTGTACTGCATCGGCAATATAATGTTGAGGTAATGGTGAACATATCGCAGGTCGGGTGTTTGGATCGTTGGGTCCGACATTGGATGGGGAATCGCGGGTGTCGAATACATACCGCTCCCAGGCAAGTCGTCGAACGGTGACATGGGTTGTGTGTAATTGGGAGTATGCCGAGTGAAGGATGAATGAGGGGACAGGCCGAGGAGCGAAATGACCTCGGGATCCAAGGACAGCAGGGTTGAGTGAATGGAGGCCGCATGGTCGAGGGACAGCAGAGGCTCGTGAGTAGAATGAGAGAGGGATGAAACCTCGATTACGGTATCCCCAGTGCTGTCGTCTTGATCGAAAGCATAGTTGCGATTATGCGTGAATGGTTGCAGTCTGATACCAGCACTGGTTGTTTCGTGCGATGCCAGGGGTGACTGACTGAACAACGCATCCGGTGCCAACTCGCCGGACGTCCCCACTCTTGGGCCCGTACGAGGTGTCGACTGCTGCGCCTCATAGTTTGATGGGTCTTCTTGATCTGGCGGAGACTTCTGCGTAGGGTCTTGGTCTATGTCCTTCTGGTCCGAGTCACTTGCTGCCTGACTACTGGCCGAGTTGTCCGACTTTTCATCGTGAACGGTCCTGGCCACCTTGGAGGCATCTGCGGACCAGCGTTGCCGCAGTTTCCTGGCTTTGCTCTGAGCCATGGTGTGCTTTCTGGTTCGAGGTCAGCTGCATTACCTTTGGAGCACGCACAGCTTCTCCATGGCGTTGTCGACCCGATCCTTTTGACTCATCCACTCGGGCCGTCTGGAGCCGTATCCCATGCACTCTAATCCCAAGCGAGTACATGTCGCACACTCTGGCTTCTGCTCGTCACAGCGCTGGACAAATGACCTGCGTCAGCCATCGATGGCATCTGGAGCAGGGAGAAATGCCGTCGCACCTTTTTCCGCAACCGACAAGTCATGCAACCCGACTTTCTGCGCGTGCGCCGTACAACCGGTGAGAGAGATCCAGATGCTGAATGAGGTGGTGTAGAGGTATATGAGAACTGATCCAGAAAAGAGCGGACCGAGTCATCCTGTACGTCGGAAGTTTGGCCTGCTCCCCGCATGTTGCTGGTGTCCGAGGCTGCTCGAGGAGATGTAGAGAGATGTGGAGTAAAGGCTATGCGATATCGCAAGAGTAACAGACTGAACCACGTGGTCGAGAGCAGCCAAGACGAGCAAACAGGGTCGGCCGATAGAGATAACGGGGGGAGACTGAGAGCTGCGGGTAGCCCGTCTTACGGACAGCGACAGCCAGCATGCACAGTGTCTCTGCCAACCCCTACAAGCGATCATGCATGCTATACATATACATACATATAGAGAGAGAGCTTGCCTCTGAGGGAATAACATGATTCCAAGATTTACGACGTTGTGTCGTGTTGGATTGGCGGCACACGATATTCTCCATGCACTGATGTCCCCGTGTTCTGGATCCACGTCAAGCCATCTACACCTCATCAATCCCACCATACCACCGGCCAAAGTCATCATCGATCCAGTGCTTGGATGTAAGTAGTGGATATTTACGGCGGGTCCCGGCAGTCTCACCGAGGTCCGAGGTGGCCACGGCCGGGGTCAAGCTAGTGGACTGAGCGGGGAGCCTTTCACATCCCAACCAGAGGTACGTCTTTTTCAGCTCGACTGTGTCACATCATGTCTGCGTCCAATATTGACCCACGGACGCCGGTCAGCTCAACGATAATCACTCAGTGTCAGCGCATCTCTGTCCTTGCCGATGGATTACTTCGCTTCGAGAGCTCGGACGATGGCAGCTTTGAGGAGCGCGCCTCGACTTTTGCCCAGCATCGAGCGCTCCCTACGCCTGATTTCAAGGTCCTGGTCGCGAAGGATGGAAGCCGTCAGATCGTGACGAATCGAGTTCACGTCTGCTGGGATGGCAAGCCATTTTCAGCTTCTGGGCTGTCGGTACTTTTGCGCGAGAAGAGTGGGTCTCCTGTGGCACACGGCAGCTGAGCATCTCAGACAGAGGATGGTCGCGTATCTGGCGTTACGGCGAGCGGGACGAAAAATTGACCAATCTTGGTGGAACCACGCGGACACTGGACAATGTGAACGGCAGGTGTGAGCTGGACGATGGGATTCTCTCACAGGTCAGTCGAGATCTTCGAGGCGTTTCTTCAATACGGGACAGACGCACTCATGACAAACGCGTAGTATGGCTTCGCGATCATTGATGACTCGACCTCTATGCTATTCGATGCATCTGGCTGGGTGGCGCCGCGCCGACCAGGTAGAACTGATCTCTACGTCTTCGCCTATGGAACAGATTACCGATCTGCACTTCAAGCTTTCCACCAAATGTCTGGACGGGTGCCGCTTGTACCGCGCTGGTCTTTGGGCAACTGGTGGTCTCGATACTGTGCGTCTCACTTGCCTCATCGAAGAATGCGGAACGTGATGACTCGACTCACGCGATGATGCTTAGACCGTTACTCTGCCCAAGAATACTTAGACTTGATGGACCGTTTCAAACTCGAACAGGTCCCCATGTCGGTAGCGGTCTTGGACATTGACTGGTCAGAATGTTCCTTCATCAGAATTAGAGGAATACTAATCTGACAGGCATCTCATCGATGTTCCGGGCGGCTTTGGGACTGGGTGGACAGGCTACACGTGATTAGATGACCGCTCTAACTCGCTGAAGTCCTGCAGGTGGAATGAGGAGCTCTTCCCCGATCCGCCGGCCTTTTTGAAAGCGCTTCATGAGCGCGACCTCAAGGTCACGCTTAACCTGCACCCTGCCGATGGTGTACGACCATACGAAAAGCCATACGCACAGATGTGTGCAGCCCTCGACCAGAATCCTAAGGATGGCCTTGTCAGTTTATGCTTGGGAATTTCAGGAGAGGTCTACGTGTTTACCTAGACTAGCCTGTCGCCTTTGATTGCACTGACAAACGATTTTTGGATGCCTACTTCAAGATTTTACATCATCCACTTGAAGATGAGGGCGTCGACTTTTGGTGGATGGACTGGCAGCAGGGTAAAATTTCACGTATCCACGGTATCGATCCACTCTGGGTACTAAACCACTTTCACTACCTTGATTCGGGTCGCAGGGGCGATCGTCGTATAACATTCTCGCGCTATGCTGGCCCGGGTTCGCATCGGTACCCCATAGGCTTTTCTGGGGTAAGCATGGATGGTCGTTCATGGACACGTCGCGCTGACGTCGCTTCAGGACACCATCATAACCTGGGACAGTCTCGCATTCCAACCGGAGTTTACCGCTACAGCATCGAATATCGGTTATGGTTGGTGGTCGCATGACATCGGCGGCCACTTCAAGGGCATCAAGGTATGAAACTTGGTCAGCGAGACCTGACCAACCATAGGACGACGAGCTGTACGCTCGATGGGTGCAGCTCGGTGTCTTCTCCCCACTGCTCCGCCTGCACTGTTCCGAAAGCATGTTCAACACACGCGAGCCGTGGGCATTCGGCGACGAGGCAAGGCAGGTGGCCACTGCCAGTCTGCAGTTTCGCCACCGCTTGGTGCCGTATCTGTACACGGCAGCTGTGCAAGCAGCGCTGGAAAACAAACACATTGTGGAGCCTGTATACTACGAGTATCCCGACACGCCCGAAGCATATCGCTATAAGAATCAATTTTTCTTCGGAGGGCAGCTGCTCGTCTTTCCCATTGTCTCACCGCGCATCACATCGATAAATATGGCGCGCACGCAAGGCTGGCTGCCGCCTGGTCGCTGGATTGACATCTTCACAGGAATAGTGTACGATGGCGATCGCGTTATTCAGCTCCATCGCTCGATTCAACTTTATCCTGTACTTGCGAAACAAGGCGCAATCATTCCGCTCGACGTAGCGACCGGTAATTCACTGAAGAATGGCTGTCCGGTACCTGCTGGTCTCGAAATCTTGCTTGTAGTGGGAAGTGATGGCGTCTTCGACCTTGTCGAAGACGATGGCCATGGTGCCACGATCGACGATGTCAAGCTTAGCACCACCTCCATCCTCTGGTCACAAGCTCGAGGAACATTGACAATAGGGCCAATCACGAATGCTCTGTTGAGCAAGAGATCATGGAGCATCCGTCTACTTGGAAGCTCAGCTGTGCCAAAGTCAATCGAGGTCGACGGGCAACTGCTCAACCTGCCGATACAGAGCGCGGGGCAATCTGTCGACTTGGGCTCGTACCCTTCTACCACCAAGCTCGTGGCGCATTTTCCTCCAAACCCTCAGTTGGAGTTTTCGGATCCCAAGAAGGCAATTTTCGAGTTGCTGGACTCGTTCCAGTCTCCGTTGCTGGAGAAAGATGCGTTGTGGGCTGCGGTCGACTCCCCAGGGAGCTCCATGTTGTCTCAAACACTGAGTCGCGTTAAGGCAGCATCCGATAATGTTGACATCGTCGGGGTGTTTGAGGAACTGTTACTGTCAGGTGGTTGATGGGATATGGCAATGTCAGATATCGGCTGTCATCAGGGAGCGTGTTCAAAGGACAGGACAGAATATAGAAGACGAGCAAGATGTTTGGTTGATGCCTAATCAGGACAGTGGCTTACGATTTTTCTCCTGGCATTGCCCTCTGTCCAAATGATCGGAGCAGGCTCCGGGCAATGGACAGATGACGAGCCAAATGACCACACCAAGATGCTTTCAGGCAATATATGCATGGTCTAGGTATCATCTGGGATAATTAAAGTACACACGGAGAGCAGATGGTGGCCATCTCAGAACGGGTGCAACACCTCACCATTCTTGCCATCCTTCGTAAGCGTCTGGATTGTCCAGTTCCACAGCTCGTCCTGCTTCGACGTATCGTAGGAATCCACGCTCGACGGCCGCTCGTTGTGTAGGAGTATGTATTTTCCGGTCACGCCAGTGTACTCGTCAGAAAGCACAAGCTTGGCCATCGCCTTGCCGGATACCGGGGGGCTGGAGGTGACAGTGCCCCCCAAGCGGAAGATCCACAGCAAGCGAGGAAGGATGTGACTTTCAACAAAGTGAAAGCCCGAGGGAGCCTCTACACGTCGTCAGCTGATAGTCTACTCGACTGTGGGTTGCTGCTATGGCGATGTAGTATCAAGCCTCACCTCGACCGAGGCGGGAGCCTCGTCCCGGAGTGAAGCCCGGCTCGAAAGCCAGCACGGTCCACCCCTTTCCACTTTCCTTGATGCGTCGATTCAGAGCATAGGCGAAGAGAATGACTTCCAGCTTGCTGTTGGCGTAGCGTACCATGGGCGGCGCGAGTTTTGGATGTTTGGCTTCGGCCATGCCGTCGGGTCCCAGCCAATACGGCGCCGCAGGAGCTAGAGGGGCTTTTGGGTCGTGCACCGCCGAAGTGACCAAGACGATCTTGCAATCAGGTTCGAGAAGGTTGTGCTCTTTGAGGAGAAAGAAGAGAAGAGCATGATTCAGATGATTGACAGCGATGGTGAGCTCGACTCCCTCGGGGGTGTACTTGGGCGGTCCACCTCCTGGAAACATGCCAGCGTTACAGATGAGCGCAGAGATGCGTCCGTGAGACCATGATTCCACTAGTGTCCTGACCGATGCCCCGGACGCGAGATCCAGCTTCTCATATACGACATTCGATGGAAGCGAAGGAGGCGGAGGAGTCTGCCAGATCAGCACTGTCGAACGGGTTCTAACACCAAACGGAGAGCTCACTCGATTAGCTACGACAACCTTGGGTTTCGAAGCCGATTGTGATAGTTCCCGCACAGCGCAGAGGCCGATCCCGCTGCTGCCGCCCGTAATCAGTACTGTTCCCAACATGTAAGGCGAAATGTGTTGCTAGTATCGTCGACTCGGATCGGTCAGGCATTCGAGGTCTCTTATACCACCGTCCCCCGGGCTACATGTTCGACAAAGCAGTCGCCTCGGCTAGACCACTAGTCGACGCTTCGGAGGCCGAACCTCGGAAGAGAGACCAGACCGCCTTGATCTTGGCAAGCTGTATGCAACTTCCAGACCAGGCCAACTACACCGAGTACCAAGGACTATTGTGCAGATTGACTCGGAAGCTTCACGATCCGGTCTTCAGCTATGGAAGACGATGGCAACTGTCATGAACCAGTTTGAACACCACCCATCATCAAGTATCCCATACAACGCAATACAATGCCGATCGCAAGATTCGCCGATCTTACTCGAAGTTGCCACGAGTACGGTTGTGGGTCTCGCCGATGAGTCCTTCGTTCTGAGTACCAATCAAGGCATCACGCAAAGGGGGATCCTCGAGCCGGGCTCACAACTCGATAGGGATGTGGGCCGAACACCAGGCAGTCATGGACCCAGAAACCCGAGGCTGACATCGCTGCTCAAGGACGAAGAGGCCGAAGCAAGCCAAGCACGACGAAACATGGCAGGATATTATCGAGGGTCGGCGGAAGATAGAGTTTACATCGGGGATGACATCGGCGGAAGTCACGCCTTGAAAAGTGTCATGACCCGACTCACCTCGATTTACCTCAAATACTCTCGACTTACTTTTCAACCTTTTCAACCTCTCGATCTATCTCAATTATTACTTGAACCACCTCGACACTCTTTTTGTCACTCATTCAAATCTCGATAACTTACTTCGTCGCTCGTTTACTCTCGATTCCTCAATTCAACCTCCTCGAAAACCTCGAATTGATGCTTAGTTATAATATTGGAAATAGGTGATTCTATTGGCAACAACAGCATTGGAAATAGATAAGATGCTGCAATATATAAGTAGATCGATCTGCCTTGATCCCCCCGGGGATCAAAACTCGTATGTTACTCTCGATATCATTTCGATCTCCTTGATTGTTACGCCTGGTAAACTAGAGAGTGACGAACCCTAGTCTCAGGGGACGATGGCGACTGGCGAAGAAAGCAAGCTGGAGACGAATGGACGATGGATGGCAAGTGTCACTTTTAGACGAGTAACTTACGATATTTCATCGACAGAGAAGAAAGGAAAGTGTTATCTAACTCATGTCTTATATACCTTGAGCATATACCGGGGATTAGGGCTTTGCTGAATAAGCGCTTACTAAGCTACTTATCAATCAGCCGGTTCCTACGGTCCTTGCTTATAAATCTGCGAGAAAGATTACTAATGTGTGGGAAAGATTACTAATCTGAATATACCTGTCATGACGGAGACGTCGTCGAGTCGTCACGTGACTATCCACGCGACCGGGATGGCGGCATGGCTGTCACGTGGGGCTTGAGGAACTCGTCTAGGTTGAGCGAGTATCTACTCGTCTCGACGAGAGTATATAGAATTTACCGGATTGTAGTGAGGTTCCTCAGCGATCCTCGATTGAGTCCCATAGTCCAAGACCCAACGATCTCGCTCTAACTTCGACGGGTCTACAACCACTCATCTGAGTTCTTCTAGATCGCCCAGGTCTCAGTCCACGTCCCCCGAACTCCACGTCCCAGTCCCAAGTCAAGGCTTTCCTCATTCTCTCAACGAGTTCGCGCGGAACTCGTCCACTTCCAAGCCAGTCGTTGTGCAGCGGTCCCAGGTCGCCGAAGTTAGACCGGAGCATCGTGACAATACCACTGGGTTACGGGACGTAACATCGATTCACCTTGATTGTCGATAGTTTGACAAATCTTCAGCCGAAAGCCTTCCGCTTCCAGTGTTATGACCCGGTCATAACCCTTATAGAGAGACATATCGGAGTTATCAGAGAGACATATCGGAGAGACTCTCTAGAAGAGTCTCAAGAGGTGTCCCGTGAGAGTCTCAAGAGCTGTCTCTAGAAACAGTCTCTAGAGCTCTGCTCTAGAGACGTCTCTAGAAGGGCTCGGATACCTCGCGGGATGAGACACCCACAAGGTATATAAGTTGCACCTTGGGGAGGGAGTCTGACTTCTTCCCTAAGGATCAAAATATCATAAGTTACATTGCTAGACCTCATCGCTGCCCAAGCACTCTAGTCACATCTTCACTTCCCCCTTGAGCTTGCTGGATCCTTCCTAGCTCATTACGTCTACCCTATTGTCGACCAAGTCACAAGAACCCGAGCACTTAGCTCACCCCTTGTAAACGACAGCTTTCCACACATCTTTGATTAGCTTGAGGTCAATCAAGGACGGGTCGTAACACATTCCTCATTCTCTCAACGAGTTCTCCCGGAACTCGTCCAAGTCCAAGTCAGTGGTTGTGCAGTGGGCCCAGGTCGCCGAAGTTAGACCGGAGCATCGTGACAGTTTTCCAGAAGGTTGAATTGAGGAAGTGAGAGTAAACGAGTGACAAAGTAAGTTATCGAGATTTGAATGAGTGGCAAAAAGATTGTCAAGGTGATTCAAGTAATAATTGAGATAGATAGAGAGGTTGAAAAGGGTTGAAAAGTAAATTGAGAGTATTCGAGGTAAATCAAGATGAGTCGGGTCATGACATGCTCGTCACCTGTTGACTCGACGACTGTCTCAGGCATGACGTACTTTGACCGCAAGCCAACTAACCTCGCCGAGGCTCGCCGAAGGACCTGATTCTGTCACTTGGAAGCAATACACGCAAAGCTGACGGAGATATGCATGTTTAGTTATGAATGTCCGAAACAGTTGACAGTCGAACAAGAATCTACTCTACTTTGTGCGCGATGAGTACAACATCGCGGAATAAGTACGACCTCGTCATTCCACTGCTTCCTGCACAGTGCCATCATCCTCTGTCATCTCCCCATAGATCTCTAGCATGTCTTCAGTGTCGCTCAGCGTGTCGTCCGGCTGCTCGGCGGGGAGGGCCTCGATACGACGCTGTACCTCTTCTCTAGGGTCTAGTCTGCGTCAGCTTTGGCTACAAGCGTTGCGCACACCTCTCGCCGCCACCCAACCAGGGGGATAACCCCACTTCAGCATGGAGTACAGCCACGGCCATCGTCCGAGTTTCCTATCCCACTTGGCGGCTGAAATGGTGTTCCCGATTTCGGACACGTTCAAGCCTATATCGTCTTCCATGTAGAATACAGCCCCAGCCAGCTCATCACTAATAATGCCTGGCTCGAAGCTGCGGACAAGCTTCAGGCGTCGGAGCCGTTCGCATTGGTCGAAGACATACTCCGAAAGGTAGGCGAGATGGGCAGGTGGAGGTAAGTCGCGAGCTCCTTCGAAGACCATTTGTGACAGAGCGATCTGCAGGCGATCCCGAGGCTGCGGACACTCGCGCAGTGTATGACCGGGTTGGCCACAGTTCCAGCATACCACTCTACGCTTTCAGCAACTCTCAGGTGGACTAGCTCACCTCGTTGAGATAACAGATGAGAGGTTTGTCCTCCCTGCAGTGTAAATGACCTCTTTGACGCCCTCGATCACACCTTGCACTGGGTTGTCGTCAATCATCCACGCCTCTTCTCCTTCACGCTCCACCAAATCTTCCACGACATTGACATCACTTCCCACTCGGATTTCACTGAATCCAGCAAAGCTCTGCCCGACAAGGTTGGAATATCCGTCTGCGACTCTGTGAGCAATATCCTCACCATATAACCTGGAGAACTCCGAGTTCAGCAGGAAGAGGCCGACCCGACGGGGCGGCGCCAAGGTGGGAGTGAAGCTTGCTTCCGCTCAGATCCGGGCGCCTCTCTCACTTGCAGATCTAGCTCCTCGTCGACACGCCCACTCTGGCTTGTGGCCAGGGTGGTGTTTAGCACTGATTGGTACGGGGTAAAGTCGACGCTTCTACCATTGATCCTGAGATCTTCTTCTCCTGCACTGCATCCTGTTGGCACATGCTCCATTCCTCGATGGTCTTTTGCAACGACACTTTGTCAATCCGATGCTTTTGAATCTGACGGCCTTCAAAATGAAGTACGGGCTAGCGCTTCAATAGCAGCACGTCTCAGTGATAGGGACTACTGACTATGTCGTATTGATATAATCTGCGCCACTTCTTGGCTTCTTTCTCGTGTGTACCAATCGGCGGCTCGCGGATGTTCCAGTGTTCGATAACAAAGGGGCTCTCACGACGCAGCGCTGCCAGCTCTTGCTTAGCTACCTGAAATCGTCAGCAAATGGCTGGGCGATGATCTAAGTGGACAGACCTCGCAGAGAGAGCATTCTTTGCCGCCTGTGAAGAGAGTCAGACGGGGCAAAGCGAATTTAGGCGGCATGTACTGTGCAAACGAAGCTTCCAGCCGTGTCGCACAGAGCGCATACAGAAGTTGTCACCTCGAGTTCTGTTGTTCTTTGGCAGCAGCCAGGGGGGGGGTTGTACTGCTGACGTAAGCAAGTTATCTGTTAACATCCTTTGTGTCCGACCAACTCTCCTTCTCTGTTTCTACATGCTTGACTCGTGAGCCTACAGCCAAGGGAAGAGCCGGCCACTGTCCACTCTTGCCTACGATTGACAACGACATGTCTGAAGCAGTCCCAACAGATACTGTCCAGGTCGACTCGGATGAAGAGTTCTTCACCATCCAGACGCGGGTTTCAAGAAATCCTCATTGTGATTCACATATGAACCTAGTTTGGTGTTCCTGCCTGACCTCGTAGCTGCTATCGCTCCACGTTCTTCAGCTCCAAGGCGTCAGCGTAAACGTCTGGGCGAAGGCGGGCGTCTGAACGATTACGATGGGGATCGGGACAGGCAAGTGGAAGAGGAAGAGGAAGAGGATGAGGATGAAGACCGCGTAGAGTCTGGAGCGACCTCGCGGCAGGCAACTCGTCTCGGTGCCAAATTTCGACCTCTTCCTGCATGGGTCAGCGAGCCTCCCGGCGGTCTCAGGACGACGAAACGGTACAAGGGTGACAGCGAGGGACATAACGTCATGTGGGTTGCATGTGCTTTTCGATTTGCTGAGCATTTCAGAGGATTGGGCACTTCTGCCGACGAGGAAGATACAATCTGCGCCCGCAAGACCAGAGAGCGCATAACGTTGACTCCTCCTCCGCCTCTGCCAGAGGCCAAGAAACTAGAGATTGCTAGGCTACGCGAGTCAGTCTTTCATCCAACCATGCCTACAACGCTCACCGGTCCTGAAGACAATTCTTTCCTTCTTCACAGGGGGACCGTACGAGATCATTATCGCCTCCACCGCGCTCTGTATCTCCAGCCCCACCCCCCATCTCGCTCAAGACCGTCCTCATCCATGTCAAGATGGTCGCGGATCCTGAGAAAATGGTGAAGGGTGCAAGCGCTGCGGCGATTCGGCAGTATGAGCGGCTCAGGACATTTACGATCGGTCTAGTGAGTCTCCTGGGGGCTCGACAGCGACTGATTTGCAGGACGATAAATTGGACATCGTTGTAGCTGCACTGGCGAAGCGAATACAAAAGCCTCCTCAGGATATTGCCCTCATTTTCCGCAATCACAAGCTGTATACCGGTATGACTCCAGCGAAATTGCAGATTGATACTTCTGCCGACATGCGTGAGCGAACTGAGCCCACAAAGCTGACATCAGAGGGATATGAAACGCATGTGTGGGAGAAGCTCAAGGAGGAACGCAGACAACGCGGAGATCGTGTGACGCGTCCTTGCACACGAGCTCAGCCTGATGATGGCGGCGTACTCGAGCTTGACATCAAACCCGATATAGCTATGCTGCAACATGACCCCTGAAGTGGCCCCGTGCAGAGTCCATTGCAAGATCTAGCTCGCCTAGAGGACTTGTATAGGCGGCAAGTCACTAGTCTCCCAGGGACAAACACGTCAACTTTGTCAGATATTCCAGCACAAGTATCAAATGAAAGTTTAAATGGGCATACAGGGTCGGAGCCAACGGACACGTTGCTGCGATGAGCAAAGGAAGTCGACACGGACCCGACCCTATCACCGAGGGCGATGCAAGTAGGAAGTGCAAGACTGCCCCGATGGATTTGCCGCAAACTTGCGTGGCATATATGCCCCTCACAATAGGGTCGGCCGTCGCAGCACACTAGGCGAGCGGAGAGACACACACACTTGGGGGGCGTCAATCATTCAACAAACTAGGTCGCGGGCTCCGGGCACCCAGATACACAGGAGTGTTTGGGCTGATGTTCAGAGGTAACCGAAAGTTAGGGAGGTAAGGGGCTATGAGTTATAGTCACATTGTGAGAACACTCTGCCTCGCTACCTCTTACTGTACTCGATATTCCCTCGCCTCAAGTAATTTTTAGCCAACCACTAGCTGCTACAAGTGAAACTGCACCCATTTAAGAAGTCGCTCGCATCCCGAATTTAATGCAGTATGATGGAAGAGATTGTGAGGGCTTAGATCCCTAACAGTGCGCCAAATCCTAAGGTTCAATGTCTTCAGTAGTATCGTAGAACTCTCTTGCCAGGCGACGTTGAGTTTCCAAGGTTGTTTCACCCTACGTAGATTATGAGGTACGTGCTGGACGAGGTACCTACATTCTCAGGCGCGATGGCGCGCACGAAGAGGTATTTGCGACCAGCTGAAGAGTCAGCTCCAGACGTCGAGCTCGTTAAGTTTTGCCACTAACTGAGCAACTGGACGTCCACTTTGCCCGAGAGCGAGGTATGTTTGCCCCCGAAGGCAACACCACCGGCCTCGGCGAGAATGCATAATCCGGCCTGGCGCATCAGCCACCTTTACCTTACAGTCCCAGAGGTAACAACGACCCCAGAGATTGACACTCACACAAACATCCCAAGGCCAGCACTGAATGATTAGCATCACTCTGACAATGGCGCTCAACTCACGCCAATCTCCCAGTGCCTGCCAACATCAACTTTTCCGTCTCACTCGAGCATGCTCTAAGGTGAGAAAGCACCCACATGTCTTGGCCTCCACTTGCAACTAGGCATAGATTAATGGAAGCACATCCAATGCTGCGTAGGGAGTGAACCATCTTGCCTCCTTGCTCAGGCTGCCCGGCGAGTTTGCGGAAGGTCTTGAGTCTCGAGCGAAGGACGTCTGCCGTCCGAGAGCCTCCGATGTCAACGTGGATTCTAGCAATCAGCTGACGATATCATGAGAGAACTGGATTGTGTGCGTACAGCGCTTCATGAAGGGAAGCCAGAGGTCTGGGCTTCCCCGTGATTGGCAGGCGAGTTTTGCCGTTCAGATACGCCCCGTGCCCTTGGGCAGCCGAGTACTATCCGTCAGTTAATCTTACTTGGGAGTCCGCATTTCGTACGAGTATGTCAAGGAAGGGGTTGTAGACCACACCAACGACGGGAGTACCGCCGACTGCCAACCCAATGGAGGTTGCCACCATCGGGTAGCCATGGATCTGCAAGCATATGGGTAAGCTTTGGAAGATATCCATGCTAAGCTACTCACGAAGTTGGTAGTCCCATCAATAGGACTACGTTCAGCGTGTCTTGTCAACATTCGCTTGAATCCACGCAGTTGAGGCTCACTCAACTGGAGGAGTTACAGTTAGGAGTTGGCTCGTCTGGGCTTCTTAACACTTACCGATCCAGGTTGGGGCATCGGGGATGTTTTGCCCAACATATGTCTCTTCACCGATACTTCTCTCAGTGGCCGTGCAATACCGAAGACTCACAAGCTGTGATCGGGATACGCCTCTGCAATCCGACGGAAAATGAACGCCTCCACAGTCTTGTCAACCTCTGTGACAAGCTGAACGAGCCACCTTCAGCTGTGACTTTCCCTGTCCCTTCCATAGACGCACGTCGATGCTGTTGCTTTTGGTGTACTCGCTGGTTGCAGTTGAAGCAAAGCGTTTGGTCTGACCTACACGAATCATGTCCCCAGCCTGGAGCATCAGCCCGTGTACTGCACCATGAAACGAACTTCAAGGCCAAGCTTGATAGCAAAAGCTAGAATCTCTTGGACGTCCAGAGTCTTCTGTGAGAACATGTTAGTTACTGTGTAGGTTACAGAATGAGCTGCATCGTTGCACTCCCCGTGGCAGACGACTTGAAACTCACAGCTCAGCTGCACAGACTGGAATACGAGTATGTCCGCCGTTTTGCCGCCACGTCCCTGAGCGGCCGCTACTAGCCTCCCGACTCCACTCGAGCAGTGAGTTGTTGTCGTCAGACAGACTCATTCTAGTTTGTCCGGCACGGGCTTGGCGAGCGACTTCTAGCTGTAGTGTCCTCCCTGTTTCTGGTTCGGGTAGCTCAATTATGCGGTGGCCAAGTAGTTGTATGGTGGGCCAATATTCTTAGGATGAAAAGCTGCCTCATGCACGTTGCTTCGGCAGTAACCAATGGGTGCTAGCGATGATGCCCCCGCATCCCCCTGCTCAAAACCCATCTCGCATGGTTTGACACTGCATGCTGTACTCGACCATGACTTGACCAATAATGCCCATGTCCGCTTCCAACAGTACAGCTGTGGTTTCTCGACCCCACTGCTATCTCAACCAATTAACACGAGCGCTGCAAACGAACAGTTCCACGACGTGCTTTACGACTGGACGAGATGCTACAGCTTCCTCAAAGAGTATGAGCCAGCAGTCGTGCGATCAGTGCCATGCGCGTCGTAAAAGGGTCAGTTCTGGCGGTTTTGCAGAAAAATGGTCTTGATTCTGTCACGTCTAGTCGCTCATGTTAGTAGTGTGATCGCGCCTGGCCTTGTGCGCTCTGCATCAAATCAGAACTGCGATGCACCTACGCCAAGCGACTAAAAAAACGCGGTCCGAAGGGCAAAGTCATAGAAAGGCTTAGACATGAACAAGCAGAAGTGGAAGAGGTGGGCGCGGAAGAGGAGCTGGCATTAGCCAGGGAGGTATATGCTGTGAGAATGCCCTCACACCTCGAGCTGTCACTTATAGAAGCTGACTGCCATTGAAGACTCGGGTTGTGTCATACTCTTCGCCTTCCCGCGACCCTGGAGTGATCAATATGTCCAGCCCGGCAGATCTGGATATCTCTTCTCTGAAAACATCGACATCCTCCACCCTCAACCTCGATCTCAGCGCATTATTGCTCCCATTGCCGTCACACTTGCCCCCAAGTTTCGCTGCATATGACAGCACCTTTTTGGGTGGCCTTTCCGTGGGGAACATCAATGCGCTCGTCGCAAAGTACTTTGATCATATTCACCCCTGCTATCCCCTGGTCGACCGAGAATGGTTTCTCGATCGGCTGCATTCGGGCGAGCCCTTCCTTGACAGTGACAGCGTGTTTGCTACCATGGTTCTCTCCATTTGCGCCTTGACGATGGCGTTTATTTCGAACGTGCTTTGCTTGGACAAGAGCGCCGTCTTCAAAGCTAGGCGCGACGCGATCACCTCACAGATCATTCTTCGGCATTACATGCAACCACTGGGAGACGCCACTACGCTCGAACAGGTCATCACTACATTCCTTCTGGGTCTCTACTTTTCAATCGTATTTGGCGATCGGGCAGGCCACTTCCGCATTGCGGAAGCTGCACATTTGGCAAAATCGCTGGGCTTGCATCGCCGGAGCACTTACACAGGTATGGGCACGGATGAGCGAAGGCGGAGTCTGGCGGTCTTTTCTTGTGTTGTGCCGTCAAACAGGTTAGTCGCGGACACTCACCCAAAATGCACTCTCTGTGGCAGTGTGCTGATACAGGTAGAGCCTGCGAGCTCCGACTGGGGCTGAGTGAGATTATCCACATCGGACGAGACTCTTTGCTCGTCGAACTCGGCGACCCAGTCGATCTCGTCGATGCTCCCTGCACACTGTTTGGTTTGAACGAGCGGACAGATGGGGTTCATCATCTCGCAAGGATGGTAGCATTGTACGACATTGTGTCACCAAACTTTTCGCGATGTGCGCGAGATCAATGCGACCTCGAAACTTGCCGTCTAGATCCATTCGTGATAATCAAGTACGCAAACAAGCTGGAGGAAGCGGCGTCGACCATGCCCATATCCATGTTTCGAGCGATGCAGCCCCTTCTCTGCGGGTTGCAGGAAATGCGCTGGATCGAATTCTTCATTGCCCATCGATGGCTCGCGGCGCACACATGGCATATTGCTATGCGACACAGCATTGACATGGCCAAGCTGGAAGGTGGACGGTATCAGCAATGGCCACTGAACATCGTCAGCGACGCTGCTCAGATTATCACTGCAGCGAACACGCAGTCCATGCACGTGCTAGGGACCGGTTTGGTAAGTTGTCAAGACTGTATCGCGATTTATTGCTTATAAATCCTCCACAGGTCCACCGACTGTCCTACATCAGCGCATGCGGCGTCACCTATCTTCAAACCAATCCGGCCGACATGCACACAGTTTCACGCGCGAGCGCAGATCTGCAAATCATCTCCGATGCTGTCAGAGACTGGGACTCAAAGTGCTGGACGCGATGCCTGTTTTAGAGCACCATTCATCTGGAAGAAGATAGGCAGGATAGTGTGCAGTCCTGGCGTTGTGTAGTAGGCATCCGGAACAGCGCTCTGGCGTCGTCGTCGCAGGACGGGACGCATTGTGTACATGGGGACGACAAGCGTTTCACCACTGCAGTCAAACAGTCATTTTGTATCAGCCAAATCGGATCACCGATTCAAACATTCGAAACCTGCATTCGGATGTCGGCATTATCCAGGACCATGAATCTAAGGAAGGGATGAGCTACTAAAGTGGCGACCCATTTGCGGTAGCCAAGGTTGACAGAGAACTTAGTGCTTCTTGGCACCAGTCCTTTCGACCTCGGTGACGTAGGTCCTCATCTTGCGCGGCAGTACTTTAGCTTCGAACATCTCGTCCAGTTCAGCAAAGCTGCGGCCTCGGACCTGGGGAACGTGTCAGCATCTCCAGTTCGAATCATGACGGATCGTTTGCCTCACTTCGGGCAGAGTAAAGAAGTTGACGACAAGTCCAATACCTCCCGTGCAGGCAAACAAGTACAGCGTCTTGACCCCCCAGTTGCGCGCGCCAGTGCCTGTGGAGGCAAGCATGAGCGGCACCTGAGTGAACTATCAGCGACCAGCCGATCGCCAAAACACTCCAACACACTGTGTAACCGAACATGATGCTGAAGCACTGAGACCCATTGATGACGACACCCGCTGTGCGGGCGCGTAATCTAGGCGTGGATATCTCTGTGGTGAGACCCCAGCCAACTCCCGCCAAGCAACCGGCGTAGAACACGACCCAAACACAGATGACGCCAAGGGTAGCCTTCAAAACGACATCGGTCCGCTTGACGACGCCGAGAGTGCCCAAGATCAAATTGCAGACAAAGCAGCCGGTGCCGCCCGTAAGGATAAGGACGCGGCGTCCAAATCGCTCCGTCAAGTAGAAGGATACAATCACCATGAATGCCAGTAGTCCACTTCCCTGCATCAGCCGAAGTCATAATGCGCCGTAGCTTCTCACTATACGATGCACGTGGCTTGGAATGGCTGCTTGATACCAGCCTGTTGCAAGAAGTCTACAGACATGAGCGACACTCGACATATGTGATAGGCTTTTCCAATTTACAGGTAGCATAGGAGAAGACGACCGATGCACCGGACCACTGGAGCATGATGACCCCGAAGAAGCTCGCAAGCGTCCGCCGCAAATTCGGTCCTTTGAATATCTCCTTGAAGGTTGACTCCTTTTGACTGCGCAGAGCTGCCCGCTCCTTCTCGAGCTCAACCTGCATGACTCGATACTCGTGTTCAACGTCGTAGCCTTCGACTCCCCGGTTGATCTTGCCCAAGGTAACCATGGCCAGGCTATCAAGGCCCTTGCGAGCATAATACCAAGGTGACTCTTGGACCCACGGGAGACACAATAACCAGAGTCCGACCATGACCCACTCTGAATAGACCCCACGCCTCCAGCTGTACTTGTCGGTGACGTTGACAATTTGAAGCGCGATGGCTGAGCATAGTTGGCCCAAGGCAAGAAAGAGGCCGTAGCTGGTAGCGTTAGGAGAATACGTTCAGGAATGTGCGATGTACCAGCAGAGCAGCGCGCCGCGAGTTTGCACAGGCGCAACTTCCGAGATATACTACGATAGTCAGAACGTCGAGCAACGCAATAGATCGCACGTACAAGTAGAGACGTGGCCTGGCCCATGCCTGCTGCAAAGCCAGCAACGATCTTGGCACCGAGCCAACCACCGATTGTGGTAACAAATTGCTCCAGAAAGACACCCTAGGGATTTAGCCAGTCGATCAAAATGAAACTATGCAGTATGTACCGCGATGATCAAGATGGTCGCTATGTAGAAAGACGTTCTCCGCCCGAATCTGTCAGCTATCAATGTGCTGACTTGCTGGCCGAACAGTTGAAAGGCACCGCTCTAATATACAGGTCAGTGGCAGGGCAGAACGATGCACAAATGAAACCAGTGGCTCACAGTACCGCTCCAGGCGGACACATACTCCGCATCAAGTGCCTTCGTTCCGGTGGACTGGACGATGGAGCCGAACTGTTCGATGAAACCGGCGTTGCTCACAATGCTGCCGGTCACAGTGCCTTGATAGCCTTCCATCAGGACGCAGACACCACCGAAAAAGCAGAGCATCGTTGCGCGCCAAAAGGTTGTTGTGGCCTGCCACTTCGTGAGGCCGGCAAAGGCGCTCGCTATTCCGCTGTCTTCGGGCAGGAGCTCTGTATCCTTGTCATCCATCATCTCGCCAGCCTCCATGGCACCACCATCGACAATGGCAGGCTCAAGTGGCAATGTGTTGATGGGTGTCATCGCGAGCAGGAGATTTGATCAGAACCCAACGGACGTTGTAGAGACTGCCTGCTCCTTGGGTGTGCTTGCTATATAGCCAGTCTCGAAAGTCTGCACGTGAACAAGCATTGCACGTTGGTAGACGGTGAAAGCGATCAAGTTAGGCCAGCTCGTCAGCAAGGCGGTCCATTCGCGCTGTTTCTTGTCCTACATCCAGCGAGGCCTCGAGACATTCGCAGCAGGACATAGAGGGATTCGTCTAATCGGAACAAACGCGGTTTCCCGGAAATATGATCCGAGAAACGTGCGCTACAGACCTTTTGCCGTCTCACAATCGACAGCGGGACAATGGCGGTACAGACGGGGCAATGCCTTCGTCTGTACCAGGCGCCTGGAGAAGGCAGGAGATGTAACACGAGCAGCCCGTGGACCATCAAATGCGGCCTTAGCAGGTACAAGCAAGTACTCTCCTCGATCTCCTCTGTTTCAGCCAGCAACCTATTGAGCTTGCTCATCCGTTTCCACAACAAGCATCAATGTCACCCCTACATGTCGGTCCCTACCCAAACTACGACGTCCGAAAGATCTTGGATGCTTGGAAGTATCCGAAGGGAGATCTCGTGAGCCTCTGCGCCCATCGCGGAGCTTCCCACGATGGCGGTACCGAAAACAGCTATTCGTCCGTTGAAAGGGCCGCCAAAGCAGGATGGGAGTCGATCGAGATCGATTTGCGCCTAACTAAGGACGGTAAAGTGGTTGTGTTTCACGATGAGGGCCTTGGCCGCTTGACAGATGTTCCAACGCCATCCAACCAGGAGCCTTACAACCCGTTCACGGGCAAGGGCTTCAACCCACTTGTCAAAGACGTGTACTGGGCGGGCGAAATGGAGCATCTCTCACTTCGAAACGGCTACGGTTGGGTCACGTCAGTGGAATGAAGCACTCGAGTCTTTGGCGATGCTAACGTTTTCCTTAGCTCTGAGCACCCCATCCTCCTGGAAGAGCTGTTGGTCATGCTGACTCGATTGGTCACCCACCGAATGCTGAATATCACTTAGGCTTACCTTTATCCGGGACCACCACATCAACATGTTGGTGCAGTTTGACCTCAAGGAGCTTGCAGTTGTGGGACCCTCTTTTGACATCATCTGGGATTTTGCCAACGCAGATGGCGTACCAGCTTCGGGTATGCGAGTCTTTCATGCTGGCGACAACTTCTGCTAACGAGATAGAGTGGTGCGTCTTCAAGCTGCGTACGGAATGGTTCCCGACACCGGAGGTCTGGGAAAATCAAAGCTATGTGCAGGGAGCAATAGCTGCCGGTAGACGATTGCCGCCAATCACCCCGCTGTATGAGGTGGACAAGGGCCAGAGTACGCTTCGAGTACAGTGCCCAACTGGGTTTTTGGGCTCATTCATCTACAGCAACAGAGACCATGGCGGCATGGGCGGAGAGGGACTACTTCATCGCGTACGAGATCGCCCTCAAGCATGTGAATGGGACTTTCCAAGAAGCCGTCGACTTTGTAAAGTCCGACCGCAGCAAGTGTAAAGGCCACGGCGGTTGGTTCATCGGCAGCGACTTGCCCCGGGGCTACTATGAGGGTGTCACTACGAGGTGGGGTTTCCCGGACATTCCTTATCACCTCTAGCGGAAGGTGTTTGGGTAGATCGCCGCTTATGACAGTTGGGACGACACCAGCGTGCGCGCCGACATAGTGGCCGAAGGGCCGGAGGTCCCTTGCCAATTTCATGAATGGTAACGATCCCCATGCAGAATCAAGCATGCGTTAATGCTCCTTAGGGTCGGTGCTCGCACGCCGGACGGGATGTTTGGTAGTGTCAGCGCGCTTCCAGACGAGCGCATTCGTCTTTCATGGGCCCTCAAGGTTGGCAACAACTATCTCATCAGTGAGCATTGCCTTGCCCGATTGGTGTTGGGATTACTCATGTACCTCCGTAGCCGACACGCACACTGACGTGCATGGAGACCTGGATAGGCTGGGGAAACGCAATCTACAGTGGATCATGCAGGACTCTAATTAATTCCATGCATTTTTGCAATTGTGACCACCCCCACAATTGTCTACGCCATCTAGTGAACTGGCAAGCAGTAAGGCATGGCCGATCGTTCCCCTAAAATGGTCTAGCGACAGCCGTGGGCTATTGGGCCTCATCACTTCAGTATCCTCACGGACTGTGGGGCGGGACCGGACTGGTCTCACCGTCTTATCACCCGCCCTGCAAACTTCTGGATCGACATGGTATGCATACCAACAAGGAACGCTACAGGTGCGGCGTGCGGGGAACAGAGCATACTTGCGAAGAGGGATCCTCAGTACACTGCATATCATCCCACGAATCTGGCGTGATTCGTAACCTTGTGCCGTAGCAAGAAGGTCCGCAAATCCTCCAGGTCCGGGAAATCCTGCCTGAGTGCAGCAATGTCGATGTCCCAACCGTGCTCGTCATAAAACTGACCATCAATTCAGCTTATTCCGAAGGGTTGACCCACCTGTGACATCTGTCGCAGGGGTTTGACGAACACCTTGAGGAACGGCACGAGTAGACTATAAGTCTCATTGATAGGCTGACCCCACGCCTGCATTGTTAGTTGCAGCAAACTCCCACAGACCTACGTCTCGATAGATGGCCTCGAGCTGTGGCATGGTGAACTCATCGCCCGCGAGCCTCATCGCTCTTCCACCCCATTTCTCAGGATCCTCAAAAGCTTTTGCCGCGGCTCGTCCGATGTCTCTGCCAGATATCATCTGGTGCTTCCTCTCCGGATGGACATAAAATGTTCTCCGAAGCAGCATGGTCCGAACAAGCTTGAACATAAAAGGTTGGGAGGGCAAAAGGTTGTCCATAAATTGCACAGGTCGGAGCATAGTATAGCCCTTCGGGGGAAACAGTGTCTTGATGTACTCCTCGACCTTGACCTTGACGTCGAACCTATCTGATATCAGATATTGCCATGGAGAATCGTATAATCAAACCTCACAGGGTGCCTTCGGTACTCTTCAGATCCCCGCAATCCACCGACGACTATACAATGTGCTTGACGCCAAGTTCATGGGCGGCGTTTGCAATGGATCTGCCTGAGAAGTGATACAGTCGGTGGATCATAGAAATTCATATCGCCTACCTTGACTCAACATCGCTTCATCGCTAACATACCCCTGCACACTGAAGACGCCGAAGACATCTCCCTTCTTCAGTCCCATCAACGCGAATGTCTTCCCCGGGTCGTCCATCACATTCACCGGGACCTTGACCACGGTCACACCGGGCAGAGTCGCAAGGTGGGTTGCAGTAGGAGCAGAAGGGGTGCGAGAGAGTGCAAGGATGGTGTATTTTGGTCCCTGATGACCAGAGGTATCATTGTGCTGCGCAAGAGACTTATGGCGGGAGTAAGCTTTGAAGCATTTATGAAATACCTCGATGAGAGCCGTTCCTTGCACTCCGGTGGCACCGAACACCACAATGGTCTTGGTCTCCATGGTAGATCTGTTGCGCTTCGGGTATCTGATCAGTCTAGAGACGGAATGGCCGCGATCCTCAAGCAGCCGCATTTTAGTTGAAACGCACCCCGGCAAGACAACACAGCCCCGATCGATATGCTGAGGGGCCGCCATTATGGTGATGATTCAGCTGTCCAAGGATCGGGCAAGGGACCACCTGAGGTATGCCCGAGGAGACGACCTGGCGGTCTGCGGTCCTTGGCTGGTTAGCAGCTCTTCATGACACCGGTCACTTGCTGGCCGAGAGAGACAACGGACTAGAGGGATCGCACACACGAAGAGGTCTGCTTCCGGGCAAGCCGAGCCCGGTTGAGAGTTGCCCACTCGGCGTCGTCAGCCCTTCAGTGACCGTCCATTCGACCAGCTCGACGTTTGCCCAAGCCCCTTAAGGACCTTTCAAAATCTCGTGAATGCTTCCGGCAGGACCATCAGATGACTCTTCTATTGGTATACTGCGTACACTGCGACATGGTAAGGATAGAGGCATTGGCTGGTGAAATGCACACTCTAATCATGAAACGCTTGGGCTGAAATGGCTCATTCTGTATCTCGGCTGTAAGTGAGTTTAGTCCGTCATGACGTATGGTGGGTCCCTGTCTGTCTTGCAGCTAGCACTGAGCATCATGTAGATCAATGAAAAGCACCCAGATAGGCTCTCTACCAACAATCGGCTGCCGTACGAAAGGGCGAGCGGAAGTCGCCTTCAAACTTGGATCCGAGAAAGTCAAAGTCCTCTTCAACGAATTGGCCGGCAATCAAGGTCCCATTCTCCTTGCCCAGTTCTTGGACGATTGGCTCCAGCGACTTGGGCCAAGGTGGCAAGAGGTGGTTCTTGTACCAGCTAAGAGACATTAATGCGTCTCTGACGCAACTGTCAGAGAATACAGAGAATACTCACCCAGCCGTGTATACAAAGGCGAGCATGACACGGGTTTCTCCGGTCCGGTTGCTCATGCCCGCATGCCTATACCTTCTCAGAGGGCTCATCCACGTCTCTACTTACCATAGACGCAGGTCACGCAGAACAAGACTACCCTTGGGGATAAAGGGGTAGACTGGCGGACGAACTTGCTTCCTCGCTTCCAAAGACTCGTCTTTGACCCAACCCAACTTCAAATTCGGGTCCTCGTAGTCGTCGTATGTGGCAGAGTTGTGCGTCCCCAAATAAAGCTCTGTCACGCCGTTGTCAGGCGAAGCGTCGACGAGGGTGACATTCAGTGCGACGGCACATGGGTGCGATAGATGATGGCCTTTGAGGTCCTTGTGAACCCTCTGTCGGACGGGGGTGTTGGGAAGAAGGGTGTTTGAACGGACGTAGCGGAGTTCTGGGTCGGGACCCAAGATGTTGCACAGGACGGCACCGGCCGGTTTGTTGGCGTATATTTCAGGGAGAATATACTCTTCGCAACGTCGGCTGACGCGACAAAAGTGGACACACCTTTCTCCATGGGCGGGACCTGGGAGACATTGCCCTTCTCTCGACCGTGACTATGGACGTTAACTTCAGTGTACAGGTGCCAGATTGAATAGGACCCACTTCCAGTGGATACCAGGAATTTTGCCCGCCATAATGTTGCGAGTGTCGACCAGCATTCTCTCGCTGAGTTTGTCGATGACAGGAATGGGAATGGCATTTTGAAGCACAACAACACCGTCGCGAAAGTAACCAGTGACAGCATCAAACATGTGAATGTCCGACAGAACACCAGAGTCTCGCTCCTCATCGGAGAGGACAACCACAGGAGGGCTGTCCGGTTTTGTGGGCATTGTAAGGCGTGCAACCTTGTGCGGTCCGAGCGGTCCGGTCGTAACGGTGCTGAGGGACGGTTGATCTGAGAGGACCGGACTACTTGTATATAGGTAACAAGAGCAGACGTCGCCGAAAATGCACAAAGGGTATACTACCTTACCACACCTTCACCACCTGACTGCCGGATGAGTGTAGAATGGTCAAAGTGAGACGTTTACGTCTCAAGAGAGTCGATATACGCCATATATGGGATACATCAACAGGTGGAGTTGGGTTAGGCGTGCGATTAGGTGACGAAGTTGCGGGAAGCCTTTCCATGTACCTTCGAGATAAGACGTCCTAACCCACTGAGCCAAACTGAATGCTGCATTCACACTTGGGCATTTGCGAAGCAAATGCTGGGAAGCCCCGCAGCAGCCAAACACGGCATTCACCTTCTTACGGAATCCCAGCTCGTAACCCGAAACCAGATACGTCATTCACTATTGTCAAGAATCCAGCCAAAAAACCAGCATCACCTCCTTGTTACCACCACCTTTCTACTCCAAATGCTGGGATTCCTCATGAATTGTCATTACGCCATTCAAACTTTGCACTTTTAGTCGATATATCCTTCTTACGTCATTCAAACTTGGCATAATTATCCCATATAAACCCATACCATAGCAGTTCATATGGCGATACTCTTGAAATTCATGAGTGGCAAATTCACCATCCATTACGGCTCTTTGCACGGACCTCCGAAGCGGTGATTGAGGCCGAAAACTTCAAATCGGAATCCCTATAGGGCTGGGCCCGCCAAATTCTGCCCGAATCAGCCAATTACGGAAAATATCCCGAATCCTGCCACCTTATGTGGCATTCCGATGCTTGGCTATAGTACACTATGCTTCCTAATCAAACAGACGTACCTAGTATGTGAGGAGGAACTGGCATACACGCATTAATTTTATTGACAGCTTCCGTGATGGCAGAATCTCTAAAGAACACGTCAGTGCAGGGATCCCGACATCGCTTGAACACCTATGCTTACCGGTTTCCGGTTCTACTTTGAGAGCTCAGTATAATACGCACTATTTATGCGTGCATAATCCTAGCCCTAGATAACGGGATACATGCCCAGGAATGGTCTGCCGGCTGTCCTGGTAGGGCGTCGCTATAATCCATGCATGAGCCTCAAATACCGAGAGTATAATACCTGTTAAATTTATTATAATGCATGCATGCATAAGCCTCAAATACCGAGAGTCCATTACCGGTTAAAAGGGACATTTACCGTGACGCATTACCGGCTAAACTTTGCCATTTTACCGGATCCCGATTCATTGGAGAAGAGAAGAGCACGTGGAAAACATGGGGATCCCGATATGGGCGAGAGAGAGACTTTTAACCGATTAGAATTTGGCTTTTTACCGGATCCCGGTTCGGGCGGGAAAGGAAAGAGCACGTGGCAAACTTGGGGATCCCGATATGGGCGCGAGAGAGACTTTTCACCGGCTAAAATTTGGCTTTTTACCGGATCCCGTTATCGGGAGGGGAGACGTCAAGCACGTGGAAAACTCGGGGATTCCGATATGGGGGCGAGAGAGACCTTTCAACGACTAATTACAGGGATTTATCGGATCCCGTTTTCACTGGAGGGAGGAAATATCGGTTACAAGCCACTCTGTCGTCCCCGCATGTCGGAATCCGTTATTTGTTCTGATTTCAAGACGGATCTAATGGGCATCTGCGCTGCCTAGAGAGGCTAATTGCCCGTACTTGAGCGTCCCCGTACCAAGCCCTGCCACACACGGTTTGAGCTCCACGTGACCATCCTTTATGGGCCAAATCTTCGAGAAATGGTCGAGCCGGGGTAGCACAGCGAGTACGTACGGGTCATGGTCGATGCCCAGAGCTATAGGGGGAGCCGGGCGAGTCTCTCTCTCTCCCGTCATATCGGAACCCGTTTTGGCTGTAGAATACGGGATATTTGATGGATCGCCCTACTGTGGCTTATCAGATTCGAGCTATCGGGCTGCTCACCATGGTATACGCCCCCAACTAGCAGTCCCTCCACCCCTTCATGTCGGGACCCGTTTTGGCTGCAGAATATGAGGTATTTGACTGCTCGCCCTGCTGTGGCTCATCAGATTCCAGTTCTTGGGGCTGCTCACCTTGGTAGACCGTCTCATCTGGCAGTCCTTCTCCCCTCACATGTCGGAACCCGATTTGGCTGAAGAATATGAGGTATTTGACGGCTCGCCCTGCTGTGGCTCATCAGATTCCAGCTATGGGGCTGCTCACCATGGTAGACCGTCTCATCTGGCAGTCTCTCCCCCATAACGGTCCCCGACTCCACCGTGGTAGACGGTCCCAGCTAGCAGTCCTTCCCCCCCACATGTCGGGACCCGACTTGGCCATAGAGTACGAGATATTTGACGGCTCGCCCTGCTGTGGCTCATCAGATTCCAGCTATTTGGGCTGCTTACCATGGTAGTCGGTCCCAGCTGGCAGTCCCTCTTCCCCCACATGTCGGAACCCGTTTTGGCGATAGGATACGGGACATTTGATGTAACCATCCACTGTGGCTCATCAATTCCAGCCATGGGGCTGCTCACCATGTAGACGGTCCCATCTGGCAGTCTCTCTCCCCCTGTATGTCGGGACCCGTTTTGGCTGTAGAATATGAGATATTCGATGTAACCATCCACCGTAGCTCATCAGATTCCAGCTATCTGGCTGCTCACCAAGGTAGACGGTCCCATCTGGCAGTGCCCCCAGCCGGCAGCCTCATCCAGCTTGCAGTCCTTCTCCCCCACATGTCGGGTCCCGTTTCGGCGATAGAATACTCGGCTCGCCCTGCTGTGGCTATCAGATTTAGGTCATCGGGCAAGCTCACGATGGTAGACGCTACCAGCTCAGCTGGGAGCCCCTCTCCCATAACGGCTTCCGATTGCACCATGCTATAAAGAGAGTCAGCCCTGCCTTCTCAGGTCCGTCTAGTAACTAACATGCCGTCTGATCCCCTCTTCCTCCCCACGAATCGGCTTCCGTTTCGTGCACGATATCAGAGCCCTGTCGGATATCAGAGCCCTGTCGGATATCAGAGCCCTGTCGGGATTCCGTACGCCTAAGCCGGAATCAGTCTTGTGGCCAGCTAAAACAGGTGTAGCCTGTCGGTGCGCTGTGGCCAGTCGGCCAGAAGGCACTCACCTCACTCCATACCCTCTTCCCCTCCCCAAAACGGGTCCCGTCTTTTACCCAGACGTTGAGTCGTTCAGTTGACGACCGCATGGCCCCCTCGCTCGCCACGAAGCGTGTGTCTTCCTAGGAACCGTTGTCGGAGAGGCATAGCGACGCACTCTATAGGCTTGCTACCGATGCGGGCCAACAGCTGACTTGCCATCAGTCCATCATCGGGGACATACAGCGCAACCCACGATGCTCTGTGATACTTGGTGACCCATCCACCCCCCAGTTGGATCCCTCCTCCCCCTCCCCATAACGGAAGCCGATAGAAGAGCGTCTGAGGACATGAGACGTAGATAGATGCGTAGCAGACGTACGGAGACTTACCCGTCTCCCGTTGACTGATCTCGTTGGCTGACGAGAAAGAAAACATACACGTCCGTCGCGTTTTCTCGATTGAGGCCGAGCAGACACGTCCATTGTCCGTGTCAAGGCATCCCGGGCATGGCTAGGGTCACAGGGCTGCGGCGATTCAAAGCCTGTGAACGGTCGGTATCCAAGTAACTTGACAGGAAGGCAGCGTACCGTGCATCCTTAGTACGCCTCGATCCCACGCTCAGTCCCACCTTTGACCCCAGTAGCCTCCTTCTCCCCCCATATCGGACTCCGTTTATCGTTGTCGTTGGACAGCAAGTCAGGATTGCAGTTGTAGAAGAGCGATAGAAGAGCGATAGAAAGCAAGAGACATGTTTGCGAGTTGAGAAACTGTTGCGTTGAGCGATGTCGACTTCCAGTCGCCACGCCTATTACCCAATGCGGCAACCCCCCTTTGACGTGGGGTATTGTTTCGGGACCTTTCGGAGCGAGTCCTTTTGCTCTCCACGCACTAACGGATTTTCTCCACTGGCACTAACGGATTTTCAGTCGCGTATCTCTGACGTATCGCCACATGGTCTGCTTGACATTGTCACGACCTTGCAGGCGGATGTATTCAATCTACCCCAACACCGATAGAAGAGGGACGTCATTGACGGCCGTGGCTTCAGCTAGGCGGGTCCTTTCGGCGAGCTATCGCTTATACCTCGGGAGCATCGGCTACACAGAATGATCGTCGTCTCGCTTCGACCACGGCGTCTGTTCGCCAGGTCCTTTGTTTGGTGCTCAAGCGTTCTCCACGCTTGGTCAGCGTGTTGCCCTCTATACTGACACCCGAGTGGCTGTCTTTGTGCAGCGTACTGTACTGACCCTACTGATTCAGTTTACGCTCATGGTCATCTTACCGCGTATGGCGTCCCTTGCATCGCTAGTGGAGCAGATCCAATCACCGAAAGGATGCCTTGGTCGCCGTCCAATCTTGGGGCGTCAATCCATCAATCAATCTCTCAAAGGACATCCCTCGGAATGTCTTGCAGAGAATCCTGTTTCTTGTACTTATATTCCACCTCTCTGGCGTCTTCTTTCTCTTCTCGTTGCTTTCCTCTGCTCACCACGGCATCGTCGACATTGAACCAGCAGCACCAGCAGCACCAGCAGCACCAGCAACACCAGCAGCGTCTCCGCTTGTCGCGCCTCAGAAACCTTCGCGTCTGTCTCGGTCTCTTCTCTCCTGGCGAGAAAGAAACTATACGCCTCCCAATCTCTGTGTAAGTCGCCTTCCTGCTATATGAGAATGTCCCGCTGAGGCGCTCAAAGTCTGTCTTCAGCTTCTTCGGCCAAACCATCAAGAATTTTCGTCAAAAAAACCAGCAGTACGTCCAATCTCGCGATGCCTACAAACGGCTTACCCTTCGCCTGTAGAATTCCAAAAAAATGTCAGACCCAAGCGAGTATGTCCTTTCATTGCGCATGGTTAGCGAGCTCATGCCAGCAGCCATCCCTCGGAGCAGCAGCCGACGTCTTCGGTCCATCTAACCCACACCGGCAGAAGCCACGAGTCTCACGGCCTTGAGCCACTCCCTCAGTCTTTCGGCCTTGGGCCCCTACCTAGGTCGCTGCTTTCGTGAGTAACCGGTACCTAAGCCACCGAGTCTAACTTGACTAGGTCCGAAAAACATTCATCTTTGTCGTCCACTCTAGACGCCGGCGCAGTCGATGACACGTTAGCCACCCCTTACACTTCACGTCCCTTGTCTGATGGATTCAGGTCGGCGCCGGTAACTCCTCTCGGTGGCCAGCCCGCAGCCACACACGTTCAAGACACGCCCTTTTACAACCTACGCCGACTTCGTTCTGCTTCGAGAGCCGCGGCGGGCTCCTCTACGGCTTCAGTGCCCTTGCAGGGTGAGACTACGGCTCCCATTCTACCGCCTCAAGTCCCCAGTCCGAACCAAGAATCCCGAGAGAGTACCCCGTTATCCTCGACCGACCCGGGTACCCCTCCGACTAGTCCGTCGATGCCAAGGTCTGTTAGGCAATCGGCACGTCGTATCGCCCCACGCAAACAAACGGCTCTGTCGTCGGTTGTTGAGCAAGACGAACCACAGACATCAAACAGAACGCGTAAGGGGCAGAAGCAACACGACGACGAGCACCAAAGCCACAATAGTGATGAGGGCGACGAGGAGGATGACGAGGACACAGGCGAACAACAGATTAGGTCGGATGAGAGCGATCAGGACGAGCGGGCCCCGGGGGACGATGCTTCTGCCGAGTCCGACCTTGAAGATCAACCTGGCTTTCAGGTTTCATCTCTCTCGGACGAGGTCAAGACCAAGATTCGGAATGAGCGCATCACCCTCTTAGGGGTTAGGGGGTTAGGGGGTTAGGGGGTTTAGGGTTAGGGGGTTAGGGGGTTAGGGGGTTAGGGGGTTAGGGGGTTAGGGGGTTAGGGGGTTAGGGGGTTAGGGGGTTA